>WOVY01000696.1:0-542332 GCA_013436015.1 Rhipicephalus annulatus
TTTGTCGGACCTGCCTTTCTTTTTCTTTCCTATGCAGGCATTGTATATGAGCGAGGCAGTAACAGAGAGGTGATAGCTCGAGCTTCGGAAGAATAAGTGCTGGCAGTGAGGCAATTACACATCAAACATCCCAGCCATTTTGCCAACCGTCCTAAATGTGCTTTGAAAAAAAAATATTGTGCTCGTTTACTGTATTGAAAACAGCAAAATGCTAAAATATATCGCATGGAACAAAATATTAGGCCACTCTGGTGCCTTCTGGACTTCCCAAGATGTCGTCTAGGTGTTGTTTGTAAAAAGTAAAAAGAATTTCAAAAATACTGCCTCTTCTACACCAAATTCGGTCTAGGTATTAAGTAAAGGTGAATGTGTGTAGTGCATGAAGCTCAGTAATATTCGTGCAATTGTTTTGCCACATCAAAAGCAAGGAAGCAGTTCTCTTTATATGGCAAGTTATATGATTACACTTTGCCTTAAAGGAGAAATTAGTTGTTGAAGTTTTCTTATGATGGCTGTTTTCTGCATTTGATATACGACAGCTTCCGTTCCGAAGTTTCCTATGGGCCTCATTAGCAGACTGCAAAAATCATTTTCCTCAATTAAACAAAAATTGTAATGACAACACTTGCCATATATCAAGAACTATTTATTTGCTTTCAACTTACACATAAAAGTAATTTTCAATTAGACAAACACACAGCTCAAATTGCATCTCTATGTGGACAAAAACGATAATATAGTAATATTTGTAATCTGAACCTAACATTATTTTTTTTCATGAAATATAACCCCTGTGCAGTGAGTATTTGTGGCTCAAATATTCATACAAAGTGCAGTATTGCCATACAAGAAATGCAAACGATGAACAGTTTGGCTGAATTCTTCAAAGCCTATGTAGCGGAAAAATTGCACTAATGTTACTCGGCTTCAAATACTTTACGAAAAACCTTTACTTAATATGTAGATCAAATTTATTATGCCAAGAAAAAGCGGTACTTTGAAATTTTTCACTCAAATAACACCCGCACGACATTCTGCGAAATTCTGAAGATACCCAAGTGACCACTACTTTTTTCTCTTCAAAACATTTCTGCAAATAACTATTTTCAGAAAAGGAAATTACCATCATTTTTTACACTATACATCTGTGATGGTCGCCAGGAACTATGGCTTGTATGTTTGGTGTAGAATAGCCCAGTGCGAAAAACAACAAATGTCTGAGCATCCTTTGACGCTCGGGCAATTTCGAAAGCATTTGTTTGTTAGCAGCAATTAAGTTAAGCCCCTGTCTTTATGCTTAGGCCCAGAAACAAAACACAAGTAACCAAAGTAGTCCTAAGAGTCATGCAGTCTCGCTGTTCCAAGGCTTGTGGAGCCTAATTTAGTGCAAGCTTCACCATTTTTTAAAAATTCAGATTCAACCAACAGGTTTTGGAGGCACAGTGCACTTTCAGCTAACTTGTTTCACACCAGTTACTTAGATAAAAAGCGGAAAGTAGAGGTAAAAATACCATTTTAATGGCATTGTAAGTAATAGCAAAAAGGACTGCTTTCTTTTTTGTGTGGTGCTTTGCCTAAACGCTGTGCTTTTTGTGGTATAGTTCATTGTCTAGTGAACATAGGCCTTAAAAACTAACATTAGCCATGTTGAGGTCGATTTCTTGGTTATAGTCATAGTAGCCATAATAAAAATTATCACTTCAAACTTGATTGTTCTTTTGAAGATTTTTTCTTGCATAATGATATTTCAGAGTCTTAGTCAATTATGTTATAAGAAAACGTAATGTCATAATAGGGTCACTTTTTGTAGAGTCGTTCAGTTCTATTTTACCTTTTACATTCCTAATAGAGCAGTTATTTTCAATATCGGTATTTAAAATCGAATGAGCATGCTGTATGTAGTAAGGTGTAAGCACTTACAGATAGCACATGCACCCAACTTTGCTGTTGGCAGTTTATTTCTGTTATTCTTGATTTATATGTGGGGTTTCACGTCCGAAAACCACTATATGATTATGAGAGACGCCGTAGTGGAGAGCACTGAAAACTTTGACCACTTGGGGTTCTTTAACGTACACCCAAATTTGAGCACACGTGCCTACAGCATTTCTGCCTCCATCGGAAATGGAGCCGGGATTTTATACCGCGATCTGCGGGTCAGCAGCCGAATTTATGTTACTCTTGCTCCCCTATATGTGTGCAATTCGGTTATAGTTATCTGGCTTGCACAAATTTTTAATGACACCTGCCTGGTCCTGCTTGCTTTCATGGTGATTTTAACCTTCATAAGTTGTATAAGTTTAACTCTCAAAATTGTTCAAGATGCCAATCTTGTGCACAAACTGCATAGCATAAAGGCAGCAGATGTACATGCACACACTATTAGATGTACATTGAGAGCTTTCACTTGCAGTTCCTAAAGTTTTACTGTGCAGGAAGCATTTAAATCATAATTTCATAAGGACATATTAATCGATTATCTCTACCATTGAAAATCGTGACAACCTAGTTATTTTCACTGTGATAAGCATGCTGTTTTCTTTGATGTAGCAGAACTAATTTATACACTCATTCCTTCTAATATTCACATATGCATAACATGAAGGATTGTGTGCCTTACATTTTCAGTTTCATTCTGTGTGTTATATTTGTTGTGCATGTGAACCAATGTGCTAACAAGTGTCTCTGACATTATTTGTGCCAATTATTTTCATTTTCAGGTGCCTATGAAGGACACAAAAGTTCTATGGCAGTGACCTTCCAAATTTACAGTGGTGCCGGAGCCCCAAGCAGCATTTCGCCGATCTCCACAAGGCGTTCATGAGATAAACACAGTGCCACACTTTCACAGTGCTATGAATATTATTTATGTTTAAACATTTCGTTCTAAAATTGCTGTTTCATTGTGTTTTGTGTCACCATCCTGTGGCTTAGGTGGAGCTCGTGAAATTACGGTGCAGTCACCTCATTTGTGTACCATCAACACTGCAATGTCAATATTCACAGCTGGAGCATACAGACAAATAAAAAAGTATAATTATTGTAGCAGGGCTGATGTGTATATTAATGCTTCTCAAGTGATAATAATAACTTTATAAGTTCTTTAAGTCTTGCATAGAAGACTGCATTATTGTGTTGCAATGTAACCACCATTTATGATTGCTAGCATGTTAATTTAGTAGTTTTGTAATGTATTTTATTTAAAAAGCATCGTGATTATTCAATCCATCATCATGCACATTTAAGAAATATTGTGATTTGTACACAGTATTGCATGTACTCAAGATGTGGACGTCTATTCAATTTACACATTATATTGCTTTGCACTAGATTCAGACGTAATATGCACACATTTCAGTAATTTCTGCATGATACGTCTTTCCGTAAGATGCGGAGTCCGCATCCTACATCTTATGCGGAGTCCGCATCATACGTCTTATGCGGAGCCCGCATCATACGTCTTCCATATTCCATTAATTCCGTACTTGAGGTCTCCGCATCATACGGAATGTTTCAGTAGGGCTGCCCAAGGTGGCCGAGGAATGGAGGGTGGGCACGCTCATCGCTACCACACCGACGCTGCTTTCGAGGCGTGCAGTCAGGGCGGTGGTCCACGAGGAACGCCACGAGGTGTGATCGTACGCTGCCGCCCTGAAGGCAAGACTACCTCGCAGCAGCAAAGCACCTGTCTACCCGCGAACTCCACCGACGTCGCGCCAGCTGAACTAGTAGTAGCCCCTTCAACCGAAGTTGAGTTGCCCGATGTTCACCTTGTCACGCCTGCAGAGAACGAGAGAGACGTGCAAATCCGCATCCTTATGACCGCCCTGCAGTACGTGCCCGACTACCTCAAACTCTGTTCTCTGCCGACTCTGCTTCTTCAGCCTCGTTCATTTCAAGTGACCATGGACACCACACCCAACAGCGACGCCACGCTGAAACCCACGTACCTGACCCTGTCGTCGCTACTCACAGGCTCACGTAGTTTTGGCAGGCGGACTCTGAACTCTGGTTTCTGAGCGTCGAGCCACACTTCTGACGACACTGGGTAACGTCGCAAACAGCAAGGTACGATTACGTCATCGGCGCTTTACCACCTGACGTCATCGCCATTGTAAAAGACATTCTGCGTTCTCCACCCCTTGACAACCCCCACGGCACCCTTAAAGGGATCATGAAATGGTCGCTTTACAACAACAATGTGGCACCATCGGCAGCCACATGCTTTAACTATACCAACAGCCAGAGTGAATCTGCATAGAAGCTTTGCCTATTGAGGAACGCGGAGCTCTACTGAATATCGAGCGCGCGCAAGAGGCGCTCATCAGCGTCTACCATACACAATCCGCGTCCCATAAGAACGCTGCTTAATATGACTTCAGAGTTCAATTTAGCGCCTATTGTGTATGGCAAAGACGCTGATGGGTCTTACGCACTTGCAAGTACCGAAAAGCTCCACGTCCTCGATATGCAAAGCATTACTTGTGATTAAGTCACCTAGTTAGTGCATGTGGACGCCGGTGGTTTCGCATTGTCGCTTAAGAGCGAGCGTTTCACGACCCCTTTAAAGAGGAGCTCATACGTCAGATAACTGATGCGAACCAGCATAAGCTGCAGCAGCTGCGGCACACGTTCTTTGTTTTCTCCGAAACCCTGACGGCTTGCCATAGAGCCCCCCTATAGCGAGGTAGCCTGTGCGCGAAGGAGCGAGCCCTATGAGCAGGTTGTAGGTTCAGCTATTGCGAAGTGAGTTCATCTGGTTTTCTCAGATGGCTTGTAGTCTTCCAGAATGGCGTCAGTGTCGAGTAAAGCCGGCATTAAGTGGTCAATGGAAACACTGTCTTCGCGTCCATAAAGCAGCAGAATGAAATGCTTTGGGCCACGCTTGACGACTTTAAGTGTCTGCCTTAAGGAGGTTTCAGTGGTGTTCTGATTGCGTCATGTCGTACGAAGACGTGGGTGCAGTCGCGGAGCGCATGACTGACGAAACTTGGGCGGGTGTCTTGACGGGCAGGAATAGTTCACACATTTATCATGGCATTCCTGAGGCAACTGGTATAATCAGCTACGTCTAATGGTAATACCGGTGACGTGTCGAAAAATTGTCCATGAAGCCTTAGGGTAGTGCCAAATACGAGCTGAGCTGAGGAGCAGGACGCATTTGTACGTATCGTGCTGAGCAGAGCGAGGAAGACGAATGCTATTTTCTCCGTCCAGGGTATCAACTATTGCGAGGCCATGAGCGAAGCCTTGAGCTGGCACTGAAATCGCTCAATCATGTCATTCTACATCGGTTGGTAGGCCGTCGTCTTGATGTGGTTGGCACCAAGCATTCGGGACAATGTGCGGAAAAGCGCGGAGTCAAATTGGCGACACCTCTACCGGTTTTCTTCACCCTTACGTTCCAGCACCATTTTGCCGCAGAGTCTTCGAAGCCTTGCATTCCTCGTCACACCCCGGTATACATGTGGCTGAGCACATCATTAATGGCCAATATACATGCCCTCAAATCTGACGAAGAGGTCACGTGAGCATGATATGCCCGAACAAGCCCAAGCCCCGTGCACGCGAGCGGCGTTTTTAAATGCAAAGCATTTCTTGGCAAACTTCGGTGATTGAGCGTATCTATCTATCTAGCCGCCAACGACTTTCAGCTCTCCTGGCAGTTTCGATAAAGGAAGCGTTGCTAAACTTGGCATGGCATAACATAACTGTATGAAGAACATATTTCACAAGTCGTAACATGAAAACCGTGATGTGTACATCATTAATGCCATGATTTACATTTACATGTATGTCATGAATGTCATGAATGCCATGATTTACGCCGGACGCGCTGATACACGCATGCGTCAAAGCAACGCTGGTGGTGCGCACTTGCGAGTATATGGCAGGACTGCCGCCTGACGTGGCAACGCCGCCGCGATGCGACGAAATAAACGCTGGCGAGCACGTGCACCACGTCATGTCGAAATGTATTGGCACCTTGACTGTGGCATGTAGTCATGTTCTAACATGACACGCACCTCATGATTATTATGTTTACACTAGTCACATACCTTCGCATTTATTGACGTCCCGTAATACCAAATTTGGCATATGATAAGCTGGCAAAACGATGGCGAGCGTGTCATGAATGTGGCATGTAGTCATGTTCTCACATGACACGCACCTCATAATTATGTTTGCACCAGTCACATACCTTCGCCATTTATTGACGTTCCGTAATACCAAATTTGGCATATAATAAGCTACCAAAACGGCGGCGAACGCGTCATGAATGTGGCATGTAGTTATGTTGTTACATGACACGCATGTTGTCATTATCATGTTTGGATGTGTCATTTTCCTATGTCGTTCGTTCGCGTCACGTAATCCCGAGTTCAGTACATGTGAAGCTAGCGAAACGGCCGTCAGCGCATCATGAGCGTAGCATGTAGTCATTGTATTACATGACGAGTGGGCACGGCGAGACCGGAGGCATCATGTCACTCATGAACCGTTTCCTGTTTGCAACACAGGTTTTGCTGGCTGCGGCCGCCGCCGTTGGATCATGTCCGGCAAGCAAGTGTCGAAGCTACTACATGGATGATGCCAAATCTCATCCCGTCCTCTGGCCCTGTATTTCGTCATCGTCTGACTGGCAGCCGATTCTTGGCTTCACTGCGCAAGTGGTGTCATCACGTGAGCAGATGCATGGCACGACGTCACTCAACCCGGCTTTAAAAGACTTGCCCCAACGTTTCTTCACCAGTGGGCACGGCGAGACCGGAGGCATCATGTCACTCATGAACCGTTTCCTGTTTGCAACACAGGTTAGTTACTCATCATTTAAAAGTGATGACCTGATTTTGTTAGTTGTGCCGTGCCCACGGACATGCTTGTTAATAGCGTACGACTGTATTCGTGTCTGTGAACTGCTTGTTTGTGGTGACATTGAACTTAATCCCGGTCCGTCTGTCGATGAAATATTCGCGTCACTTCAATCTGGCCAGGCCACAATCTTGTCTGAACTAGCCGACATTCGAGAACGTCTTTTAACAACAGAAAAAAACCATGTCATCCCTAAATGCAAAATGGGTAGAAGTTAATGAACGGTTAATAGAAATTCGTGAAAAAACTTCAGAAATTGAATCACTTCAGACTGAAGTTCAAAGTTTAAAAGAAGTAATTCAACAACAAAACACTAAGCTGGCAGATCTTGAGGATCGCAGTCGGCGTTGCAACATCATTATTCATGGAATTAGTGAACAGGAAGGCGAAAATGAAAAATCGCTGCGACGTGAAGTGGTCGACGAGCTCTTCTCACAGAAGCTAAGGGAAACCGTCCGTTCTGTTGCCAGAATTCACCGTCTTGGGCAAAAATGTGGCAAAAGGCCTGTAATCGTTTACTTCCAGAACTTCCTAGAAAAAGAAGCAGTCATGCGGAAAGCTAAAATGCTCAAAGGCACTAAAATTTATTTGCAGAACGACTACAGTCAATACACCCTGCGTAAAAGGCGCCTTCTCTGGGAAACCGCCCAGGATGAAAAATCTCGAAGAAAACGTGTTTTCCTTGCAAACGAGAAGCTAAGCATTGATGGTAGCCTTTACGTATGGGACGAGACTAGAAACCAGCGTATCCTTTTCCGAGAAGCTCGTAGGCTACGCGATAATCAATGACCTCACATGCACACTCGTTCAAAGGAACTTAGACTGCTTAGTTTCAATGCTCGAAGTTTAGCGAATAAGACTGAACAGCTTGAACAACTTATTTTCAGATATGATCCGCATATCACGATGGTGTCTGAAACATGGTTACATAGTGATATCAGTGATGTAGATGTAATTCCTCCGTCGTATCAGATCTTTCGACGCGATCGCACAAGTAGGGGTGGAGGCGTGGCGATAATATTGAAAAACAGTTTTGCCGCCAGCGCACTTGCGCAAATAGATGACCACGAAAGCCTTTTTCTAAAAGTAAACTGCTGGGGCCACGTGTTTGTTCTATGTGCTGTCTATCGGCCCCCGTCTTCTCCTCCCGAATTCTTATCACTGCTACGCGATCACATGTCGTCGTTAAAGTGTCCTCGTATTTTAATGGCTGGGGATTTCAACTTGCCCTCCATTAAGTGGTCGCAAAAGCTGACTGCCAATGTAATTGATAGCCCTCTGTATGACATTATGGTTTCTTGCGACTTGCAACAAGTGGTACTTGAAAACACGCGCGTAATTGGTAATCATGGTTCGATATTAGATCTTGTATTTCTTAACAGAGATATTCCGTCGTACGACGTAGCCATTGAAGAGGGTATATCAGACCACAAGCTAGTACTGGTGACTTGTAAACTTGCTTATAGTACGCAACACCCCAAAACAGTTACAAAAACCGTAAAAGATATGGCGAAGGCTGATGATCAGTCTATTCTTGATGTATTATGGCAGATTGTAGACCAGGAACCCCGCAGTGATGTCATTTTTTTGTGGCTATCCTTTAAGCATGCTGTACTGCACTGTTTAGAATCTTTTGTTCCTGACCGCCACGTTAAAACAAGGAGGGCTAATCCCTGGGTAACCCGCGACATTGTACACATTAAGCGATAACTAAAGCGCGCCAAAAAGAAATCAAACAGAAATCCCGATGGTATTCAACAAATTCAAGCTGAACTTTCTTGCGCACTAACAGCATCCCGAGATAAATATTTTTCATCGACCTTACCGAGTTTCTTAAAGAATAATCCGGAAAAATTTTGGCAATACTTGGGAAATAAGGCTCCAACTATAGAAAAATAAAGGGAGAATGACTTAGTAGTTACTGACTTAACAGAAATTTCCAACATTATGAATGATTATCTTCATTCCGTGTTTTCTTCAAAAGATACCACAACTTGCGTCTCTCATAATCATAGAGTGGTTTTGGGACGTTAAACCCCACATATCAATCAATCAGATACCACAACTCTCGAACTTGTTCCATCCTTGCCTGATTCGCATTTTATCAGCTTTGAGGGTGTGTTGTCACTGTTACTTGGTGTAAAAGAAAAATCCTCTGGTGGCCCTGACGGCATACCGAATTCTTTCTTGCGTCGATACGCTGAACCAATATCGCATATTTTAACCACTGTTTTCTCTGAATCACTCAAAACGGCAACGTTCCCAGATGACTGGCGTCTCGCCAGGGTTGTAGCTGTGCATAAGAAAGGTGATCGCCTGCTGAAGGAAAACTACCGCCCAATTTCCCTAACGTCTACATGCTGCAAGGTACTTGAACACATTATTGCTCACTTCATTACCGATTTTCTTAAAAATAATAACCTGTTGTCTCCAGCCCAGCATGGCTTTCGGAAAAAATTATCAACGTGCACGCAGCTAGTTGCAACAGTTCATGATATCGCACAAATACTTGATTTTTCAGGCCAGGTTGATTTCATTTTTTTAGACTTTAGCAAGGCATTTGACCGCGTTCCCCATGGCAAACTTCTCATAAAGCTCCGAAACCGGAATGTTCGATCTTTCATCATAAGTTGGATAGAGGCTTATCTTTCAAACCGCGCTCAGTACGTTGACGTTGGGGGACATATTTCTAACACGTTACCGGTATTATCAGGTGTCCCACAGGGAAGTGTTTTAGAGCCGATTCTTTTTCTTATATACATAAATGATATAGCTGACATGGTTGAGTCTAACATTAGTATCCGATTGTTCGCTGACGACTGCGTAGTATATAAAAAAGTGACATGCCAACAAGATCAGGTTGATCTAAGTCTTGCATTAACACAAGTTAGTGAGTGGTGTACTCGGTCGTCATTGACATAAACTCTGAGAAAACGGTACTCCTACGTGTGACAAGAAAAAAAAACAGCCATTCACGTTTACCTACAACGTCCAAGGAACACCAGTACGTGAAGTAAATGAATATAAATACCTAGGAGTAACCATTACAAACACACTTTCTTGGTCCGCACATATAACAAATGTCTCCGCATCAGCTTCTCGTAAGCTTCGTTTTCTGAGGCACAAACTGAAAAATGCCCCTCCGAAATTAAAAATGCTCGCGTACAAAGCGTATATTTTGCCTAAACTTGAATATGCATCAGTGGTTTGGGACCCTTTCTACAAAAAAGACATTAAAAAACTTGAAATGGTTCAAAGACGCGCTGTACGTTTTATTTTTTCTAAGTTTAAATCATCTGATTCTCAGACAAAATTAATGAAAGACAACGATATTCCTGTGCTTGAAGATCGCCGCAGAATCGCACGCCTGAAGTTCTTGCATTCCATTTATAATGGTAAGCTAAATATTCCTGCCCATAAATACATACAACCATTCTCTCCTCGCGCATCTAGGCATCGTCATATGCATAACCTGCTCCCATACACCTCGCGGACTAACACCTTTAAAAATTCTTTCTTTCCCCGAACAATTATTCAGTGGAATAGCTTACCACCTGATGTCATTTCATCTGATGACTTCGAGAAAGCGTTGCTCGGAGCATCTCAACCGTGACGTAAGCGCACCTTCTCTGTACTGCTAGTGCTTAATATAATGTTTACACTCTGTATTCATGCAATATCACTTTTTCGGATTGTTGGTGCTCAGTACTTTTAATAGTTGACGCGTTTCCATGTGTATAAATTTGTCTGTACGTATGTGTATATTCTTTTTTTGTGCTTTAAGACATCACTCCATTTTCGCCATTATTTATTTTTATATGGTCTGTTATATTTTTTCTTAAATTCATTGTATCATCCATTTTGTATTCTTGCAAATTTGATTATTCCTTTAATTTTTTTCTCGATGTTTGCATATTTGTTTATTGTAATGTTCCCCACCTGCTTGCCCTACTGAAACGTTCCGTAAGATGCGGAGACCTCACATACGGAATTATTGGAATATGGAAGACGTATGATGCGGACTCCGCATAAGACGTATGATGCGGACTCCGCATAAGACGTATGATGCGGCCTCCGCATCTTATGGAAAGACGTATCATGCGGAAATTACTGAAATGTGTGCATGCTACGTCTGAATCTAGTGCAAAGCAATATAATGTGTAAATTGAATAGACGTCCACTTCTTGAGTACATGCATTACTGTGTACAAATCACAATATTTCTTAAACGTGCATGATGAGGGATTGAATCATCGGCATCTTACTAATTGTCGTGATGCGGAAGCAAAATTACCTTTTAAATAAAATACATTACAAAACTACTAAATTAACATGCTAGCGATCATAAATGGTGGTTACAATTGCAACACATTAATGCAGTCTTCTATGCAAGACTTAAAGAACTTATGAAGTTATTATTATCAATAGAGAAGCATTAATATACACATCAGCCCTGCTACAATCAATATGTTCTTTATTTGTCTGTATGCTCCAGCTGTGAATGGTGACATTGCAGTGTTGATCGTACACAAATGAGGTGACTGCACCGCAATTTCACGAGCTCCACCTAAGCCACAGGATGGTGGCACAATGTAACAGCAATTTTAAAACGAAATGTTTAAACATAAATAATAATCATAGCACTGTGAAAGTGTGGCGCTGTGTTTATCTCATGAATGCCTTGTGGAGATCGGCGAAATGCTGCTTGAGGCTCCGGCACCACTGTAAATTTCGAAGGTCACTGCGATAGAACTTATGTGTCCTTCATAGGCACCTGGAAATGAAAATAATTGGCACAAATAATGTCAGAGACACATGTTAGCACAATAGTTTACATGCACAAGAAATATAACACACAGAATGAAACTGAAAATTTAAGGCACACAATCCTTCATGTTATGCATATGTGAATAATAGAAGGAATGAGTGTATAAATTAGTTCTGCCACATCAAAAAAAACAGCATGCTTATCACAGTGAAAATAACTAGGTTGTCATGATTTTCAATGGTAGAGATAATCGATTAATATGTCCTTATGAAATTATGATTTTAACGCTTCTTGCACAGTAAAACTTTAGGAACTGCAAGTGAAAGCTCTCAATGTTCATTTAATAGTGTGTGCATGTACATCTGCTGCCTTTATACTATACAGTTTGTGCACAAAATTGGCATCTTGAACAATTTTGAGAGTTAAACCTATGCAACTTATGAAGGTTAAAATCACCATGAAAGCAAGCAGGACCAGGCAGGTGCCATTAAAAATCTGTGCAAGCCAAATAACTATAACCGAACTGCACACATATAGGGGAGCAAGAGTAACAGAAATTCGGCTGCTGACCCGCAGGTCGCGTTATCAAATCCCGGCTCCATTTCCGATGGAGGCAGAAATGCTGTAGGCACGTGTGCTCAGATTTGGGTGTACGTTAAAGAACCCCAAGTGGTCGAAGTTTCCAGTGCCCTCCACTACGGCGTCTCTCACAATCATATAGTGGTTTTCGGACGTGAAACCCCACATATAAATCAAGAATAACAGAAATAAACTGCCAACAGAAAAGTTGGGTGCATGTGCTATCTGTACACCTTACTACATACAGCATGCTCATTCCATTTTAAATACCGATACTGAAAATAACTGCTCTATTAGGAATGTAAAAGGTAAGGTAGAACTGAACGACTCTACAAAAAGTGACCCTATTATGACATCACGTTTTCTTATAACAAAATTGACTAAGACTCTCAAATATCATTATGCAAGGGAAAAATCTTCAAAAGAACAATCAAGTTTGAAGTCATAATTATTTATATGGCTACTATGACTATAACCAAGAAATCGACCTCAACATGGCTAATGTTAGTTTTTAATGCCTATGTTCACTAGACAATGAACTATACCACAAAAAGCACAGCGTTCAGGCAAAGCACCACACAAAAAAAGAAAGCAGTCCTTTTTGTTATTACCTACAATGCCTTTAAATTGGTATTTTTACCTCTACTTTCCGCTTTTTATCTAAGTAACTGGTGTGAAACAAGTTAGCTGAAAATGCACTGTGCATCCAAAACCTGTTGGTTGAATCTGAATTTTTAAAAAATGGTGAAGCTTGCACTAAATTAGGCTCCACAAGCCTTGGAACAGTGAGACTACATGACTCTTAGGACTACTTTAGTTACTTGTGTTTTGTTTCTGGGCCTAAGCATAAAGACAAGGGCTTAACTGAATTGCTGCTAACAAACAAATGCTTTCGAAATTGCCCGAGCGTCAAAGGATGCTCAGCCATTTGTTGTGTTTTGCACTGGGCTATTCTACACCAAACATACAAACCATACTGCCTGGCAACCATCACAGATGTATAGTTTGAAAAATGATGGTAATTTACTCTTCTGAAAATAGTTATTTGCAGAAATGTTTTGAAGAGAAAAGAGTAGTGGTCACGTGGGTACCTTCAGAATTTCGCAGAATGTCGTGCAGGTGTTATTTGTGAGAAAAATTTCAAAGTACCGCTTTTTCTTGCCATATCAAATTTGATCTACATATTAAGTAAAGATGCTTCTTAAAGTATTTGAAGTCAAGTAACATTAGTGCAATTTTTCTGCTACATAGGCTTTGAAGAATTCAGCCAAACTGTTTATCGTTTGCATTTCTTGTATGGCAATACTGCATTTTGTATGAATATTTGAGCCACAAATACTCACTGCACAGAAGTTATATTTTATGAAAAAAAATAATGTTAGGTCCAGATTACAAATATCACTATATAATCGTTTTTTTCCACATTGAGATGCAATTTGAGCTGTGTGTTTGTCTAATTAAAAATTACTTTTATATGTAAGTTGAAAGCAAATAAACAGTTCTTGTTACATGGCAAGTGTTATCAATACAATTTTTGTTTAAATGAGGAAAATGACTTTTGAAGTCTCCTATTGAGGGCCATGGGGAACTTCGGAACGGAAGCTGTCGTACATCAAATGCAGAAAACAGCCATCATAAGAAACCTTCAAAAATTCATTTCTACTTTAAGACAAAGTGTAATCATATAACTTGCCATATAAAGAGAACTGCTTCCTTGCTTTTGATGTGGCGAAAAAATTGCACTAATATTACTGAGCTTCATGCATTACACACAATCACCTTTACTTAATACCAAGACCGAATTTGGTGTAGAAGAGGCAGTATTTTTGAAACACTTTACTTTTTACAAACAACACCCAGACGACATCCTGGGAAGTCCAGAAGGCACCAACGTGGCCTAATATTTTGTTCTCTGCGATATACTTTAGCATTTTGCTGTTTTCAGAAAAATACAGTAAACGAGCACAATATTTTTTTTTTCAAAACACATTTAGGACGGTTGGCAAAATGGCTGGGATGTTTGATGCGTAATTGCCTCACTGCCAGCATTTATTCTTCCGAAGCTCAAGCTATCACCTCTCTGTTACTGCCTCCCTCACATACAATGCCTGCATAGGAAAGAAAAAAAAAGGCAGGTCCGACAAAGTTCACAAGGCAAGATATTTTCATGTTGGATAAATTCATTACCATAAACAGCAGCAAAATAACATTCATTTTGAGTAGTCCAAGACACAAGCTATATACCAGCATACTAAGAGCCAAGCACAAACTTTTCAATTGAACGTGTGTGGTGATAGACAGGAAGCACTTATTGCAAGACTGATCAGTCTGTAATTAACTAAATGAAGTGCAATGCACTGTTCAATCCAACACCACATAGGCATCTTTGCTATAGCAAAGCCATGTGTCATTGATTCATGCACTAGATGGGACAATGCAAATGTAACAAAAAAGGTGAAAAAAAGAAAACAAGGGAAAAAAAAGAAAAAAAGGGGGGATGCAAAGTAGGAGCAGTGTAGCACTACTTTTACTTTGCATTCCCCTTTTCTTTCTTCTTTTTTCTTCTTTTCTATCATTTATCTTTTTTTTGCTTCCCTTAACCCCAACCTCCGACAGGAGAACACTTTGTATCAGCGCAACCTAACTTGAAAATAAGCAAGGGCTGCACTCTTCTGCGTTATAGGTTTTTTTTTTCAGACAAACATTTCCAACAGGCACACACGCCTATACCAAAAGATGATGTCATTACTGACCCCATTTAAACTAACACGCCAAGGATGACAAGGTGACTTCTAAAAAATAGGTCCTCCTATCGCAACATCGGCCAGCCTGACTGAAGCACTTCTACTGTTCACCCTGATTACCCCACTAGATGTTTCCATCTGTCGACTCACATCTTCATTTTGGATAACACTAAGACGAGCTTACATTGATGAATACGCACGAAAGTTTAGTGATGTATCATGTATGAGATTAAGCAACTCTGTTAAAAAATTATTGATAGCTTGCTTCCAGGCTTTTTATACTGTAGCCTGAAACTTCGTAATGTCTTCTATGCACATGAACCAGATTGACAACGTAATGCACAACATGCTTAAGAATACTGCGAGGAACAAGATAACGACAAAACGACCAGCCACCCAAAATTTTCGCTGTACATGTTTATAAAACGTTCATGTACCCCAAACGAGGTGCTTATGATACAAGCCGAAAAAACCTACAAGTAGGGCCTTGGAGTCTTCTGGAAGTAGACGTGTTGCATTTTTTCTGTAGAGGGCTTTACACCCATAAGTGAGGAACAAAACTCCTGTATAATGAAGAATGTTGGCAGCTATGAGTTATAGAAAAACCTAATGCAGCTAATCTTCCCCGACACATCTGTACATTTAGAGAGGTGACGTAGCTTCTGTGATTGTGGCAGTAACTCCAACAGGACCAGTGCGAAAATCGGCACTACTTGGCTAGACAAATGTCCAAACATGCCTGCCCGACTCCCTCTAGCCATCCTGGCTGAATCTGACATGATTTCTTAACTGCTGGCTGGACAAAAACAAAACCACTGAAGCACTCACAATACACAGCGTGAAGTTCCTCTGGAGTGGTCAACTTCGTCTTCTGCGATGAAAGAGCAGCACAGTGTACTGCTAAGGTACTCCTTGCAATGGTTTTCAATGCCACACAGTGACCTTGCTGTTCCTGCCGAAGAGAGCTTCGGGAGCTTGGAGGGTGCTTGCTCTTTTCTGGGGGCTGCTGCCGCTCCTCGTTTTCCGCTCAACGTCAACCTGCATAAAGTTGTAGACGAGGCTTTAAGAGTTGTATATAATGATATACAAATTTTCGCTGAACACACATTTCCTCGTGGCACACTGAGGAATTTCTTATAAAACTTAAGGCCTCGTATATGCAAACATTTACAATCGATCCGAAGATGCACTCGACTCTAAAGAAGCAAGTTTGTTATGTAGTGTATATAAAGAAAGGTCATTCAGCACAACCACAACTACAGTTGCACACGAAAACGACATTTTACACGATCCTGTTTATTTACATGGTCCATTTTATTTACACGGTCCATTTTACACGGTCCTGTTTTACACGATCTGGTCTGCATGAACTCTTGAACCGGGCACCATATAGGTTGAAAGACACACACAGACTTTGAGACAAACCTAGTTTCCCGTGGAGCATCCTCTTGCACTATAACAACACATCTCAATCTAGTTAGTTGGTCAGAACGAGGTGAAAACAGCTCGCACTTGAAAAGCACGGGCAGAAGGAATGACGCCTGCACCCTGTGCTTTCTGTACGTTCTCGTTGAGGGTGCAGTTTTCACCTTATCCTTATGCAATTTCGCATTTATAACATTGTTCGCTGCATAATCTTTGTGGCGTTAAAGTGTGTGATACCGTCATGTGTATCCCATGTAATTTATAAAAATAGAATACAAGATAGCTTGATTCAAAAATAACAAAGTGCATCCAGCGCCATGTCCTATAGCCATTCTTTAGGCAAGTGGCAGAATGATTTATTCTTCAAAACATATCTTACTTGTAACCACTACAAGAGCTAACTCGTACACTGGCACATTCTGTTTGCCTCTTCAGATTATAAGGTACCTTTTTTACACCAGAAAATCTTCAAGAAGAATAGAAGTGTTGTAATTGTGAAGAAAGAAAAGTAGAAGGAAAAAAATATATTGATTGATTTGTGGGGTTTAAGGTCCCAAAACCACCATATGATTATGAGAGACGCCGTAGTGGAGGGCTCCGGAAATTTTGACCACCTGGGGTTCTTTAACGTGCACCCAAATCTGAGTACACAAGCCTACAACATTTCCGCCTCCATCGGAAACGCAGCCGAGTACCTTAGCCACTAGACCACCGTGGCGGGGCAGGAAAAAAAAAAGATAACCTGCCCTGTACAGGGACCGAGCCTGCGAACTTCGAATAACATGTCCGATGCTCTATCAACTGAGCTACCATGGCGGCTATCCCTCTTCCATTTTGTACGGTATATATGTGCAATTATACATGGAAGAGTCAGTCAGTGCTGCCTGTTACCACTTACGGCGAGTTTGGGATTACGATTGCAATTACGTAACGATTACTTCCAATATCCCTATACTTCTTTGGCAGCATTATGCATCTGTCCGTTCTCAGAAAATCTGCTAGTCACAGGAGGAGGCAATAGTTCGCCCTCCCACCTAAATGCATGTACTTGAACACATGCACAACTGATCAAAAAAAAAAAGTCACACACCACTAAGATTACTGAGATTCACTGTTTCAGATTCATGAGTAAAGGAAAGAACTATAAATTTAAGGGTTTGTTGTCTTTGTTGAACACATTATAATGAGAACTAGCAGACAATGATGCCAAACAAACTATTGGGGATGTTATCAAAAGTAACTTTAACAAAATTGTGAAAAGAAAAGTGAACAAAAACGTAACTTGGCAACGTTTTTTGACAATTGAATTGACATTACTTTTTATAACATCCCTTTATTTTACTGGGTAATGTTGTCGGGTAATTCTCATTATTAGAGTGGTGAGTAGGCTGACAAAGAAAGTATATGGCATTGATACTTCTTTTGAACACCTAAAAGTTTGAGGAACTTAAAAGAGTGGAAGCTACTTTGAGTAGACCAAAATATTTAGTTGGAGTGAAAAAAAAAACGTACACACATTTTTACCAGGCTTTTTAACCTATTTTGAGACATAAAAGTGTATGCTGCCAGTAATGTTAAGTACCATTACCTTTGTCACACTATGCACTGTAGCAGGTGTAGTTAGAGTGGTGATAGTGAAGGATTAATCAAGCACGCCACCAACTGCGTTCACATCAATGGTCGCGTATTTTAAAAGTAAACCTGCTGTATAGTAAAAAAATTTTTAGAGCATTTATGATTTTATCCAAATCAAGTTAAACCGACTGGGTAAGCCAACCATTTGCATAAAATCAAAAGGCATAAAGTCATTCATGTATTATAGCTATGTGAACAATTTCAGCAACGCAGGGCAAAGTGACAACAGTTCTATTAAAAACCCCTCTCATTATAACATGCATGAAAAGCACCACACCAGAATATTTTATAGTGCATGTAATATCGAGACTACTAGACTGTCTATTGACCTTTTAGAAGAAGGGTATCTCCTTCACGTTCAAGGGGCAACCACTTAACCTTTTCCTGAGCTTTTCTGTGAATATTTCCTGAATTTCAGATATCATTAGGATTGATTTAGAGTGAACAGATTTTGCTTACGCATTGAAACCTAGTTCTGTATGTAACTGCAATTATGGGTGCCAAACCACCTATAAATAATTTTTAACATTCAACTTTTTTTTAACTGCAGCAGCACAACTACCTATGGGTGCCCAAAAAGTAGCTAGAAACAATACCTTTACCTCTTTGAGCCTTTTGAAAGTGTTCAGCTTCTCAGTGCTCACCTTACAACACTTTTTTAAAAACGTGTTTGTGTGGCCACTGTTCTTGCTCCTTGCACAGTGAGGAGGAGCACATGGCAAGAAGAGACAAGAAAGAAGCATAGCGAAAAAAAGCGAAATAAGCGAGGACCTTTTTTGTATCGTCCAATGTGTGTAACATTACTATTGCGACAACATATAGAAAAATTATCACGGCTATGCATCCATTGCAGAGTCATACACAGCTGCAACACCACGACTGAATTTCCCTGTGTTGGTTTAGGATCCCTTTATAGTGGCAAGCTAATGATATCTGCATTTGTTTGGCACATATTAAGATGCAGTGAAATGCGATATGGTAATCTCATTTAGAATGCACGTCATGTGGCTTCATTGTATATGTGACCACAAGTAACACTGGCTGCAAAGCAATATGGCAGAGCCTAAACAGACGTCACACACCACTCCAATCTGAACTTGCCTTTGCTACTTGCCCATTATCATCCCAGCAAAAAATGAATGATTGAATCTGCTACAGATATGTGCTAGCTTATGCTAAGCACCAAGTATGAAGAATGTTTTGTCATTATTGAGATCAGTTATTTGTTCAAGAACACTTGCTGTCAAGCACAAATACATTGCTGTCGAAGCATCAAGACTCAAATATAAAGCAAAAAGAAGTGTCTCTTTAAAAATTACAGGCCACAAGGTGCAAGATAAATATTTGACACACTTGGGATGTAAGGCACGCACAAGAGGTGCTGCCATATTATACTTTTCCTTGTGTTGAAACCTGCTTGTTTTACTCACCCAACACATCTGTAAAGATGCCGTGAAAACACCAAGGAGCTGATGCAGCAAGGTTGAACACATGTCCAGGGATTCCACCATTCCTAAGCAGCCCTACAGCCTCCACAGTCCTGCAACCATTTGTAAGATAAATATAGTTCTACCCAAAGTTCTTGGTTTACAGACACACATGCAAGACGCATAACCACTCTATAGGAAGTTTGCATGATAATGCGCTGGGTAGCAAAACGGATGCCATTATCAAGTATCCAAGCCTGCCGCTTCTTTCTTTCCGTTCTTAATTAATCAATCCATGGTTAATAAATGTTCCCCCAATGTGAAGTGTACTGGCAGTCCAGTGAAGAATTGCAATGTATTTCAAACACAGTCCAATTCATGGCAAGTAAGCATGCAATAGCGATTTGTCAGCTGTTCGAGAAAAGAGCATGAAGTTTAGCTAAAACCCATGTTTTTTATAAACACCATTCAATTTGATATAAAAGTTGTGAGCATTATGTGAAGGAACATGGATTCATGTTTAATCAATGATTTCTTATAATGTACTGATATGAATGCAACTAACTGAATATGAATTGATAATTTTTGCTTGAGAATTTAGAGTTATGAACACTATCGCACTTGCCAGCTGCATCTTCTCCAAAACAGTGGCAAGATAGGCTAGTTTCTGTAGGTGAGCAGTAATGAGCAGTGCAAAGTAACAACAAGAAACACCAGTAACAACAGTATGGGGCAAGCACAGACTCCCAACTGTACAATTTATTGCACAAAAGTTCGCCTGAATATCAGTCCGACAACTCGTGCAAATGAAGGTCCAGTTGGGAATCAACAAGTTACGAAATCAACAATGCCTGCTTTCACTAACAGGACCCTCATTCACATAAAGTATGCAGCGATAGGCCCCTACCGAGGTACGTCACGGCATGATGTCACTGGCACATGTAAAAGGTGTGGCTGGAAAAACACTCCCGCTGGTGGCTCAGCCCGGTACAGTCGTGTGGTGTTTGGGGCAAGTTTTAATTTTTCAAAGCTTACACTTCACGTTACAATGTCGACATTAGCTGTAGTATGTGTCAGCAAACGTCTAGCTGTGTGGTAAACTGTGTGGTAAAATATTTGCTACGCTGTCTGTTTATCTTGAAGAAGTGAACACACGTAATGGCCTGTGCGAGGAACAGCGGCATAGTCTTCAAAAATGTGCACTGTTGATTGCGGCATGTAGTGTGCATTGAAAGGTATTGAGAATATCGGTTGAACTGAGAATATTGTGTGTGGTGTGTGCAGTGTCCATAACAATGTGTCTTGTTTGCCAAGACGTTAGCACTCAGGGCAGGGACCGGTCGATAAAAAAACTTGATTCGACATTTTAGTCAAGGTAAATATGCACTTGACGCCACCATCTGCGAGTGGGTACATCTCGGTGTTTGCGCTGTGTGCAGAAAAAAATTGCATGGTCACCGGGCTGGAAGATACCTTGTTTGTGCTGAAACAGCCAAACACCTGATGAGTTAGATGAGAAATATTAACGCATCAAAACTATAAGTGCTTGCATCAGCAACTACACAACAGCGTGATAACCGCACCCCTGCCACACAGCAGCGAAACATATTTTGAACATGCTGGCAGTGTATTATTTTATAAAAAGCAACTCTGGCAGATTACAAAATCTCACATTGTGCATGCAAGTTTTCTTCAAAGTCAGGCGTACAATGTAGGTGCTGGCCGGTACATTATTAGTTACAAGCAAAAGCGTCTTGCAGGTACATATGCAGATTGCACGAACACCTCTCTCTCTCTCTCTCTACACTAGGCACCACACATTATATCTTTCAACAAGCACACGCCACTGTTTCGGGGCATAATAACGCTCTACCGTGAACATATGCTAATCAACCCACTTAGGCGGTTGGCTAGGTGAATCGAGCCAAGTTACAAATTGTATCGCCCGCGAACGTAAACAAAATGCTGCTTTGCATCAAATGGCACTGCAGGCTTCGTTTAATCAACAACGTAGCAAGCGCCATGTGCGTCTTCCTCACTACATTGCACATATGAAAAAATCGATCACCATACACATGCATGTTGCCGCAGTTGTCTCGAATTAGCTCCAGTAAGGCCGCGCCGATGCGCCATGGCTCTGCTGGCGTTAGCGTTGTCAAAGCGAATCGGCAACCGCACTCGCAAAGGCGCGTAAGGTTGCCGTTTCACGACGCCTCGTTCGAGTGCAGCAACACACTTGCACTGAGTGGCATACTTGGTCTACATAAAAAAGTGTCCTCCTTACCTTTAGTTTCTTTCACACTGTCCTGAGGGAAGCAACCACAGGCGTCAGCCGTCACCTCGGAGTCCTTCGAGCGCCCGCCCAACCCGCCGATTCTTGGACGACTCGCACTTGATCCGCACTCGAACGACCGCGGTAATAGGGCGCAATCTTAGCACATCTTACGAACGAGGAACGGCCCTTCCTTGCGTAAATTTAACATTTCGTGCTCTCGTGTGTAGCAGCGCGAACACATGAGAGATGCAACGAAACGGTATGCCTACGTTAACAAAGAAGACAAACAACATGTGGCTTTAGCTGTGAATGGATTTGACTTGGATATCTGTGTGAGGAAAATAAAAAAAAACATCTGTCGCTGCTATAAACTGAAAAAAAGTACGTTATCTGGCAAAATAACTTTAAAAGTGATAAACGGTTATTCAAAAAACAAGTTACAACTTATGAATATTTTCAAAGGTCTGTTTTGTTTTTGTTCGAGCAGACGACAGCCTCCTACTGCTTCTACGACTAACGTAGTGCGGTTTCACGTTCGTTGCGTGTCGCCGCCGCAAAGCTCTACAGTAGTGATATCAGAGTTATAAACTCTCAATGAATCATAGGATGGCTACAAAGCAGTAACATTTCGACATAGTGCAGTACGCAATCTTTCAAGGTATGACATTTCTTTGCTCTGAAGCAAATCGAAGCAAGCCGGCCGGCGCAATCAGCTGACATCGCCGCTACGCGAGGCATGGTCGTGCGCAATAGCGTCGCGCCCCGCGCTCGATTTGTCATCAAGCGATAGAGCTACTAAGTGGAATACAGCTAGATGCAGGGATTAATGGCGTATCATTCTAATTCCCTGTAGTGGCCGACTCAATCGCAAGAGAGCCCCGGGAAACAACCTTCAACTGCTCAAGCTTGTGTGTGGGTGTAAAAATACTTCTTTTCATCCGCGGCGGGCCAGCAATCTATAGTTGAAAGACATGCGAAAAGCATGTGGCGTATATACAATCCCAAAACATATGCACACAACAATAGATACGATCGCATATCGTACATAAATACGCCAACATTTATTGTGTAAAAAGCAAATTTATATACATAATTTAAACTCACGTGCTACCCTCAGCGCGAATAGCTCAGCAGGCTAACGTACTCAGTTCACGTACGCGAGCACAACTAAGTGGCGCAGGTTCAAATCCCGCCAAGTTTAACTTTTTTTTTCAACGTTTTTATTGTACTGCTATTTTTTCTAATGCCTTAGGTTCTAAAACAAAATAAAAGCAATATTGCGTTCAAGTACGTATGTGGGACTGTGTTTTTTGCGCAACAGTTATTAGTATTTTTATTTTCATTATTAATTTTTTAATTTATTTTATAATATACCAAAAGTAAGGACTAAGGGGAACATTGGGTCTGCTTGATTGTGAAGGGACTCGAGAAGTGAGATAACTCAAACCAAAAAATTTACTTGAGATAAAACTGAGCATTTCACAGCCGGACCAGTTTCTTCAAGGGTAGGCCCTAGGTATGCGCGAGACTTGCTATATGAGTCATCTCAAGCTGTGGCAGCTGAGGGAAGGCAATATCACCGAGAAGCAGTTCCAAAATATATTTTGGTTGATGTTTTTTGATTCCTCCAAAATAAGGGCTGCACAATTGTGATCGAGTCAAACCAAGAATTGCGGGCACGAAGTCATGAGACAGAAAATGAATAACGTTGATTGTTTGAAAAATTGCCTTTAATAAAAGGAAGAGTTATGGAGTGCTACGTAGCTTAACTCGCAGTAGGAATTATATATATACATATAGATAGTTTAAAATGGACAATGTTGCACACACAGATATTCGTTATATTTCTTTGCAGCACAGTTGAAGCATCTATGTAGAACTGAAGCATCAAGAGAAGCTCATGCGTCCTCACTTTATTGCGCTTTACATAGCTTGTATGCGTCCATGCAGCCATGATATGATATATTTTAAAGCATTTGTTTAACCTATGTTCTTCTTATTCATTAAAGCTGGCCCATAAGTTGTGTCTTATGTAGCACTACAATTAAAGCGTAATCTGCATGGTGGTCTGAAACAATGCTTTTGAAAATCTCAAAACAACCCAGCTCTATACACGACCATCCGAGCAGCAATGATAAGCACCATTATAATGTCCGTACATATCAGTTGTGCTCTCATACTTAATTATTTTTCTGACCACTCCCTCTGCCCCTACCTCGTTTCTGTCGTGAAGCTGTGGCAAGTTGTGTATAGCTGTATTTATAGTGTAGGAGCACATACTAGCTATATCAATAAAAATTATTTTTAGGCTACATGCAATTAGTTTTCATAGATTTTCATTTCTTTTGTCGGTGCTCAGGAGAGCTAAGCTCATGGTCGATATTTTAAAATGACATTTCTCTTTGCCAATGTTAATGAGAACAGTTTCATTAATATTGACAAGTTCTTTCACATTGAATTTAGTTCTCATTATTATTGTTTCTACCAAAAAACAAGCCCTTGAAGTTATGCTTTTTTGCTTGATTTGTTTTCGTGTGACAGCATGCAAGTAAATTGACAGTTATTGTCATTCCTTGTGAATGACACATTTTCTGTTTGACAGACTTTAGCACCTGGTCATCTGCAGAAGTTGTATTCATTCTGGAAAAGGGCGAACAGCGGTGACTGACAACACAGACTAGCCTGCGTTATTCTTTTGTACTATATATGTCACTGTGAATTCATTTAAAACTTTATAGAGCTCGGATTTCCTGCTGAAAATGTGACAACAACTGTACAGTTTCCACATTTTTGCAACAATCCACATGCCTTTCATACACTATTGCACATTTTCGTAAGCACCTTACAAAATATATATTTCTGTAAGACCTTACATTCTGCATTTTCCTTATCAAAGCTTCTGTACACTCCATACACTTTCCTTATCCTTCCATATCTTCCATAATGAACTCTCCGTATGCTCCATAAGTTTCCTTATCTCTCCGTATACTCCATAAAAAGATTTCCGTATACGCCATACAATTTCCTTATCCTTCCGTATACTCCATAAGAAGCCTTCCGTAAATGCCATACACCTTCCATATATTTCCATAAAACTCCTTATGTTTTCCGTATGTAGCATAAGAAAATGTTACGGAGTCCATATATTTTCCGTAAGATTTCATACGGAACGTTTCAGTAGGGTGGTCTTCATTGACCGCAGTATTTTCTAAATAAAAAAATAAAATATTTTCTAAATGACCTGACCCTCATCTCATGTTTATCATGTTCGCACCAGTAGCATACCTTCGTCATCCATTCACGTCCCATAACACCAAACTGGGTATAAGCGAAACCGCCGCCAGAGCATCATGAGCGTGGCATGTAGTCTTGTTACATGACACGCATCTCACGATTATCGTGTTTGCACCAGTTGCATGCCTTCTTCATCCATTGACGTACTGTAATACCGAATTTCGATTATGTGACGTTAGCGAAACGACCGCGAGAGCATCTTGAGCATGACATGTAGTCATGTTGTTACATGACACGCATGTCATGATTCTCATGTTAGGGTCATTCGCTTGTTCTCGCCATGCAATCTTGTCATACCGTACCAGGTTTGCAACATGCCATGTGAACAAATCTACCGCAGGAGCTGCAGGACCATGAAATGTATATCATGGCATTTATGATATCCGTGTCATGATTTTCTTGGTCGGACTAGTAAAATTTGTTCCTCACAGAGTCATGTTATGCCATACCAAGTTTGGTATTGACACCATTATCAAAATGGCCAGGAAAGCTAAATGTCATAGGCATAGATAGATAGAAAGATAGATATATAGATAGATAGATAGATAGGTGGATAGATAGATAGATAGATATATAGATAGATAGATAGATACGCTCAATGTCGCTGAAGTTCGCTAAGAAATGCTTTGCATATAAAATATCAAAGACTCCGATTCACCTCCTCCAATCGTCAACACGACACGACAGTGGGATCACAGCGGTAGATGGGGGAAGAGAAGGGCGGAGGAACTCAAAGCGACGCACTACGTCGTGAACGCAACAAAGGCGAGCCGCGTTGTGAAAAGAGCTTTCTCTTTGTGTGCAACACTGCTGCGGCCGCATTGAGAGCCATGGCCGTACTGGAAAGATGCGCTACGTTCTGTGACGCGCACGTTCCCGTACTAGACAGACGCGCTGCGTTCTGTGACGCGCACGTTTCGGACTGGAAATACGCGCTGCGTTCTCTAACACGGACGTTCTATAGAACGAACGCGCGCGTATTTCAAGAGTGGTCGTGGCAAAGCATGCTGCAACACATACGTGCTTGCTATTTGTCACGTGCGCATGGTTTTTCATTCCCATGGTCATTCACTCAAGCTCAACAAAGCTGACTATTGCTGGGCACCCAAATGCAAGTTGAAATATGCGGAGGGCTAAGCGTACGAGTGCACAGATTTTCTTTAGTCCCAAATATGAGGGCAACATGAATCAGAGCTCTCTTCAGGAAGGGCTTCTTGCGAATAAAGTACCAAGCGTTAAGCATTCCTTCTCTGCGTTTTTTATCGTGGTTTTCAGATATGTCGAGTTCGTTAACATAGTGTCTAAATCATCCGTTTATGGTAGCCCGCTAGATGGGAATTTCCGCACTTGTCGGCAGGCTTGTTCTGCGTTTTGGTCGAGCTTTTTAGGAATCATGTTCATTTTACCATCAGATCTACATAAATACATTGGAGACAACTATATGCCTGGCATAAAAATTTTTCAGCTAAACTGTCAGTCCGCGAGAAACAAATATGCATCGCTAAATTCCTTGTTTTCAGAGCTTCATTTCCGCTTTGACATCATCATGCTGACTGAAACTTGGTACACAAATGATGATAACCCATTTTCTATGCCTGGTTATAATGTTTTCTGTGTTAATCGCACGCACAGTAGAGGGGGTGGTGTCTGCTTACTTGTAAAAGAAACCTTTGATTGTCAACTCTTAACAGAATTTTGTTATTCAGAGCCTGATTGTGAAATGCTGACAGCTGTCCTAAGCAATTACGTCATCTCAGTTATGTACCGTCCTCCATCTGGAAGTATTACAACTTTCACGGCTCGTTTGGAGAGCCTATTTCACCACGCTATGCTCAATAACCATGTAACTGTTTGCGGCGGCGATATTAATATTGACATGCTGTCTAATGGAACTTCACAGCATGAGATGACGTGTTTGTTTGATAGCTTTGGATTGGCTAACATGATTAATATGCCAACAAGAGTTACTGCCTGTTCATCTACATTAATTGATGTCTTTCTCACGAGCATTAGTTCTGAGGATACTAAAGCTGGGACCATTTCATGCGACATTAGCGATCACCTTCCCATATTTTTAGCTATTAGGCAACGAATAAAAAAGAAACGACTTTCCATACCAGTGCGTTCTATAACATCCAAAAATCTTGAAAATTTTCGTCAGGAACTAATTAATACATCCTGGAACGATGTTCTCGCAAATGACAACCCGAACATTGCTGTCAATACATTCATAGAAAAATTCAAGGAAGTATATGACCATAACTTCCCTCGAATTACCCACCGCCCATCTAAAAAAATTAGGAAGCCATGGATCACACGGGACCTGTTGCATCAAATCAATGAAAAGAATGTAATGTATAATGCATTTCTCGTCTCTCGTGACCCACAGCTACTTAGTACCTTCAAAAAATTTCGTAATCGTCTAAATAAGGACATCCAAAAGGCTAGACAAAACTACTTTCATAACATTTTTATGCAATCAGCTGGAAATTCTGCTTCCACTTGGAAAAACATCAATAAAGTGTTAGGAACACCCACCTCAAATAGCGTAATTACGGAAATTACAATTAATGGTTGTGTTATTAATGGTAGTAACTTATCCAATACATTTAACGATTATCTAGTAAACTTAGCTTTTCCAGAAACATCTCTTGATGCGACATCATACGTTTCCAATAAATGCTCAAGTACTATGTTTGTAAGACCTACATGTGAAAGCGAGGTATATAAAACAATCATGCGGCTTAGAAATAGTAACTGCTGTGATTGTTTTGATTTTCAAATCAAACCAATTAAACACACCGCCGAAATAATTGCCCAACCATTTTCTGAAATCATTAACCTTTGTTTGGGAAAAGGAATTTTTCATGCAATATTTCAAACTGCTAAAGTGTGCATCTTGTACAAAAAGGGAGATAAGAATAATTTAGCAAACTATAGACCCATCTCAATTTTGCCAGTATTCTCTAAAATAATAGAAAAAATTCTTCACTCCCAGCTGGCAGAATTCATTAACAAACATAATATGTTATGTGACGCACAATACGGTTTCAGGAAATATAGATCGACTGAGCTTGCCCTCCTTGATCAGAAAGAGTTCATTCTAAATAGCATAGAATGTAAACAACTAGTACTCGGTGTCTTTATCGATTTCAGTAAGGCCTTCGACTCTCTGAATAGACTATTACTTTTACGTAAGCTGGATTTATACGGTGTACGAGGTGTTGCTTTAGACTTGCTCGACTCATATCTAAGCGAAAGGAAACAATACGTGTGCATAAACAATTTTTCTTCGGTGACTAAACCAAATTCTCTTGGAGTGCCTCAGGGCAGTATTTTAGGTCCATTCCTGTTTAATTTGTATATAAATGATATTGTAAACATAGACCCTTCAGCAAAATTCGTTATTTATGCGGACGATACAAGCGTATTTTTTGCACATAACGATACTGACCAGTTGATTCAAAAAGGAAATAATATATTAGAGAAGATATATAAGTGGGCATGTTCCAATGGACTATTAATAAATGCGGAAAAAACCAAAGCGGTTATATTTCGAGCAAAAGGCAAGCAGGTACAAGTAAGTTCTCCGCTCTATCTTAATAACAGTCTGATTGAAATAGTTGACAATGTCAAAACATTAGGTATCGTATTTTCAAACAACATGCTATGGGATGCACAAGTAGAGCAGGTGGCAACAAAAACGGCACGTGTACTTGGTATAATTTATCGCAACAATTATCTACTTCCATTAAAAACAATACTTATTATTTATCATTCCTTATTTATGTCCTATGTAAACTATTGCTTTATAGTATGGGGTGACACAACACAAACAAATATTGAGAAGCTTACTAGACTTCAAACTAGATTTCTGAAAATTATTGCTAAGAAAGAACCATATCAATCAGTTATGTACATGCAACAAAAATATAAACTAATCAGTTTTCAAAATCTTTACAGTTACAACATTTGTAGGACTATAAAAAAAGAGCTGAAGCAAAAAACTGTACTATCTGACTTAGCCAACCTGCAACCTTCGGAAAATAAATATGATACCCGTAAGCATAACCTCTGGTTAATACCACGATCACGCACAAAGTATGGTGACCAAATGGTACGCAGTGTTATTCCCAGAATGTTGAATTATTTAAGCAGCAATGACGTAAATATAGAAACCATGACCACAAAAAATATTGCATCTCTGTTCTTATAAATTGTATTATGATGAAATCTACCCTTTTGTATCCGTTTGACCTCTTATGTATTTTTCAACACATGTATACACAGCCTCTTCAAGCTACTGATGTTTTGTTCTTCTATTCGTAGGAACTGTTGTATCCTGTTTACGTTCAGATTATGTAATTATTTTATTCCCAATAGCATGGGAATTTCTGTACATTATGCTTTTGTTCTCATTTGTATGCCACTGCTTGTGACCCATTTATTTTTAGGTAGCGGGAGCTAGTCAAGCTGTTTTAGTGCAGCTTTTACTCCCGCCATCCTTCATGTTGTACCAGACATGAAAATAAAGATTCAATTCAATTCAATTCATGTTATTAACATATTTCCATTTTGTTTCAGTTCCGTGAAAAGCATTTATTGCCATCGGATTACTTGAAGACGATGTGAGAAACGAAGAAAGAAAGCAGGACCCGATCGCCTGGCTGCTTTGAAGGTCAAGGGATCAACTGAGTCAGCCAGAGCCCACGGCTCGTGCCATGGGCGATGGTCTGACCCATTGGTCTGAGCCGAAGCGGTCTGTGCCAGCGCCCATGGCTCGTTCTCGTGCTCGCTGCCCCATTTTTCTCTTTATTCACACCACACTCCCGCGGCCGGCCAATTCGAGCACGTTTCGAGAAACCTCTTAGTGAGTCTGCGGCCAAAATGTGTTAACCGGTGACGGAAGGAAATTGCGAAAGACGATGAAGCTAAGCGATGTGGAGGCTTGTCTTGCGGAGGGACCCGTGCATTCAAGCTAAAGTTTTTAGATGTCTTCGTAGTCACGTTGTTCGATATCCTTGATGTTTCGTCTCGAGATCCGGTGCGCTTGCTTCTTTGCTTAGCGCTGCAGGTCACGTCAAGACGATGCCGCCACTCACGCTGGTGGCTTTTGCGTCTCTTGCGTCGCTTCTTGTAATAGGATGAGTCTGGCTTTAGTCTGACTTTGTATGTAGACTCTGAAGACTTCCTGGTAAGCAGCGTTATCCTTGGTTTGTTGTTGGCGTTTCATGCGAAGCCTCTGCAGGTGCTGCGCGAATATGGTTCGCTTGAGCACTTCGGGTGTGAAGTAGTCATGATCATGTGCCTGGCTCGCAGGTGCTTCTTATTTGAATGAATTCAAGGTCGATGACGATACTTTTTCGTTTGACCAGGACGACGACGATGCAAAAGGATTTTGGTTCCGTCGGGCAGTGACGTCGCCAAGGGTAGGAAACTTGTCCGCGTCCTGAGGTAGTCAAGATTTGCGTACGTACTTAGGGGCCGGTAGCGGATTGTCGGCGTCCATCCTGGCATTGCAAGGACGGACGCCGACAATTTGAGTTAGACGGCGTTTTGGAGACGTCGCTGCAGGTATCTCCACACGACTGTTGCTTCACAGTGGATCCCGCTTCGCGAAAGCCCTTCTTCGTGCCAGATCACGGCATAATGTGCATGACGTGGTGCTAGAACTGTGCGGTACACCCAGCACAGGCCTCTGGCGTCAAGCGCTATCTCCTTGTGGGATTTGGCGGCGTCGCAGAAGGTCGTGGAGTTCATGTTCTCGGTTAAGTGAAGCTGGTGGCAGTGCTGCTGCTCGCTATACTGATCAACTTGCTTGGGCTGGGTAGAGGCGCTACCGTCAGGATCGAGCGCGCGGAGCATGAAGAGCGGTTCTGCGCATTGTTTGCTCACTAGACCAGCCCTGTAGGCACATGGGGCCGCACTACGGGCAGTACGTGCGCTTGCCCTCTTTGTTTGTGACGAGGGACCACCTTCGCAAGCTGCAGTTCAGACCGCGAAAGACCGGGTCATTGTTGTCGATGCGCATGGCAAACTCGGGCCTTTCCTTTGCCATTGAACTCTCCACGGCGTACCTTGCAGGCGAATCCTCTCACTGAAGCGCCGTAGATCACGAGGAAAGTGACGGGTTTTTCAGCGTGTACGTGAAACCCATTGAAGTTGTAGTTGGCGTTGAAGTCTTGACGCCCGTCGACAGTGAAGTCACCGCCTGGTGCGACGAGGAGGCTGAGGGAATCGTTAGGGTGGTCGACGGTGAAGACGCGGCCCGCGGTAACATCGAGTCAAGAGGGATTGAGAGGCAAGTCGGAAGCGAATTGGTGGCCTGCTGCGACGTCGAGGTGAAAGGGTTCGAGAATCTCGTCGAAGGCGAGGTATCCGCCTGCTGTCACGATGAGGTAAAAGTAGTCAAGAGGCTCTTCGAAAACGAAGTCACAGCCTGCTGCGATGTCGGTACGAAAGGGGCCTTCAAGCTGGTTGAAAGCGAAGTTGCGGCCCGAAAAGGGATGGTGGTTGACCCTCGTGCATGATCTTGTTGTCCTGCCGCATTGTCGGTACAATGTGAGCAGTTTGTTAGGTTCTTGATGTCACACAGAGAAGTTGGATGTCGTCCCGCGCATCGTTTGCATTGCAGGGTTCTCATGGTGTGGCAATTAATGGCGAAATGGTTGCGTTTGCCACAGCTAAAGTAAAGTTTTTTTTTTGTGAAGCCGCTTCCGCATCTCTTCCTATGGTAGACGTTCAGATCAATTCTGGCCAGCGTGTTTGGGAGAGGTGCAGAGGACGCAGGGGTGCGAGTATGGGGATCGAACTTCTGCTGCTGAAGACGTAGTGTAGGGCAAGGGCGGCTGTGGTGTCCGCAAGTTTTGCTGCGAAGACATCCGGCCTGTTGACGATATCTCTTCCGCGAGACCGCGCTTTCTTCCCGTATTTCTTCTTGCACTTTGATGAAGCTCCGGAGATCTTTCACTTGTGAGTGGGCTTCCTTGGATACTGTGTCGTTCTCAGTTAGCATTGCTTCCTTCTGCCGTAGGCGATAGATGATGCCGAGATCTGGAGGCAACGCCTTCAAGAGGACGTGCAGCAGCACGGTGCAATATTCTGCTAGAGACACTTCAAGACTTTCTAGGGCGTTCGTGTGGAAGGCGACTTATCATATAGCTTTCGTAGCTTGGTGGCGTCAGCGGAACATCGGAGTGGTGCGATTGACAGCAAACTGTTGAGATGGTCGTCGACTAGCATGTCATAACAGCCGAAGTGGTCCGACAGGATTCGAATGATGATGTCATAGTTCGCTTCGGTCAGGCGAATGCCTCGCATGGTTGACTTCACTGCTCCATCCAGGTATGCTCATAAGGACTGGAACTTATAGAGTTGCGGGTTCTAGTCGTGTTGTTGGATGCTTGCTTGAAACTGGTTCCAAACCCTTTGCCAGTCGTGTCATTCTCCGGAGAAACTACAGATGTGCAGCTCGGGTAGTGCGATTCGAGAAAGCGTCGTTCTAGTTGGAAGGCCGGGCGAAGGCAAGGCCGTGGCCGGCTGCGACGTGCATGTGAAAGGGTCACTGCGTGGAGTGGCTGCGACAGTGACGGATGTGGATGGGCTTCGCGGCTGCAGCGCGGTTGCGTGGCGAACGCTTGCTTGAAAGCCGATAACAAAATCTTCCTTATCGTTGCCGATGGTCAAGTCTTCCTCCAGGTCCTCACCATGTAGCACAGCTTGAATCTCCTTGTCGACGGTGATGAGCTGAGCGTGTTTTGCCACAATGATTTCGATGAGCTCCTGGAGCTTGTGTGCAGGAGTCATCGAGTCTGCCTATAGGGTGTCGAGTGTTGATATTGCCTTGGTGATGGCTGTCTGGTAGAAGCCAAGCTGTGCTCGGAGTTTGTTCATTGTCGAAGTCGAAAGCCAGACGACCGAGTGGGTTTCAGCACAAGAACGAAGTGTGAGAAACGAAGAAGGTGACCTGGACCCAATCGTCTGGCTGCGTTGAAGGTCAAGGGATCAACTGAGTGAGTCAGCGCCCCTAGCTCGTGCTCATGCCCGCCACCCCTTCTTTCTTTATTTGTAACACACTCATTTAGGGTGCATGAGTATGACTCATGGCGGCGTTCTTACACACGCGTCAAGGCAGGAAAAGTTGTCGAAGTCACCCTAAAAACAGTCGTCTGAAGCAAACTGCAGTGCCGAGCGTGTTTCCAAACTGCCCTGCCTGCTCATCGTGTCCGCAACCATGAGTTCGGGAAGCACCAAATGTGAAAAGAGCGCGATTTGGAAGCCGCTTGTTTGCGTCTTGCAATAATGCTTTCACTGCAAATGCAAGCAGATGAAACCTGAAATAAGCTCAGTAATTTTGTGAACTTGCTCAACGCCATGCCAAGATTTCAGCATTCAGATTTCTGGACTGTATTCTACACGGACTCCAAAATGTACTTTTAGACTTGGCCCTTAATTCTGCTCCAACCATCCGCACATTGGTTATTGTGTCTGCTGAACTTCACATGGAAGTATTTTATGTTGAAATGGTCGTGAGATTGTGGTGACGTGCTAGTTCCTGAAAAATTATGACTCAAGGGATTTGAAGAGAGTGCCACAGATCATCGAGCAAACTCGCAAGGATATCTGCGCGGTGCCTTCTGAGAAAGCCCGTCATCTGGTGAGATTGGTGTCGACGTTACTAGAGCAAATAAGAGGCGAACATTTTGCGTGCTATTTGCGCGAATGGCCTTTGGAAGTTCTGAAATTCTTGAAGAGTCAAGTTGATCTCGTTTTGAATATAGCGAGCCATTATCCCTCAGATTTGTTGGTTTTTTCTAGCCTTTTGTTTGCCATGTCCCCACATGCATACGGATTCTTGAGAAATTCGATGAAGCTTAAGATGCTATATCCTGTTACTATCGAGAATGTGTTCATCGTGTGATATTAACCCCGTAAAGGAGCAGCAAGAAGCTAGCTTTTTTTTGTTATGCCAAGCGGATTATAAGCACACTTGTAGAGCATGAAAAGACTGCGACATTATTGCTCGATGACGTTCACCTGCAGTCTTTTTTTGATTACACAGCTGGCTTTGTAACTGGCGCTGCGGTAAATTCCTCAACTGCAGCTTAAATATGAAACAGAGCCTTCTTTCTTCAAACAAGAATGTACAGATTCTTCCCGTCGCAAAATTTGATGATAGGGCACTACATGGCTTTCTTCAAAAGCTTATTATTGATGTCGAGGCATCTGGTTTTATAATATTCGCAGTGATCTATGACAATAACTTCATAAACAGTAAAGCTATGTCCTTCTTCGCTAAGCCCGCAAGTGTCAGCATTGTTTACTACCACCCTGCTGACTCATCGCGACCCCTATTTTTCTTGGTGGACCCAGTTAAATTACTAAATGAAGTGTATAGGAGATATCCAGCTCAATCAACGAATGAGTGGGACAATGTATGTACTTTCCTGAACCAAAAAGTAATGAGGCTGAACCAAAGGCACTTACAGCGTCTTTCAAAGTATTTTGCGAGCTGCACGAAGCTGAAAAGCGTGAGCCCATGAAGTGAGCGCCGACTTTCACTTTCATAGCGCTGAACCCCTCCAACATGGTGTGAGAGGACATTAAGTTTCCGCTAAAGGTTTTTAACTTATCAACTGTTGCTGCTCTGAGTAGCGCAGCATGCCAGGATGCTAAGGAAACAAACATCTGAGTACATTGAGACCATACGCCTTGGCGGAACAATGTTAACGTAAAGACGCCAAGAAAAGGAGAGTCGTTGCGAGATCATTTGCAAGGGCAAAGAGCATCATCGTTGTGTCCGCAGTTCGAGTTCCTGATAAAAATATTTGAGTGACTTGATTACTGGGAAAGCCTCAGCCATGACAACGGCCGCCTTACACGTGAAACACACCACGCAGCTTTCAACCACGCCTTGCACCAACTAGCCATATAGTGCCTGAAAGGCTTCATTTTTATTACGTTATTTTGGGCAAATTTTAAACAGACGGCTTGGGGGATCACTTCGGAAAGTATCGGCAACTGTCGGGTGCAAATCACCATGTGTAAATAAGGCAAATATATGAGTATGAAAACAAACTGCAATTGCAGAAGGTTTTGGACTAGCCATATTTACGCCTGCTACCAGCACCGAGTGCAAATACATGGACGACAGGTGTGCCGCCAGCGCAAGCCCAGTTTGACGTCACCGTGACTGATTTCGACAATCAGAAAAAAGCGTAATGGCTTTCTGCAGTAACATGCGTTGCCGGCTATTGTTCTCATGCAGCTTAAATGAAATCGGCATGCCGATCTTGCAAAAAAAATCTTGTGATGCAAGACGTTGACCTTGATGATGCTGAGAATGCATTAATCAGGAAGATGTCGAGGGGTGGGCTGAAGTCTCCACGAGCAGCTGTAGTTATTGCTGTGCTGTTTACTGAAATTATTTCAAACAAGCTCCTGGCGCCAGAATACCATGTGCTATTTCCCAGCCTTCCTATGCGTTGATTTGTGGGGTTTAACGTCCCAAAACCACCATTTGATTATAAGAGACGCCGTAGTGGAGGGCTCCAGAAATTTTGACCACCTGGGGTTCTTTAACGTGCACCCAAATCTGAGTACATGGGCCTACAACATTTCCGCCTGCATCGGAAATGCAGCCTTCCTATGCAGAAAGACACTCTTGTCAGCCAACTGTTCTCTGCCCACGTAGACTATGAGGACTTCGATATGTGTGATTCTGGTTATTCTTTACATGATGTAATGAAGCATATTGTAAGTGCTGCAGCGAATACACTGCTGAAAAACTTGTGCCACACAGAAAGTGACAGAGGTTACGTATTGCCAAGAATGAGCGAAGGCTAAAGACCTTGAAGACCTGAGAGCTGTTTCTCGTTCTTCATGTTTTATTCATAGTGCTCTATTTTTTGGAAGATATTTGTATGCTTTTGCTGACAGAACCCTTGTAAGAACTGTGTGCTGTAGCTAGACTTCACCAGTGCACATCATCATTATTTAAACGACGCGTTTTGTCCATTCTATATACTGTAGTTGAAGCGCATTGTGATTGCTGTTTATCATTGAAGCTCTTCATGCTTCCGCATTTCAGCATTTCGTACGTAATTTTTGCACTGAGGGGAGAAATTTGGCTTTGGCTGAGTATTCGTCATAATCCTAACATTTTATGAAGGCCAAAGCGACCAGCAAACAGACAGAGCGGGTGAAAATAAAAAAAGCACGATCAGAGATTGTACAAGAAGGCTGAAACTCGTTTCGTGCGAATAATTTGTGCATGGCGCTGTTACAATAAAATGTACACCAATAAAATTACCCATGATATTCTTGTGTCTATAACTGTTTTATAAAATGCAAAAATGCACAGGATCAATGCAAATACATGCTTTAACTTGTTTCTTGAATAATGGAGCGTTTGATAATTTGTCATTAAAGGGTACTATGTGCCTTCAATTTGCTGTTCTGCTCTTTTTTAGTCACTTCAGTTTGCGACTCAAGTGACAAAGCTTGCTTTCTACAGCCTTTGTCAAGGATTTGCACCTACAAGCACAATAACTGATTTAACGTTACGATACGCACAAGAACAGTGTTCCTAGCACATTATTTGAAGTAAAGGCTGAGAGAATGACGCATGTTATGATGGTGTGGATTGCGGTGAACTGGAGCAAGGTGGTTATTTTGCGGTGAACTGTAGGGAGGTGGTTATATGCCATGTTTGCCATAACATATCCTATTGTAGAGACATCGGACCATGCCCCGTGCCCAGATATCTGCTGTATCTAGGAAACGCGCACAAAAGTAAGCACGGTGACCATTTCTGAAAGATAGTGAAAGCATGAATGCAGTGAAGTGAGTGAGTAGTCGAGCGCAGCATTGTACAGGATAGTATTGGCGAGAATAATGCAGATTAAGAACGTGTGTTATCATCTCTAAAGTGAAGTTCGGATCAGTCAAGTTGTTCCTTGGCAACAGCAAAGTGTTAAAAGACGGCAAGGGCGCCTTATGTTGCAAGGGCTGTGCGGCAATTCTGTGTTTGAAGTAGGTGCGACGTTGGACCACTTCATGCTCGTTGTTTCTGCCAACTAGATTGTGAGAGAACGTTGAAGAACGCGACACATCATTGTTACGTGAGATGGAGCTTTACGTGTACTGACTTGAGCTGAAGATATTTATCTAAGGGGGCGCTGCTGACGCTCGGTTCCTAGTTCAGTTCGGGTGTCAAGGTGGATGGACGTGTTTTTTCAGCGCTCCGGATCGACTGCGCAGATAAGTGTTTTTGCATGTTTTGAGCTTGTCTTTATAATTATAAGGCAGCGGTTGAAATCTTCGTAGCACTTATTTTATGGTACGGCTTTTTCGGGGGCCAGACACCAGGTATTTATTAGATAGTGCGGGTGTGTGTGTTTGAAATTTTTTCGTTGTTTTTTTTTCTTTTGCCACCCCGTGGGGGAGGTGCGCGTACATTGAACACGCAAATTTTTGTAGTAGAGCATAGGCTTTCCTTTTTTTTCGAAGTGTAGGGCTCGAGTTTAGTAATTATCGAGTATAGGGACAATTGGTGTCAGAAAGGCATGGTTAAAAAGACTGTGAAGTGTTCAGGATGTGGAGTGGGTTTGAAAGTGGACCCAAGCGTAGAAGCGGATGGAGAAGAGGCTGACGCGAAGTGTAGGCAATGTGAGGTCGAGGAAAAAATGGAGAAATCGATGGTTGCCCAGAGTGAACTGCTGGTGAAAATCGCCGAGCTCGAGACTGCGTTGGCGACAGAGCAAGAGAAAACGAGGGCAATAGGAGAAAGACTGAAGTCCGCCGAGGAAGCGCTAGCGAAGCTGAACAAAGAAGCGACCTACCGAGACAACAGTAGGGAACCGGCAACCAGAACGGTGGAGAAGGAAAAGCGAACAAGTTTGGAGAAAACAGGTTTAGCCAGTTCAACTGTCGCAAGGCCCAGCTTCAGCGAGGTAGTGGTGGGGCAGGGAGGAAACAAAGCAGCCGGCGTCACAGGCGCAAGTAGCCCCCAGGTGCAGAACGATCCAGCTGAAAAGTCACAGCATGTGATAATCGCCGGGGACTCGAATTTAAACCGATGCACAGAAGCCATCAAAGAGAGGGTAAGAGGTGACAAGAGGGTTGCAGTAGGGGCGTTCCCAGGACGCAAGCTGGAAGCAGTCATGAGGCAAGCGAGCGCAAAGTTCAAAACGACAGCTGATAGACGAAACCTCGTGCTAATTTCAGGTGGTTTAAACGATGTCCTCAATGAAGATGCAGCGGGACTAGCAGCCACACTGGCGAAAAGCGTCGATGACATGCGCGCCACTTCTCCTAAGGTACAGGTAGTGATATGCACGATACCGCAGGTATCGGTGCGTGATAGCAACCTGCAAAGAGCGGTGGTCAACGCAAACCAAGAGATATGGCGGATTAGTCGAGAGAAAGGCTTTGAGGTGGTGGAAATAAACAGAGAGGTGCATAGGTGGGGGGGTTTTCAACGAGACAGAATTCACTTCGATGGGCGGCTAGGTCATGAGGTGGGTTGGCGACTTGCAGGACGCGAAGTAGCTTTTTTGGGGGGCAAGCGAGCCCTTCGGGGTGCAGGATAGCTAGTAACGAGGAAAACAACCAGGGAGACTCTTCGACAGGTGGTATGGACAGATACGATTCCAAAGTGGCACCAATATCTAAGAAAGGTAGAGTCCGGGGCATACATAGACATAGCCACGAGCGCCGAGCCAATTCAGACATAGGGTATATTAACATGCAGGGTGGTAGGAACAGGCTGAAGTGGGAAGAGATAGAAGAACAGCTAAGGGAAGAGAGGCCGATGGTATACGGTTTTGTAAAAACACATCTCAGGGACATGGAACAACCTCCGAACAATCCGGACTACGCGTGGGAATATTGTAATAGAACAGAAGGCAGCAGAAAGGGGGGTGGTATTGGGGCATTCATTCATAAAAGTACAGACTGGCAAAGGGTCAAGCAAGAGTGCAAGGAACATTTATGGCTAAAAGGGAAAGTGGCACGTCAAATGACACTCCTTGGTTTCGTGTACTTGTGGACGGGAGCAAAGGCCTAGAGGAAAACCAGCCAATGGTAGAGTGTATATCAAAGGACATTCAGGAGTTAGGAAGAGAGTGCGAGATAGTTATACTAGAAGACACGAATGCGCACATAGAAGATATAGATTGGTATACCGACCCGACAGGCAAAATGAACATGGATATGTGTGAAAGGCTTGATTTGATCATTTGCAACAGTACCGATAAGTGCGAAGGGCAAATAACATGGGAGGTAGGAAGGCTTCAGTCGACGATAGATTATGCACTGATGTCACATAGGATGTATGATAAGCTCAGGGGAATGCACATAGATGAAAATGGCTCCAGAAGTCTGGGTAGCGATCACAAACGTATCAAGCTAAGTTTTGGAAGAGCAGTGAAAGTGGGAAGGAGACAAGATGAGCAACTACAGGAAAATTTTTATTCAGAAAGGCAAATTGAAATAGCCACTAAACAAATTGAGAAAGTAATCACGGAGGATAATAAGACAGTGTGGACATACACGAATCTAATTAGACTCTTTGAGCTAGAGCTTGCTAAGACGCGTGAGAAGTCACCCCGGAAAAGAAGACACAAACCAAAAGTTGGTGGGATGAGGAAGTTAAGAGAGCCATAGCAAAACGTCAGAAAGCCTCTAGGGAACACAGACATGCTAAGCAGCGGGGTGAACCGACAGATGATGTTGAAAGAAAATGGGCAACCTTTCTAAGCTGTAGAAGGAATGCATCCCTTCTGATCAATGAAAAGATTAGAAGGAAAGGAGCTCAGTAGCTGGCAGAAGTACATAAAAAAGATAGAAAGGCAGCTGCGAAATTTTGGAACCATCTAAACTCCCTAAGAAATGAGACGAGCCTAGAGCAGAGTTTTATAACTACAGCCCAAGGTGCTAGGCTAGAAGGGGACGAAGCTATTGAATATATAAGAACAAGGGTGACAGAAAATTTTCAACAAAGTACTTTAGGCACCACAATAGACAAGGACGAATCAAGTGGTGCAATGGCTCCATTTTCACAACAAGAGTGGGAAAGGGCTGAGAAAAGGGTTCCTAGTAGTACATCAACAGGCCCAGATGACATTCCAATCAGGCTGATAAAGACATTAGGTCCGAAGTCTAAGCAGGCTTTGAGAGAGGCAGTGAGCACAATAATAATCGATGGTGAAGTTCCCGATGAATGGAAACTTAGCAGGATGAGCATGATCTATAAAGGAAAGGGGGACAAAGCTGACATAAACAACTACCGTCCTATAACAGTGACATCAGTGGTCTACAGGCTGGCGATGCAGATTATAAAAGAAAGACTCCAGGCGTGGATAGATGATGAGGGGGTGCTGGGGGAACTGCAGAATGGGTTTCGGAAACACAGGAGATTGGAAGACGATCTGTTCTCACTGACTCAGTGCATCGAAATAGCAGAAAAGGAACACAGGCCTCTGTGGCTATCATTTTTGGATATCAAGGGAGCGTATGATAGCGTGGTTCAAGAGGAATTGTGGGGAATACTGGACACACTAGGCGTGGAACATGTAGTCACTAATCTTTAAAAGGGTATCTATAAAGGTAACAAGGCAGTTATAAAGTGGGAAAAACAGGTATCCAAGCCTGCAGAGGTAAAACGGGGGCTTAGGCAGGGGTGGCCCCTGTCACCCTTATTATTCATGATGTACCTACAAGGATTAGAGGCAAAATTAGAGGGAAGTGGACTGGGCTTCAACCTCTCTTTAGTCAAACAAGGAAAACTTATTGATCAGGTAATACCAGCATTAATGTACGCAGATGATATAGTGCTAATGGCCAACAACAAGGACGATTTGCAGAGATTGATGGACATCTGCGGTAATGAGGGAGACAGGTTAGATTTTAGATTCAGTAAGGAAAAATCAGCAGTCATGATTTTCAACGACAACGAAGGTAGTGAGCTTAAAATACAGGAGGTCACGCTAGAGATAACAGATAAATACAAATATCTGGGCGTATGGATAAGCAATGGGACCGAGTATCTGAGGGAACACGAAATATACGTGACGACTAAAGGTAACAGGAATGCAGCAGTCATGAAAAATAGGGCACTGTGGAATTACAATAGGTATGATGTTGTGAGAGGAATATGGAAAGGGGTCATGGTTCCTGGGCTGACGTTCGGCAATGCGGTCTTGTGCATGAGATCAGAAGTTCAAGCAAGATTAGAAATTAAGCAACGTGGAATAGGTAGGCTTACTTCAGGAGCTCACGGGAATACACCAAATCAGGGAGTACAAGGTGATATGGGGTGGACATCATTTGAGGGCAGGGAAGCTAGCAGCAAGATAAAATTTGAGAAACGATTGAGAGAAATGGGGGAAGAGCGTTGGGCTAGGAAGGTTTTCAGCTACTTGTATATGAAGAATGCCGATACAAAATGGAGGAAGCGAACCAGGAAGTTGACTGGTAAATACTTAGAAAACAGCAGGTGACCAAACCAAAAAGAACTATCGGTTAAGAAGAAAGTGAAGGAAACTGAGACTGACATGTGGAGAATGGACATGATTAAGAAGTCCGCACTATAGACCTATCGAACCTTTAAGCAGGAAATGGCCAAGGAAAGGATCTATGATAATACTCGGGGTAGTTCTCTACTGTTTGAGGCCCGGACGGGAGTACTGCGAACCAAGACATATCGAGCCAAATACGAAGGGGTAGACACAGTATGCAGTGCGTGTGGAGAGGAAAAAGAAACTGCTGAACACTTGATAATGTTCTGTAAAGGGCTTCACTCTATTGTTCAGGATGATGGCGCTGCGTTTTTCAAAGCACTGGGGTTTAGGGACCGGGAGTGCAAAATAGACTTTAAGCGGGTAGACTTAACTAGAAGGAGGTTATCTGATTAGTGGCTAAAGTCAAGGCACGAGTGAAAATTAAACTGTTTACTGCAAAGTACGAATCCTTAAACTTACTTTTTAAGGAAAAAAAATAAATATAGTTTTTGGTTCATTAGGTATTACGGCTTGGTGGCGCTAGCCACCGCCCGATCTAAAGGGTACAGCCATATCCATCCATCCATCCATTCATCCTCACAAGTGAAAAAGAGCACTTTCTTGTAGGCTTCTGGCGCCGATAGTGCGATTGATCATTTATATACACGGCCATGTTTGCAGTAGTGCACCGCCAATAAAATCTCAATAATTCATATACCAAATCAAGTGTTGTCTGCGTTTCTCGAGCAGTTACTTTTAATTGGGTGTATCATACGGGCACTTGAATTTATACTTTACAGTGTTGAAGCTGAGACTTGAGTGCTTACTGTGGAAACGCAAGTGGAGTGGTAGGCTATTTTGCTTCCTTTATTTTTCTTAGCTTGAGCGCTGGGGTCCTATGATAAGATACACATAAATTTCGAAATTGAATCGCCCCAACTTACTTGACTCAACTGGCTCAGTCCTCTATGGGTTCCGCAAACGTAGCCGTAGAAGTCTTCGCAAGGGTTTATGGTTTCGTCGAGTTTCGGACGCAGCCACTGCGCCACGAACCGGCAATTGTACGATGTGCGCATGTCACCACTTTGGTATACAGATGGTCGCAGGCGCTGTGACGGTTTTCCTGGTGCTGTAGGCATCGGGGTTGTAACAAAAGGTCCCGGCTCGGATGACGTTGTGTGCCTCATTCCAGACCCGGAAGGCACAGGGATTGGAGCCCGGCTAAAGTGCCTGCCCTTTCGTCCAAACAGGGCATGACATTGATTGAGTCAGGTTTAGTGCCACTATTGTTACCGTAGTTGAAAGCACATGTATCCCATACATGGTTATGCGTAGGTGGCAACAATTCTAGTGTTTGTTCAAGGCCTCACGTACAACACTGAGAAAACAAATCTTCATTCCTTTCTCGCTACATTCTTGTAGAATCAAGGTTGATACAAAACGCCTCATCAACCAATCGTTATTGTATAATGATTTAACAATTTTCAAACGACTATCGGCGTCAACAACACGGCTTCGCAATTTCAAGCTATATTGTTTCGTATTGCACAAGCCAAAACTTTCCCTGGCAACTACTCGGTTTCACAAAGTGAAAGCCATGATGCAGGTGAGTAGGAATGCTCAACATCGTTCGTCAGCTTGGTACACTTATTGGCATTTTAAATTCTTTCATGATATACAATACGATTAAACAGATTTAGTGAATTAAAAGAAGTCATACACTTAGTATTGTTTCGGTGAAACAAGTTCATAAAGAATTATTCTGGAAAGAACACGATACCCGACATCTAAAACTTGGGTGATAAACCAAAAATAACTAACTTGGCGGATCACTGAAGTGACAAGTGAAGTTTAGGAACACCATATGGCAACGTTTTAGTAAGCTCTTCAAAACTACTAAAATAATAAAGAAACGACAACTAACCTTTATCAGATCAATTAACATATATATTTGAATTTGGTACGCAATCAAAGCCTAATAAAAGTGGCAAGGCCTAAACGTGGGAGTATGTAATTGCAGACATAAGCAAACACCACTAAAAATGCGGAAGCATCATATCATTCAAGAATAGGATGTGTAAATGAAATAACCTAATTCACACTGTAAAGCGTTAATTGAGATGTTCTCACAAGCCCTGTTCGCACATGCACGTTTACTGTTGCACTAGTACTGTTGTGCGCGCCTGTTCTGTTCGCACATGCACTGCTTTATACACATGTACTGCCACAATAGATGTAATGGATATCTGTACTGGAACCAAGCCGGCTACAGACAAATTGAGCTTCAGCTAAATCCTTGTTAAATAGAACACTAAATTTTATGTGCGCCTATTGATGATGTTACAAATGCTCTGGAAGATATGTAATGGGGAAACACACACAAAAATTACGACGTAGCGTTCTACATGATCAAAGATAGAGGAATTTCAGATTAAGTCACACTGCAACACTGCTCTTGAATTTCAATGGCAAGATCCAGACAAACGTTTCGTGCTGTGAGTGTTCCAATGACCATTTGGGCGCGTGGATTGTGTGTTCCAGTAGCAGATTTAGAGCAAGCGCAGATACCGGAATGCTATGCTGGAGAAGAATTTTCGCTTCGAGGAAATCTCTCCCTCACCTTCACGCCTCTCGCACCATCTCGCAAGACATGCGTGTACCAACTGCCCCCCCCCCCATAGGCGCACGCGAACGAAACGGTGATTTGGCGAAAGCGACGGCGCTCCGGTTAACGCACTCCATTCGCAACCAAGCCGGGCGCTCGGGATCTGTGAGTGGACTTCAGCAAACGTATGAGGCGTGGATATGGCCCGCATTTTATCTGTAGAGCGGGAAGGAAACTTGAAACGCTTCGAGAATAGTAATAGTGTGCATCACCTTTTATTTTCTATTAGGCCAAATATTCATTAGGTAATTTCTACTGTAATAGGAAGAGTATTCACTATGAAAACTTACAGAGCAATGTGGCGTGATTACGGGCCATATTGGCACTGGCCACGTCTACGTCATTGATAATGTAATTCAGAAATGTATTGAGCACAATAAATCCACTCGTATGACTTTTATACGCTTGAAAAGGCACTATAGTCTGTTGAAATGTTTGCAGTATTGCAAGCGCCCAGCCGTCATGCGTACATGAAACCTATCAGAATGCATAACTTAAAGTTCTCTACAGCTACATTGTTTCTGTGCAAAATTACCCAGTAGATCGCAATCCAGAAATACGTCAGACAGCATATGCTGTGCCTTCGCCGTTATTTTCTATCTAATCCCAGTAAGTATTGAAAGGTGTGTTCTGGTAAGTATTAGCGATGAAAGATAGCACACAGATAAGCAACCTAAAATCTCGCGATGGCGTTGTGGGCTTGTAAATGGTGGTGGCTCCCATAAAAATTGATGAATTAGCTACATAGTTGCAAGTTTATAGACTAAGTATAAATATCATGCACAAGACCAAAGTGGCGTTGGTGTCCTAGTGAGAAAACTAAAATTTGCAGTAGGCACCCTTACCCTAAAATACGTATAGCAATATGCACATAATCCTGCATATTTAGAAAAAGTGGAGGAGCCTGAAAACCATTCAACTTATTTATAAAGTTGTTGCGATGAATAAGTTGCGTACCTCCGTTTGCGCATTCCTTGCCCCTAAAAAAGGAAGGTTTCTAGTTTATTCTGCAAGTTTGGTTAGTTTATGACCCCCTTCTCCCCACCTATAGAGTTTTATCGCACTGGAAGGGGTCTCTAAATTCTTCCACTAGTCAACAGAATGCCCCCAGAATTTCTAAGGCTGAGAAACACTGTCCAGGACATAGTGTTCACTGAAATAAAAAAAACATGCATTGTTGAAAAGTATGGTGTGACAATGTGCACATCTTTTTATAGACACCACGTAAACTTGACAAGTGGTGATTCAAGGTGTGCAGTAGCCATTATCTGCTAAGTCTCATCTGAGGAAACATAACTAACAACAGGTAATAGAGCCAAGTAATCTATACTGCTTTGTCGTCTGTAGTGTAATTGGGATATTAATGGGAAAGAATGAAAGTGGATGAAAATAGAACTTGCTGTTGGCTCTAACCGAATATTTAATTTTCGAATAGCATGTCCCCGAAAGTTTTTCTTCGTTCGTTCTTACGTAGGAATGGTCTAGTTCAGGCAGAATTCATGCCTTAAGGTAGTATGCAAGAGGGTGTTAGTCAACTGTGAGCTTGAAGAAAGATACCTTACTACGGGGCCTCAAGAATCAGAAAAAAAGTGTTTTCAACACTCCTTGTCGTGACTCGGAATGGGGCTGATTTGAACTGACAGCTCTATATGCACAGATACACCCACAATGTTGACGGAAGGAGTACTTCGGCCCTAGCTCTGTTGGTAGTATGTCTGACACATTATTCAAATATTGCAGGTTTTGTCCTTCCGGTTGGCAATTTATCTTTTCGTCTACCTTAGTTTGTTGACGTTTCAATCACACCGACTGTGCGTGATGAATTCCCCAAATATTTGCAGACACTGAATTGAGCAGTGTGAGGGTTTGCACTCTCAGTTTAGGAAAGAATGTTGGTAAGCATACAGTGATCGAGATCGGAAAACTTACAACAAAGCACGTAACGTAGTATCGTAGATGGTGGTAAGGTACCCACCGCATCAGTAGTCCATTCCTTGGGCTGCGTCGAAGTCAGGAATAAAATCACGCATAAGCTGATGAAGACCCAAGGCAAAGCAGCGAGCACGCAAAAGGATAGTGTGCTCAATCTGTCTGTTCGGCATCTCTGATCTTTGTAACTGCCCTCGACAAGAAGCAGGTTCCTGTCTGCGATGCTTATCATTATATCCTGCGTCGTAGTGAATATAGAATTTCTGAATGGTATCGAGGAAAAGCTGCTAGTACTAACTAGCACTAGCGCTTTCAAAAACCACTCACCTGTGCACACATTCAAAGAGACAAAACCTTGGCATTCAGTCTGACTGCATTCCCTTCCTTGCATAATAATAATAATAGTATTAATATTATTAATAATAATATATATTATTATTATTATTATTATTATTATTATTATTATTATTATTATTATTATATTATTAATATCGGTGGTTTCACATACCGAAAGCGCCATATGATTATGAGAGACGCCGTAGTGAAGTGCTCCGAAAATATTGACCATCCGGTGTTCTTTACTGTGCATTGACGTCGTACAGTACATGAGCCAATACCGCTTCGCCACCATCGAAATGCGAGCACTGGGATTGAACCAGCGATCTTTCGGTCAGCAGCCGAGCACCGTCGCCACCGTTTCACCGAGGTGGACAAGGCACAAAGATTATTATAAACACGACATGGTTAAAACATGAGTAGCAGCTTTTTTGTCGGCATGTATCTGTGCGTTACGCGCTGTGTCATGCACTATTCTCTCATTAGCGAGAATGGATAGCTGTACATCCTGTTGGTGTAACATGTTCATAATGTCGAACATAGACATCAGACTGGAGTGTTCTGTACACGCAGCGCCACCTGCCGACACAGTTTTCGTTAGCGCAAAGTATAGCTCTCTAGCACTTTGCTAAGCAGCCAAGCGCAACATGCGAGTGCGAAACAACAGAGCTACACAGAGCTAAACATTAGGTGTGCTTGCGCGTTGAGCACAAAGCCGAAGAGCTACGAATTTCTCTTCGCTAGTCGGACGCGCAACCGAATCGCAATCAAGTGCTTGCTGCATTTCACGCCATAGCGACGGCGCACACAAGAGCGGATGCAACAACTCCGGGAGCTACGTAGAGAAGCCTCAGTCGACGCTGTCGTTACGTTGTGAATCGCCACGTACGGACAGGATTTCAGTTTTATCAATTTCCACAGCTGTAGCCCGAAGCAGAGCTGTTAGCGCTGGATACTGGCCGTTGAGGACATATTGCGTAAGTGAAGCACTCGCATTCACTACAGTCAGTCGTTTGAGAAATTGTGATAAGGCAGTTCTCCTGTTGTATTTTGAGTAGCCATGACGAAGGACCACGGTGGCCTTGACTATGAAGCTCAGCAGGGCCTCCGACCACAGTGTGCGCTGTGAAAGAGATGTGGACTGTGGATGCGCGTGATCAAGATCGTGCACTGCACGACCTTTTATAACCTGACCTAGTCATCACCTCACAGTAGAGCGCACGAACGCGTCGAAGTCTCCAAAATGCAACTTCAATTTGCAAATAATAACACGCGTGTCGCACTAGTAAACCTCTCGATTTTGGTTGTGCGAATTTTTTTTGTACCCTCCACGATTGCCAAAGCTATATTGGAAACATTGGTTTCTTCTTCCGTTGTGCGTCAAGAAAGCGTACATTACAATTTATTTCCGTTTGCATTATCTGCAAACGGAAGACCGCCGACAACAGAATATAGAAGCACGCGTAATAAAACAGTTCAACGCACTGTGTTTCAGATATGAATACAGAATGGAAATTAAGTGCTATACTGAACGCTGTTTGACTCCAGCATATTGTTAAATTTCGTAATGGCGGCATTTTAGGCCAATCAGAGAGGTCGTAGCAGTCCACTGGGCCAATCAGCATCGATCAATCGCGGAATGTGATAACATTGCGGAATTCCACAGTGTTCACAATAACATTCCTGCAAACATTAAAAATTTACTCGACCAATCTTGCCCGATAAAGCGAGCATCCAAGCACTGATAGTGGAATTAATTGCTGGTGGATGTACTTCATCACATTGACACTACATACAGGTGCCTCAAAAGTAAAACGAAGTACGCGAGCTGCGGCCGAACGAGACCCAACTGCAAGCCAGCACGATATATCAGAAGATGCGCTGAATATAGAAAGAGTGCAGAACTCCTGGAAATAAAACATTACACTTGAACTTTCCTTCCAAAACTAGTATATTAAACCTAAAACTAGCGTCATACTGGAAGAAAAACAGTCAGCACTTAACTAGTGAAAACATAGCTATTGTTCTTTGATGAAAGTGAAATTAGTGATGGTTATTTAATGATAGTTTTTTATTGATGGTACAGTCGATATGAACTACATGGTAAAAGAGCCATTGCGCCTAAATTACGCTTTAAATTGTATTAGCTTCGATAATGAAGAAGATAGCTTGTGATTTTTTACTGTATAACAGGGTCTTTTCGAATAATTAGGAAGGCACCCGTCCAGCGCTCGCAGAAGTTGAAAACCTGCCTTCAAAAAAGCTGCCAATGAATGTTCATTCGTTTTATATGGCCGATTAGCATTAATTAGTGGGAACTGTGTACTATCGGGCCAATCAGTATTTGATGCATTATTGAATAACTATGAGCGGCTATAAGAAAGAGCACGGTAGATATCATGTTTGATATATGTCAACGGGCACGATAAGTCCCTACGCATCGAGAGAATTTTTCGCCCTCGCCCCACTACGGTGGTCTAGTGGATAAGGTACTCGGCTGCTGACCTGCAGGTCGCAGAATCGAATCCCGGCTGCGGTGGCTGCATTTCCGATGAAGGCGGAAATGATGTAGCCCCGTGTGCTCAGACTTGGGTGCACGTTAAAGAACCCCAGGTGGTCAAAATTTCCGAAGCCCTCCACTACGGCGTCTCTTATATTCCTATAGTGGTTTTGGGACGTTAAACTCCACATATCAATCAATAAATCAATCTTTTGCACCCAGAAAACCGGCGGCCAAAAGCAAATTATTGCGTGATGCACGTCAACGTTTGATTTTCACTGTTGAACCAGCCGAGGTAGTTGCTTGGTTTCTCACAGCAAGCATTGTGAAGTGTGGTGCTGCGGAAAAGTCTCGTTCATGTTCGGAGAGCTCGGTGGATCCCTTCGATTATAACTTGGATATTTCACTGATCCACCTGTGGCAAGTTCCAAGTGTTCCAATGTGAAGTCATTTGCACCATCTTTTAATATGCTCTCAAAACTAATCGTCTGCACTAAACAAAAAACAAGATCACTAAACGTACCTTAAAACTTATTTTTGAAGTGTGGCAGCTTGGGCTAGTTGGTATGGCATGACAATAGTTATTGCGCGAGAACAAAACGACGACACAAAGACAAGAAGGACGCTCGTGTCTTTCGTGTCCTTCTTGTCTTTGTGTCGTCGTTTTGTTCTCGCGCAATAACTATTGTTATTTTTGAAAGAGTGTCAGCGAAATTACCACATTTTTTTATGAACTAGTTGTAGCCATCTAATACATAATGTAGCCAGCCACTACGTCTGAAAGTGAGCTATATAAACTGCAAACTGTCTAACAGCGTGAATCGTTTTTTTTCAAGGCATGTACTACATATGGCGAATAGCAGGTAGTATATTAGCCGAGTAGAATGTATATTCACTGTGAAAATATACGCCTTGTTCCTCAAAGGTCCCGCCAAGGTGCATCCGCACGTTTTCGGAGTGACCTATTCTCGGTCTTTGTTGCATTCTAGGCTTAACTCAAGGTGAAAATTTGGCGTTGTCGAAAATTAGTATGTGGCTTTATTTATTGACCGCAAACGCGTAACTGACACTTTTCGTGCAAAATTGAACGTGCATAAAGTAGAAGTTCGCAGATAACCTTACACAAGGTTCAATGCAGCTAAATGAATGCAGATCACAGGTATCATTGAATAGATGCAAATAAAACAAACAATTGTATATATTAGCAATACAATAAATACAAAAACATGGGCAAGAAAGTTAGCTAACGTCATATCAAGAACTCATAGTTTGCGACTTATGCTTCAGGTGTGATTCGTTGTTTTGAAATCATTTTTACTTCATTTGACAGCCCTCATAAAGAGTATCTAGAATCACAATTATTTGCAATCGCACGTGAGTAGTAGCCCAATGATAAATACTAAAAATCTGATTGTTGATGTCGACCGAGAAGGAGCTAAACGGTTCCCAATATCTTGAAGCGATATTAAGCTGTAGCCAGCACCAGTGGTAGGTGTACAACCAATCAAATTTGGATTATAAATTTGCATGTGATATAGTGCGAAGTGTGTGCCCATGTAAATCTTGGATGGCAACATAAGAGCAATGCGGGCCAGTGTGTCTCGAATGATATCTGAATTAGTTACCTCAAGAAAAACCAAGCAGACTAGCAACAAAATATTACCGTGCTTTGGGTAAGTAGCACCGGTGAGCTCTAGAACACTGATGAAGACGGCGTGCCATGGTGAACGGTCGCCGTTGTTCGCCTTCCACTGTGGCTAAAACCCACTGCGATCAGTCAAAGCTTGAATAGTCTGATAAATCTGAAATTTTTTTAGTATATATTGGTTACAGAATGAAAATATTTCCAATCATATATTAGGGCTGCTGCTTACTCAAATGCAGAAGAGATAATGATAAATAATACTACTGTGTTAATTTAAATCCACACACTACTTCAAAAAAAGATATAAGTCTCTACGCAGATTGATAGTATCAGAGACTAGCTACTTGATCATTTTGTTTAATTTAGAATATTTTGCAGAGCCACGCAAACATTTGCACTGGAGACCACAAAAATAAAAGCTCCAAAAGTCTCGGGGGAATCAACCCACTTCAGGGGATGGACTGAGTAGTAGCTAAAATTTTCCAGCACTTTTTCTGGTGCATTAATCGTGGAAATCATAGCTAATATATTTCTTTGAAGTAGAAAGACAGGTGATGTGAACTGTAAAGGAGGCAGAATATAGATACGATTTGAGACGGACTGATGAATTTTTTTAATAGTGAAGAAAACAGTGTTGACGCTTGCTTCATGGCTTCTCTCTTCATTGAATCTTGGCTCCAACCCACTACTAGGAGGATGCATGGTTCAACCGGAGGGAAAGGCAATGCATAATTTTCGAATTCAGATGAAAGTTGAGACGCTCACTCCCTTAGCGAAATCGGCAGGAATAGCAATGACGTCATTTTCTACGTCAAATTGCTGGGCATAAAATATGGGGGAGCTTCCACCAGCAAATAATTATTGTTTAATGAAAACATGGTTGTTTTCTGCTTCTTGTGAGTTGCTAGAACACGAAAGTGATGTTTGCCCTTACGGAATCAGTTAACTGTTTACTGTATATTTATACAGGAGAGTGAGCACAATGTATCTTGACGTCTGACAAATGTACAATCGTTTAACGTGAACACTCTCATGTGGACGCTTAGAGATCTGTCTTCATTCTGGTAACTGTTTTTCATATTCTATGAATAAGCAAACTCCTGTGGTTATAGATGTTTGTGGTAGCCGTAGTAGTTAACGGTGACAGCAAAATCACTAAAAGTGATATGAGTGCCAGGAGAGCTGTCACTGAATTGATGCTTAACTTGGGCTGGGATCGCCAATTTGCGATAACTTAGAGTGTTAAGCATCACTGCCTTGTTAGGAAAAAAGTGCAGTACTAGGCACTGTAGCCACTGTACCTAGAAGGCACTGTGCCTAGAAGGTTCAGTGCCTTCTAAGCACTGTTGAGACACTCCACGGGCCTCGTGTCTACGCTGTTGACCGGCCGCGACTTTTCTGAGGGTGCGCGTAAGTGGAGAACTTGGAGTAACAAGCAGACCACGCAGAGATAAATTTTGTGTGAATGGATGCTATGAGCGAAGCCGACGCTAGCAGTAATGTCGCCCCGAGACGTTGTGTTAACACATTGACAAAACTGCGCTCTCCTAGCAGAAAGGCGATCAATAGGATGGATGTGTATAAACCACGCGTTGGAGAACTAATGATGGATGTCTTTGTCGCGTTGCATTATTTCACTTTACCACGTTCTCTATGAAAGAACAGTGTTAGATCTAACATGCGCGTTCAGAAATCATTCAGAGTTCGAGGCCTGGGTGCAGTGTGCAGCGTGTCCGGTGTCTGATATCTTGGACTGCAAGGCTCTGGGTTAGGCTTCCGTTGATAATTTTTTTGGGGGACCGTACGTCTATTTCACTCTTTTTTCTACAATATAAATACGTCAATGAAGCCTTCGTTCACCCCCGCATAAAACACTTTCGTTTTAAAATATAATTTTTAAAAGCGAGTCCTTGTAGCAAATCATGTCATATGTAGCGAACCGAAAAACTGCAATTGTAATGAACGAGAACGTGCCCAAAGGTTTGGGTAAGTTCCACTTCTCAGAACTGGTTGACGGAAAGCTAAGAAGGAAACGGTCAACCCAACAAAAAATTGATGCGTAGCGATGGCAGTGCGTTGAATATTACGGCTACGTACTGGAGAATATTAGCTAATAGAAGAGGCAACTACGGCTGCGTGACAACCCGGAATTTATAGAAGATCTGCACAAGGACGACGTGCATGTACATGTGTGGGAGGTGGGAATGCTTGGTTTCAGCGCAGTTTGTCTGTGGAACTTGGATCATGCATTTCGCTGTCTATGGTGTAAATCTGACCTGTCTGTTCTGCAAATGAACGTAGGTACAAGGTAGCGTCAAATAGCTTAAGCCTACCTGCCAACCTAGAAGCTATCTAGAAACAACCAGCATAAGCTAGCTAAGGCCAAATAACAACCTATAGGAAACCTGATTGGCCTTCACAATCGCCAAGCTTCTTTGTTTCAAGTGTTGTGAGTACCAATGTAGGATTATTATTTTTTGTCGTGTGTTATTTTAAATTACATTGAGTGATTGTTATATACTCAGCAGAACAACAGCTTGACGGTACAGGATAAAAATAATAAAATGCATACAAACTTTTATCGCTGATAATCACTTTTTACACAGGTGCACTTGTTTGTGTCGTTAATGAGCTGCCCTGCAGCGCATTCAAACTAACGCGAGAACTCTGACATATTCATCAATGACATGATACATCTGGAGTGCAATGGCGCATGTTTAACCTTTAGTTGGCTATTTTGCATTCGCAACTCGATGCTGTGTCAAAGGAAAAATAGGAAGGCCGCTGTTATGTCGAGGCCCATTACCGTGAGACTCTGCCGATTAATTGGCAATGAAGTCTAAGTCTCTTAGTTTGCATGAATTTCCGCCAGGTTCATCAAAGTCTCGTAATCGGTGAAGCCATCGACCTGGTTCTGGCGGGGACATCGTGGCTGTGAAAGGCAGTGGCAGTACGGTCTGGCGTAAACAATTCACGACTCATATTAACGGCTGCTGCAATGTGCGGTTTCAATTTGACAGGAAAAAAACCCCGAGAAACGGTAATATATACGGTGAGCATTACCGCGGTCGCAGTGCTTTCTGAAAAGATACCCTGTATTTTTATAAAACATATATTTTATCACACTGAAATACAGACCTCAGCTATGTGCAGCGTTACACTCCATCAATGAAATAAAGAATAATATTTGCCTCAAAGTGCAGCGGGATTTCTTGATATACGCAATCTTTTTTATGTACAACCAGCCAGAACACCGCCGGATGACTGGCATCCTTCGGACGATCGTGCCCAGCTCTCCCTGAAGACTGGAGCGGTCGTCACCTTTAACCCGACAGAACTGCGTACCCCTTGAAAGTCACATATTGTCGCTCCCCACTTAACCTATTCCCTTTGCTTTTAGGCTAGCTATACATAAACTCTTCTCGTCCTTGGGGACGAGTGGGGGATGGCTGGACACCTTAAACCGTGTTTTAGAAGCCAACTTGCGACCCTTGCCCACGCCCACTAAGCTGCAATATCCTGTGAGGCCAAGGAAGAGTGCGCTGTTATACCGTAAGGCGTGACCTTTATTTATCAAAAATGTTTCTTTATTCTAGTCATTCTTTAGTAGTGATCAATGGACGAAACACAGAGGTGTAAAAAAGTGCATTTTAACAGACTTTTTTTGCGACTGACAAAGTGGTTGGCCGTGCTAGAACAAATTTCCCGCTTGTGCTCATGTGAACAAAATATGTCAAATTTATAACGCTACTGAAACCTACGCACCCCCTTTGCACTCTTCTCTGTAGTTTTGTGCTTCCTTCTTTTATGCATTTCATGCATAAACACGAGAGTTTTATTATGTATTCTACTATCTTCAGAAGCGAAAATCAAGATTTATACATGTCTTTATTAGCTTGGAAGACTTTGTTTGAATTTGAACAAGCACGTGAAAGAAGAGTAGGTACCGAGAATTAACGATACACCAATATTTCAAAAAAAAAACTGAACACAATCGCTGTGTTTCCGTAAGCTCTATATTTTACTTGATCCGTATAGTGCAGACAAATAGAATTGAAGAGCGAATGTTCTATACAGGGAACAGACACAGCTGTCTGGGCTGTAGGCAGAGTTATGTTCTCGACTTCGACCGACAGTTTTGACAGGGCGAGGATGAGTGGTCTGGAAACTCTCGTTTTCGTCTTTATGCTGCGTGAAAATGGCTCAAATAGCGCGTGCCGGAGTGCGCTACACTCGTCAAAGCGCACATGGCCCTGCCAAGGCGCGCGTTTGGGAATTCGCGATAGGCAGGGACTATATAGAGTCTCCATTCTAGTACTCCGTTGGATGAAGCCGCTGTCCTGGCTCTCTGGACCAAATACTGCTGGGCATGAAGGTCGGAGCAGCCGAGTAGGGTCGCCTCCAAGTCCTCTCACCTAGGGTTCGGGTTAGGAGTAATGGCTGCGTTATCTCGACAGGCCCACATCATGTGGTAGGTGTCTGCCACCTCCCCACGGTGTTGGCGCTCTCTTGTGTCCGTACGGTTCTGGACTCAGTCGTCTTTAGCGCGGCAGCGTTATAACTTGTTTCGCTGAAATTCCGGCGTTGGCGTCAGTGTCAGCATAGTTGGTTGTGAACGAAAATCATCTTTGTGCCCATGAAGTAAAAGCGATTAGGCTGTAAAGTAATTGAAATAGGGGATATCGAGCCCACGACGTCTGCGTGACAAGCAGGTGTTCTACCACAGAGCCACAATATTTGTTGAAACTGGTTCGCAAAAAAGCACTATTTTAATGTCATGTAGTGGAATAAGTCCGCTTAACGCATTTCATAATGCTCGGCAGGAAAGTAGAACCGTGCCAAGCATAAGAAGATGTGAATTGAGCAACTAGTCATGTTGTAAAGGTTCACTCATTACAAAGGAATCTGACATATTTAATCGTTACCAGCAGCAGAACCATCAAGAATATTCGTATGCTGCCGGACGGACGCGTAAAAGTATTGTGGCTGATTAAGAACAAAAATTACTATGCAGTAGTGGGCACCTGTGTTTGTAATAGCATTTAGCGATACCTTCGTTGCTTTAAGGCACAGTGGAGGATTGCACCTAGAGTGAAAACAGGTTAGCAGTTCAGAAGGTAATACGGCGTGAGGCTCGAATATGCTATTGCAACCTACTCTTTAAGGCGAAGCTCAAATTTTTTTGAACTTTTATTTGAACCTGACTTTTTCAGCTGAAGAAGAGCACACGCGTGAGCTGTAATTGAAAGTTTATTTAAAAATTTTCGTCTGGTGTTTTGATAGAAGTCAGACCGTACAAGTGTTCTTCCCTCGTTTATTGTCAAAAAAGGCATCTTCTGGGTTCATGAACTTTGTCACGAGGCATGAAATTGGTAACTTGTTTGTATTCGCCAACTGCTAAAGCTTCTTCAGTGCTTCGGCCTTCGGTGGCTGATCTAGAAATATAGCTGCAATCATCACTATCAGGAATAAAAAAAAACACAAGTTTGACGCTGTGATGCACCACTCCTAGCTGGCTACTAGGTGCAAATCGCTTTTACGGGTACAGTCGGAGTGAACGGGCTTTCGAACACCGCGTCCTTACGTCGGTCAAGTGTAGGACACGTTCTCAGCATACGCTTGGCACTTGCAAATTCCGGTAGTATCGACGGCTTTTCGCAGAGTAGAGAGAGCTGCTCCGTGGACTGGATCTACCAGCTCTTTGTTGTGATTACGAGACGTATTTGGGAAGGAGTGGAAATGTATGCGAAATATTACCCTACAGCGATGTTTCCAGTTGACTGCGATCATGTACAGATCGCAGTTCAAAAGACACATGGTGTCTCAGCGTTACAGTATACTGTTAGAAACCCCGAAGCGCGAAGAAAAATTTATTGAGTTAAAGACATTATATTTTAAAGTGATTCGATTTGCCCAATAGAAAATGAGGATGAATGGACGGTTTTCTTGTTGATCAGCACAAAATTTCTTCGGAAAATAAATTCTACATTGATTGATAACACTGCCTAAACTACCCTTAAAGAGAGACAGAATAAGCCTAAACTGCAGATATAAAAGTTGCCTTTCCCCTGAACCAATGCCACCGCCAATGAGATTGTAGCCTTATTTAATGCTATTGTGTCTCGGAGCCCACTTCAGGGAAATTCTGGTGTCGCCCTATGTAGTTGTGAGCGACATTTCAGCCTTGTCTGAGATTGAAATTTCGAAAACAAACACTTGCTTTTTGTGAATAATAAACAAAGCCTTCGGCGTAACAAGCAACTGCTCCACCAAAAAGCTGCGCCACTCCTTCAAAAAGTTAAAGAACTCATGAAAACACGTATATGTATAGGCTGTAGTGAGATGAGTCAATTTAACGCATGTAAGTTTTTGTAGCACAATCGTAACATAGCTAGAGTCAAAACATTTGAATCGCACAACGAGTGGGCGTTTCAAGGTGAACTCGTCATGAACACGTCAGAAATAAGTGATCATTATTACCTAAAAACACAGTGAGTCCGTGTTGCCTTACTGAAGCCCTGTAAGCACTTTTGTGGTTTGCAAAGAAAAAAAATCTGCGTTAGTGGGCGCTGCGCAGCTGTACTTGCAGTACGCCTTTCAGCTTGAAAAAGCCAACGTTACGCACAAATCGTATCTTTACGGCATGATTGAGGCATGTATCTAGACCCGAATCCAGCCACGGGTGTTGTTATGTGTTCACTTCAAGGTGAAGCTCAAGAGTCCACAAACTTTTTGTGCGACTGGCAGATTTTTTCAAATTTATGCTGTTCGTAAAATGCAGATACTGCTGCGAATTATTGTCTGCATTGAGTTTATTATTATTATTATTCATAGTCACTAGTTCCTAGCAGAGATTACAAGTTGTTCAAAGAAGGTTTCATAAAAATATTACGTAACAAAGACTCATTTTGCGAATAATATAAATTGTTGAAGCCGTAAGGTTTGTTTCAACGACTCCTGTCACCAAGCACACAAGTTATGTGTACTATTGAAATTTGAACTTTTGATAAGAAACACCCTAATATATATCACAGGTCCTATGGATAATAGAAACATTGTATTTGTAGGTAACTAGTTGAAAATTGGAAGCTAAACGCCAATGTGGGAGCTTTGGTAAAGAACGATATTTTTTATGCAACACATTAAGTACAGAGACTAGAGTAAAAGAAAAACAATTGCATAAAAAAGACAAATAAGGGACACCTGAAAGAGGAATAAGGGCTGGTAACGTATCGAATTACGTATATTTTCGAGAAAACGGTACAGATCTTTACGCAAGAATCTCCGTATTACTTGAGAGATATGAGATAAGCGAAACGCGTGACTGTGCGCTGTCTCGCTTTTCTACCCCAGTCGAGAAAATAGGGAGGGGGTATACAAAATGAAAATGGGGCCATGGAATAATACTTCCCTATATATACAATCAATGAAATGTTGACAATGAAGTACGCTATTTAAACTACGGAGTTCAGCGTACACCACAGTAAGACCCGAACACTGCGCTCGACCTCGGTCTCGTTACGACCAGAAGTCACACTTCTTCCTTGGATTCATCAACTGTCCACCGCTGCAGCCGAACGCATTTGTGAACTCTTGCATGTTCATAAGTGGCACGATACACCGCAGCCGTTTAGGTGCGTGGCGGCCCTCTTGAAAGCTATACTCTGCACACATCTTCAAGCAGTGAGATATGAAGAACAGGCGTTCCGCCGATACGTTGAGACCTTTCAACGTTTGCGTACGCTGCGTAATTGGCAATGAAGAGAACGCCTTGTATGCTGTCTTGACACCCACATGATCAGCCAAATTCTCGGAGTCCGTGAAGTCATCTACCTCGTCCCGACGAGCTCTTCGCCGCAACTGCGAATAGTCAGAATTTAAATTGCGCGCGTTACGCACACGTTTCAAAAGTCATCAAAACCAGCCAAGCTACAGTACGCTGCTTCATTGTATTGTACTTGAAAGGCGAAACAGTATCTCTCTAACACTAGTGAAATTTCTATAAAGATTACTTGGTATTGGATATCGACGAATCTTAACACGATAAAGACAAAACGTATGGATACCGTGCATCTTAGGGTTGTCTTAAGTGCATAAATTCTATAGGCGCCTTAATATTAGTTCATACGATTCCGGTGAACCGCTTGGGGACATTTCTATGATTCCCCTGTAGATATGCAACAAAATGCAACAAAACAAGGCGTACTTCTTGCAAGCTGTATTCTTCAAAAGCATAAACAGGTAATCAACTAACCCGTAACAACGACATGATTTTGAATTGTAATGCTCGCTCTGTCACACTTCGCTGGATGTGTAGACCTTGCGCACACCTGACCTATTCCACAAAAGATTCTGCAGAACTTTACACTGTCTTTCATTATACAGGTAAGTTTCTGTAAGGATGTATCACTTTCACTCGTGCAAAAGTAGTGCTTTATTTTGTAAATTGTAAGTTGCAACAGCTTCTCCTGCTGAAATATGCTGCGCGTACAAGAAACAAGAGGAAATAACAACTTTCTGTTCTCTGTAGATTCTGGACCGAGGTATCTCAACTTAGATTGATTGATCTTTACAGTTCTTTCTGCTAATAAACTGAAGAAATACGATAAATAACGTTATCCTGCGAAACTGCAAATAATTTATAATGTTGCTTTGCCACCGGTAAATGAGTCGTTATTAAAATACTATAGGCACTTATTAAAGGCTCCATTTGAGTGCGATTACAAGAAAGCGAATATACGAGCCCTGCTAAAAAAGTGGTCATTGACATGCAAATATATTATTTACTTTTTTATATTGCAAGAGAGTGTAATAGCGACGCCAGGTAGTAGGCTGACAGCCCGTACGGACACAAATGCTCGAGCAGTCCAGCGTCTATAGCTCGCGCACACGCTCGCGCTTCGCACTCAGAGATGGTCCCACTTGTCATTACCTTGCGAATTCCCCACTACAATACCCCCGCGATGAAGACGAGTCATCCTGGCGACTAAAGGTGACGAGAGAACAAGCGGGTCGTCGCAGGGCTTGAGGCGACTGATGTGGACCGCCTCACGACCAAGGCGGCGTTTTTCCGTGGACGACTTGAGCAGTTCAATCACATAGGTGACAGAAGAGGGGCCCTGTATGACGCGGTAAGGGCTCGTATACTTCGGTGCAAACTTGAGGGTTGGTCCAGGAGAGTGCAAAGGCAGTCGGAGCCACACGAGAGAACTAACGGGAAAGTGTCCTGAACAAGATCATGGTCGTGGCGATCTTTTTGGAGGCCTTGATTATCAGCTGTGAAGGACCGTGCAAGCTGACGACACTCTTCGGCATGTTCGGCCATTTCAGAAGCTGGGCTGAAATCGGAGGCATCAGGGTTGTATGGCAGAATTGTGTCGAGTGTGCTGCATGAGTCACGATCATTTAAAAAAAAGAAAAGCCTATTGTTGAATAAATCACCGTATTGTAAGCGTACGTCACGAAAAGAAGAACTTCATCCCAGTTGGAGTGCTTTGAATCAATACACATAGTGAGCATGTCTACAAAGGCTCTATTTAAACGTTCCGTGAGGCCGTTTGTTCGCGGGTGGTAGGCTGTTGATGTGCGGTGTACCAAACGGCACGAATGTAGGAACTGCTGCCTATATTCGGACGAAAACACGTGACCTCTGTCACTCTGGAGCTTCCTTGGTGTACCATGACGAAGAACGAACCGATGTAGGATGAAGCTTGCAACGTCACGAGCACCAGCCAAAAGTAGCGCTGCTGTTTTGGCGTACCTTGTCAGATGGTTGGCAGCCACAAACACCCATCGATTACCACCAACAGAGTCATCGGTAGTGCGTCGTATAGGTCAATTCCAACATGGTTAAATGGGCGTGCAGGTCATGGTAAAGACTGCAGTTGACCGGCTGACTGAGGAAATGTCTTGCGCTGCTGACAGAAGGAACATGAGCGAATGTGTTTGCGTACAAACGTGTACATACCCCACCAGTAATAACGTCGGTGAATCCGCTCATACGTCTTTAGCACACCGGCGTGTGCGTGTTGCGGTTCAGCATGAAAATATTCCCAGATATCAGACCACATATGGCTGGGTATGACTAGCAGCCATTTACGACCCGCCACTTGATAGTTGCGACGGTATAGCAGAACATTCCGTATGGCGAAATGCGTTGCTTGGCGGCAAAGGGCACGCGGGTAACCGAAAGTTGATGCGTCGGAAAGTATATTCAAGAGCGAGACAATTCAGGGGTCCTTTCGCTGTTCGGATGGCACGTCTGTGACGCTGACGGCAGAGAAGGGAAGGTCAAGGGCTGATACTTCCGCATCATCAGATTTCACAGGTGATTGTGAAAACGCATCTGTGTCACAGTGCTTTCGCCCCGATCGGTAGACGATGCTTATGTCTAATTCCTGGAGTTGTAGTGCACAACGTCTAAGGCGACCAGAAGGATCTTTCAGTGAAGCCAACCAACAGAGCACGTGAGGGTCAGTTATTACAACTAAAGTTTATCGCCCACACAATCGCGAGGCACTCTTTTTCCGTAACATAAAAGTTGGCTTCTGTCTTAGTGAGGGCGTGGCTAGCACAGGCGACCACATACTCCATAAAAACTGGTTTGCGTTGCGCGGCTACAGCACCAAGGCCGACGCCACTCACATTCGTACGTACTTCGGTCGGTGTAGTAGGGTCGTAATGGCGCAGTATGGGTGGTGAAGTAACAATTTGGCGCAGTGTTGCGAAGAATTCGTCACAGGCTGCTGTTTCATTCAAACGATCTGCAGGGCCAGCAAGGAATTTTGTAAGTGTAGCGAGGATGGACGCAAAGTTCCGGACAAACCAATGAAATTAGTAGCACAGGCCCACAAAGCTTCGTAGTTCCTTAACTGTAGTCGGCTTAGGAAATTCAACAACAGCACGAAGCTTGTCAGGGTCGGGAAGGATGCCGGCTTTCGAAACGACATGGCCAAGTATGGTCAGTTGTTTAGCCCCGAAGTGACACTTCTTCAGGTTAAGCTGAAGCCTGGCGTTTGTAAGGCGCTGTAGTATCTTACGCATACGTGTGAGATGCGAAGTGAAATAGGGTGAAAAAACCACAACGTCATCAAGATAGCACAACCATATGTTCCATTTGAGAAACGGCGCATTGAATAGTGGCACGTGTTGTGGCGTATACAATGGCAGATGAGATGGAGGCATTGCTGCGACGGCCGCATAAGTCAGTGGCGCGGCAACAGGTGTTGGTGGAGAGGCAGACGTAGGGAATGGGAACGTCTTGGAGACCTGCTCCTGAATAGCCTGCCTGATGGTCGGTGTTAGGCGGTTCGTCGGTGCTTCGGTGGTCGGCAGATACGAGAGACACGAAAGCTGTCGTGCGACCTCTTCGCATACCTATTCTTTTATCTGCTCCAGCAGGGTGCTGTTGCCACCGACGGCCAGGGCAGCGAGAGAGTTGAATGCTGCCGTCGACCTCCGAACTGATGCACGTTGTTTGCAAATCTCTTGCTAGATCTGGCACAAGGTGACAAGTTCGAATACGGTACTTGGGCCCTTCGCCAGCAACATTTGAAAGGCATCATCGTCTATGCCTTTCAAGGTATGCCTGATCTTGTCTTGTTCGGTCATGTCAGGGTTGAAGAGCCGGCATAAATTCATAACATCCTCAATTTAGTTTGTGAAGCTTTCGCCCTGCCTTTGTGCACGTCCGCGTAGGTGCTGTTCAGCACGCAGCTTGCGCACTGCGGGGCGATCAAACCCAGCTGCCAGGGTGGTCTTGAAAGTGGCCCAAGTGGTAAACTCAGCACGGTGTTTTGTGAACCACAGGCAGGCGACGTCTTTGAGATAAAATGGGACATACTCTGATTTCGAGGGGTCGTCCCACTTGTTGGCAGCACTCACATTTTCAAACAGATGCAGCCAGTCTTCTACATCTTGGTCCTCAGTGCCGCTGAAGAAGGGGTGATCCCGTTGGTGCAGGGTGGTAGGTACGATGACCAGTTGAGATTGGGCCGTGCTTTGCTGGGTGGCGCCTTGCTCGGTTGTCTGATCAGGCATTGCTGATGCAGTGGGAAGCTTGCGACTTCAAAGTTCCAGATGTGCGTACCCAGCACCTCCAACACTTTGCAAGGGAGTTTAATAGCGACGCGAGGTAGTAGGCAGACAGCCGGTACGGACACAAATTCTCGAGCAGTCCAGCGTGTACAGCTCGTGCACATGCTCAAGCTTCGCACGCATAAGTATTTTTCTTATGGATAAAAATCTGCACTAGAAAACCACCTCCCAGCCCGTCATCGGTTATCACATACATTGCCTTAGCTGGCGGTGTTCTGTTTCAACAGCACACAGTACAAGGACAATAAATGATGGTGTAAGTGATTGTTAGGGTGGTCAAAAAGCACAATAGAGGAATAACTATCGTGCGATATTGTGTTACTTGTGTAAGTGAATAACAAAACCCGAGAAATCTTAATAAAAACCTGTGCTCAAAATCTGCACGTTACACTGCGAATTGCGTCGAAAGACGATAGTCTTGCGTCTAGAGAGAGTGAAGAAAACACTTATTTGATGTTCTGAGCAAGAAAATCGGTGAATGGTATTCTGGAGGCACTGCGTTAGAGTGCCTGCCTCGAGCGTGTACCGTTGGCGAACGAGCGCATCGAGGCAGGTTAGACACGAGCAAAATCTGGCAGTTATCTTCGAAAACGAAGGCGTGCCCGCCCGCGAAGGAAGATGTGCCCCAGTCTCGGAGGTGGTAAGGTGTAGAACGCAAAGCAACGGGCAGGTTCCACCACGGTGTCGTCGTAGGAAAGCAATGTCAGCGCAGTTCAATAAACGCTACAGTCCTTAGAGTTACTTGTGTGTGCCTCTTCTAGCATAAATGCAGACATACAAAACATCAACGTGTGGTTATGGCGCAAAAGATATGCGCAATAATTGGTTTTTATTTGACAATTGCACAACTATGAACGCTAAGGTTTGAGCAATGTTGGGAGGCGTTGCGGATGTGGTCAGCTGTTCGGTGAAGTTTGAGATATCGTTAAGGGCGGACAAACAGACAATTGTACAGACAGACAGACAGACAGACAGACAGACAGACAGACAAACAGACAGACAATCACACCAAAGTATTTCCGTTGAAGGTCCCCAAGAAAGACTGTCGTCTTTAAAACTGACGCTTTCGTGTATGAGTACAGCCGATGAGCGAAACTTCTTAAATTGGGAAACATATGACTAAACATCCCTGCTGTCTTTGAGGAAGGCGTAGGGTGGGAAGTGCGTAGGAAGAGTGTTTGCAGCGCTTGTTGGCGGGAACGGCTGATCGAGTGAGTGTGGGGCAAGCGCGGCACGCGCGCTGCAGTGAGAAGGCGTCACTGGCAGCGTGCACCTGTTATTTTCCCCTGCGCTCGGAGCTTCGACGGCGAGGGTGGAGTGTGGCCCCAACGAGCTTCTCTCCAAGGAAGCGTGAGGCTGTATGTTTACATGTGACGCAACGCCAAGGTGCAGTACAGTCGCTACTACCGAAAGACTTGTTCGTGTTCGTGCACTGTACAACATAACAGGTAGCATGTGTATGTTCAACCATTCCATTTTTGTTCCCTACTAATACAGAAATAACGAACTACTTTTCAGATTAACCTCCTATGAACAAGCTGTGGCCCCAGCTATTTTTCAATGTTCCTTTGATGTGTTCGTAAACCAGCAGCCATAGCTTGACTGACACAGAAATGCGTGACCTCTCCTGTATGTCTGGTTTGTGCACCTATTATATTGACGATTAAGCAGACGCTCTATTGAAAGATACATTCAATGTCGCCCTTCTTATATTTTTGAATAAAAGAACCGATTACAATCATTTTTAGAAATACGCATTGATATGGTGAACAAGAATAAAAGTAGTTTGTATTAATCATGGAGGCACTTGATGGTCGAACTTGATTAATCAAAATTAGCTGGATGCTTCAATCGTAATTATGTAAGAGTGTTTCACGCGAACAATTTTCATGATACTTGCAAACCAAGCTAATGTAACTTGAAATTCTTCTCATTTCACAAGATTTTTCAGCAGTACGATTTACGAGAAGAAAGCACACAATGACAAAAAACTGCGTCTATTGTTTCTAATGACGAAATTGCTTGTAAGCATCAAAATTGTACTTTTCGCTCAATTCTCTTGAAATATCCGTGAAAGCAGCCACCACAAAAAATCCCCTATTTGCTGCAAGATTGGTCCGGCATATCCAACGCCTGTACTTACGGCAAGTTTGTACGTTCTCCTGAGACAAAGCGTCCTCTTCCTGTATTTTTCCATGAACCTGCGGGATGCCCATTGTCGATGTTCTCCCTCGTCGTCAAAGCCTCTTCCTTTGGCGTCATATGCGTGCATAATTTCATGGCCCACTATCTGAAAGAACACAAATCTTTCACTGAAATAAAGGTCACAGGGCCGTAAATGATATAGCAAAGGATTTATGTTGCAAACAGCTTTGCCGGAGTTTTTTATGCCTAAAGCTGTTGGGGTTGACTCCTAGGGGAAGAAGTGGCTAGTCCCCTTATATATAAATAGGTCTAACACGAAAGTTAAACCTTTCTTTGCAGAGGTAGTTAAGTGTTTATTAGGCAGTGTTCCAGCAACAGCAACAAATCGCAAAGTTCTGTTAGGAACGGCAAGCAGCTCGAAACTTCAGCGCGCATATCATGCACAAAGCACGCACGAAATTGAAAAAAACAGGACGAGCGCGGAGTAACGGCTGTCTCAGCTCCATACTGGAAAGAAAGAGGCGTGAAACGAGTGCACAAGTGTACAGAAGACATAAGCAAACTGTCACAGTTTTTCCTGCGTCGTCGTTTAGCAGCGTGCTCCTTTCGTAAACGAGTTGGTGCAGCACACGAGGTGACCTTCGTCCTTTCCATAACTACGAGGTTGCGAAGCGTGCGCGCTGGAGAGGCCACGCTCCGTGGAGGCTGTGTTTCGTGTAGGCGAAGGCGTTCCTGAGCTCCCCACTCTAGTTGGTCAGACCATCTCGTCACTGATAACGAAAACGCATTACTTCATAGAAGCTCTGAGCCCTGCCTAACAGGGTATAGTGTTTATAAATGGCTTGCCGTTAGCATTCCGCGCGAGGTACGCTCTTTGGTGGAGTGCTTAGCGTGGCGTGCTGGGAAACGAGAGGTTGCTGGTGCGATTTTGCGCAGCAGACGGTTGCCTTCTGTTTTGTTTTCAATTTATCAATCAACGTCACTTCCGTGACGAAACTATGTCAGAGGAGCCATGGTGGAGAGCGGCATGAAACACTCAGCTGTTGAAACCGATCGTGAGCCGCGTAGATGAGAAAACTTATGTTGAAACTTTACTGCCGCATGTAGACACGTATCATTTTTGTGTTGTATACTGATTTTGTACAGACGTGTCAGCCACATTTGTTCGTTTTTTTCTTGAAGCCGTCTAGCTCCCAGAGAAGAGATTGCATGTGTTGCTTAATGGTGAGCGTCGCAGCTTATTCACGAGGAAGTAGGGCCTTCCGCGGGCTTGCTTCTTTAACAGAGGAATGAGCACACGTGCAGTGAACGCTCCTAACTGGTATACGTGTTACTTCTAGCATACATGCCCAAGAAACTGCACTAATAATTAACAGCTGCATCAAACACGTATAACTTGCTACGAGAAGCATTCCTTCACATAGCTCTCAATATGCGTCAGAAATGAAATACTCGCTTATACTTGCATATTAGGTATGCAGCACACTGGTAGTACATGGTTCCTGCATTGTTGCTTTCTTTAGAATCTGTTTTTCATACAGATTCTTTGGCTGTGATGATAGGTTTTTTTATGCACTTCTCGAGATCCTTTGGACACAGTATGAAAGAACTTACCATTCCGAGGCCACCATAATTAAGCGCCTGTGGAGCTTCAAGGTAATACAATGGGCGTGTAATAATGGCAGTTGGTATGACAATTAGGTTAAAGTCAGGTTGGTAATGTGCCTTCACGTCCGTCTCGTCAAATATATGCGTTGTCCGGTCGGCCCATTTTTGATGGCAAGAAAGGGACAAAGCCTTAATCCATGATGGGAAAAGGCGGTTCCGTGGTACATTTGGGAACGATTCTGTCGGTACAAAAACAAAGCCTCACTATTTCACCAATTCTCACACAGTGACAGTACTTTCATTCTGTTATGTGTTGCGCGAAATTTGTTTCGGAAAAGAAGTGAAAGGAGAGTTATAATTATAGGCGTAATCTTTTACAGAATAGCCCTACTCAAGGGTCTCTTATCAGCATGGGCAGCTAAAAAAACCACGGGTGATCTCTCTATATAGAAATCGTAATAACTGAAAAGGAAAACATGTTCTAAACACAGGTAGTTGAGCATTTATCACGTATTGTTTCAGCGATAGTTACAAATGTCAAAGTCACGTTAAACCAAGGCGCACCATCCTCCTCTCCTTGACACTGCGAGATAAGGGCTATCCTTCTCAAAGCCGGGAGAAGTAAGCATAGGTGAGCGGGAGACAACGCGTGCTCATTGCACCATCTTGCTGCTGATGCTGAAAACACAATTCTCTTCCAGAGGCTCCTGACTGAGCAGCGGTAAGGTGTAGATATAAATAGCTTGCCTTTTAAACGTACACGGATGTGTATATATATATATATATATATATATATATATATATATATATATATGTATATATATTTTTCAAATAACGGGCACAATTTCGAAATCGCTGCGTGAGCGTGTGGAGCATGCAAAAATAAAAGTACTGACTGTAGAGTTGTTCCACGTATGCGGGATCCAGGTATCGTTCAGGACTTCCTACGTATGATCGCATTTTGAAGAGCTTCTGGAGGGCAATAAAGCGATCTTGTCCTGCAACCCAACTTGAATTCTCGAACGTCTCGGCGTACGCATTGCGAATATTAAGCAGCATTGTTTTCACATCTTCGAGCGACTTCCGTGGGACCACTGCGTAGCAGGGAACATGGAAACCAATAAAATTATCGCAGTGCTTACAGTTAAACGTGGGGTTTAGGCAATTTATTATCCGGTGTAACGAACTTTCGTTGAAGTTTTTTGTTTGTTGAAATCCTGTCATTTCCTTGTGCCTGATCATCTTCACACAAAAACGAGCTTTGCTTACATGTCGCAAATGCGACTCACAACAAAACTTTCAGTGAAGCAGTATTTGTCATCGCAAAACAAGAAGAGATATTTCATTTCTCGAAGACGCTGTACATGATTGCTTTACTTCCTTTACCCAACAGCTACACTGCTACACTTCGAAGAATTGTTCTTTAGGCAATCCAGTGGCGCATTTCCTTAGCTAAAGGTGCGAAAAAAAACACGACACAAAGTAAATACAAACGCAACAGCCAAAGTTCTGTATCCTATGTTTGTTTCAGTTTTTGGTCTTGTCTGCGTTGTAAAACTGAAAACTACACTGCTTCGTGCACTCGAGAGGTATGGCCTTTTTTTCAAATTCACTGTCTTCTTCAGTGCTTTCTACTCCAGGTAATAGGAAAATAAATAAATATACAAATTAATAAATAACTACATAAATTCTGTACGTAAGTAATATAGCATGTAAACTTCTTTCCTCTTTTTTTTTCAAGCACAAGAAACCAATGAACCTATGGCTGACTGGACACGCACTGCTGACCACAAACCTCAGCAATTTGCCTATGAACATGGAGATTCCTCATAGAAAATAATTTACTGCTCAAAATTCACACTTGGCGGGAGCAGGGATCACCCCTTGAACTCTTTATGGTGGCCAGGGAAACACCGAGCGACGCAGCAAACGGCGTACGGGTGGTCTTGAGAGAGTGGGTTTGACTCTTCGCCACACGGTTGTCGCATTCACTTAGCACCTTCGCTCGAGTCTGTAGCTCACTGGTAATCGTACTTTCGGTACAACTAATGTCAAATGAAGGCGCTCTATGACCAACAGGGAAGAAATTTCGCTTTGGTTGAGTGCGTGCTAAATACGCTAGAGCTGGCTATGCTGTATAGAATTTCACCCGATTAAAAAAAAAGCGATGACGACTGCGTACGATTTCAGGACAACAGCATATGAAGAATTGGCCTCCCTAAACTGCTGTGCAGCAATATCACACAAAGAATATGGTAATCGACATAACTTCTACAAAGTAGCGATGAAAAAAAATTAAGAACAATCTGATTTGCTGCTTATTCTTCCGAAGAGTTTTCAAAACACTCTATGCTAACGTCCACAGCCACCATGCGGTACCAGTTATTTTCAGCTGAATCTTCGATAAAATAAAAAAAACTACATTAGCGTTTCCTTAAGCATGCGAAGGGAACAAACATTAAGATCAGAAAACAACTTCAATGCAATAATATCAAAGGGGACAGTTTGCTTAAGCTTTATTGGAGATTACAAATAGAGTTAAGAGCTAGTGAAGTTATTTCACCGGAAACTGTCTTCTTATGCAAAACAGTTAGTGGAATAAAGCCGGTACCCAATACTACAATAGAAATATTTGTTGTATTGTAAGAGCAGTAGTAGAAAGCATTGTGCAGCAGTCCATAAACTACATTTACATATAGATATAGAACGTTATTAGTGTGTTTACAATGCAATAAAACGCTGCCCACATAAAAATGCAAGTAATGTTGCTTATGCTGCTTCATACATGTTCGGGTATGCAAGCAAAGAAAACTCTAATCAGTACGTTATCACCCGTCATGAAGAACATGACATTCACGTAGACTTGAATGATATCGTGACACATGGAAACCATCGTGAGAGCCCAACTAAACACGACACGCAGAAAGTGAGAGACGAGGACAGGCTGCGTGTAGTGTTTAGTCGCGCTCTCACGAGGGTTTCTATCTCGAAGCACCAACTCGACCAACAGTCAACTCTTTAGAAGTATCGTAACACATTACCCATGTTGGTAAACATCTGTCATTTCACGAACATGCTCAATGTAATGGGTACTTAAACGAACACGACAGAATTTCACAGACAGACAGACAGACAGACATACAGACAGACAAACAGACAGACAGATAGGTAGATAGATAGATAGATAGACAAAGAGACAGACAGAAAGACAGATAGGTAGATAGATATATAGATAGATAGATAGATAGCGAGATATGTATAGAGAGATAGACAGACAGATAGATAGATAGACAGACAGACAGATAGATAGATAGATATAAAGCTAGATAGATGGATAGATAGATGGATAGATAGATTATTGATAGATAGATAAACAGACAGTTAGATAGATAGACAGATAGACAGATAGAAAGATAGACAGACAGACAGACAGATAGATAGACAGACAGATAGATAGACAGATAGATAGATGGATAGGTAGATAGACAAACAGACAGATAGACAGACAGACAGATAGATAGATAGATAGATAAATAGATAGATAGACAGAGAGATAGATAGATAGATAGATGCATAGATAGATAGATAGATAGATAGATAAATAGATAGATAGATAGATAAACAGACAGACAGACACTTAGACAGATAGATAGATAGATAGAGACAGATAGACAGATAGATAGATGTACAGACAGGTAGAAAGACAGATAGATAGACAGACAGACAAACAGACAGATAGATAGATAGATAGATTTAAAGATAGATAGATGGATAGATAGATAGATAGACAGACAGACAGACAGAGAAAGATAGATAGATAGATAGATAGAGATATATATAGATAGATATATAGATAGATAGATAGATAGACAGATAGATAGATTGATAGATGGATAGACAGATTGATTGATAGATAGAAAAACAGACAGTTAGACAGATTGATAGATAGATAGAAAGATAGATAGATAGACAGACAGACATATAGAAAGATAGACAGACAGACAGACAGACAGATAGATAGATAGATAGATAGATAGATAGACAGATAAACAGACAGATAGATAGATAGATAGATAGATAGATAGATAGACAGATAGATAGATAGACAGCCAGATAGATGATAGATAGATAGATAGATAGATAGATAGATAGATAGATAGATAGATAGTTAGTTAGTTAGATAGATAGATAGATAGATAGACAGACAGACAGATAGATAGATAGATAGATTGATTGATAGATAGAAAACAGACAGTCAGACAGATTGATAGATAGATAGAAAGATAGATAGATAGACAGACAGTTAGACAGATTGATAGATAGAGAGATAGAAAGATAGATAGATAGACAGATAGACATATAGAAAGATAGACAGACAGACAGATAGATAGATAGATAGATAGATAGATAGATAGACAGACAGACAGATAGATAGATAAACAAACAGATAGACCGACAGTTATACAGATAGATAGATTGATATATAGATAGATAGACAGACAGACAGATATATAAATAGATAGATAGATAGATAGATAGATAGATAAATAGACAGGTGGATAGGCAGATAGATAATAGATAGATAGATAGATAGACGGAGAGATAGATAGATAGATAGATATAGAGACAGATAGACAGACAGGTAGATAGATAGATAGATAAATAGATAGATTGATGGATATACAGACAGATAGACTGATAAATGGATAGATAGAATAGATAGACACATAGATAGATAGATAGATAGATAGATAGATAGATAAATAGATAGATAAATAGATAGATAGATAGATAGATAGACATAGAGATAGATAGATAATAATTCTTTCTAGTTTGATTGAACACTCTACAGCTATATAATGAATGCTAGGAACACCGACAGACAAGCACTCCTTAGAATGAATATGGTCTCTGCGACGATTCTTGTAAATAGTCTAGTACATCAGCAATACATTCTTCAAATGTACACCGTAGAAAAACTGTTAACGCACCGGTTTGATAGTAGGGGCTTGTGACAGCTATGCGCATCGCCTTTTTGGCGTGCTCGTAGCAAGCGGCGCTTTTCGTGCTTCTGCCGACGAGCAAGTTTGGCACTGTGTATTTCATCAGCTGCCTGAAGACACTCCAAGCGACCAGGTACTGAAGCCCCTTCTCACCCACGGACTTCGCCTTGAGCAGCTGAACGATAAGGCTGAGGACGCTCTGTTGGACGATCATAGAATCTCTGCTTCTGTAGGTGTTCTTGGTGTACTTCGAAATGTAGCTCGCCCACTGATCTGGTGATGATAAGAAAAGGAAGAAATCGTCTAGTAATGGTAACTAAAGAAAGTGCCAAGGTAGCTTGAGTAATGGTCAAGGCAGCCACAGTAATCTTCAATTCGTCGTGTTTCAGTTATCGCAGATGACATAGTACTGCAAGGGGCCTGTGCGCCTTTACAATAAACATTAGGTATGCTGATAAACGTTTTCAGCTAACTCATATCAAGTGCTTGCTATTGGTGATGCCTCTTGTTTCATCTGAGTGGACTAGGAGATAAGTACACGCAGCATGCGATCAGGAAAGTGCGCTAGAGAGCAGCATGCAATACCACTTGTATTGCTAGTGTGAAAATACTATAAACAGGACTGTCTATTATTTCAAAGATTTGCCCATTACATGCAGGATACTTTTGTACATTAGGTACCTAAAGTTTTATTTTGCAATATAATAGAAAATCTGATTCATATTCTACACCTACCTGAACTGACGTATGGTGCTGTGTAAGCACCAAAATTACCGATGGCCAAATAGATTCCGGGGGCGTATGGATGGATTTGAGATTCGGCGATGCCCATAACTGGATAAACAAACAAAAATGTTTAGAGAGAAAAAACAGACGCGCACACTCATAGCTCTCTCGTTTGAACAATAGTGAAATATTTGGTGTCACTGAGGGAAAGAAATAATAATCTTAAAAACAAACGATCACTTAGCGTGTTCTAGAAGCACCTAGCTCGACGTGTGCAACGTCAGTCATATACGGAATTCCGTGTACTTGCAACAGGGCGCACTTTAGAGATACTGAGCGTTGCATCAACGAGGCACTTCAGGAACACGTCTGTTCAATAAAGAGTGGTATTGAGTGCAATGTATAGTAACATCTTGTGCCAGATATTGGTGAATTTCCTGCCTGTCCAGCATCACCCTCCTAAAACAATATCGTGAAGGCACGCACAGAGTTATTCGAGGTCTCTATCATCTACTGAAATTATGAGCGATCTTTCATTCTTCCGTAGCCTGATCTTCTGGAAAAGATCAGCTATCAGGCATCCCGCTCGTGTCTAAAATTCTAACGTGATTTTTATTCCTTCGGGCATATACATATTCTTGGTTTCTCCAAAAATCATGGCAGTCAGCGACCATACTCGTGGCACCTTCGTTTTTCCGTGTACACGATAATTTTCAAAAAGAAAAAGTCACAGCTTTGCCGCAAAGACGAAGCAATGAACGCAATAGTAACAAATCGGAAGGTCACGCGAAAAATGGTAACCAGATTTAACCGTGCCCCGCATTTCTCACGAACAAATGACGCACAAAACGTACTCAACAGATGAACACGAATAAGCGTCCTAATTGTTAATTCGCTGTGTCTGAAAAACACGCCCTTATCGCAAAGGAAGACTGTGCAACCAGTGCAGTGGCCATTGTGCGCCCGCTTGAACAGAATCGTCTCGCTGACAGCACAAGGTTTACGATTGTCCCCGCCGCGAGATAAGTGAGCACACTCGAGAGCATCCCTTCTCGGCGGGGGAAGCTACGCATGGGGTATGACGATCTGGTAATGCGAGCTCATTGCGCCATCTCACTGGTAATGCTGAAAACACGATAGTAGTTTCCTCAAGATTCCCATGGCCAGCGCAAAAGTGCAGTTATAAATAGCTTGCCATTTAGACGTTCAACGAGGTGCTCCTTCGTGGCTTACTGGTTTATGCCATGTACTCATACATTAGAAGCCGCAGGTTCGACTCCACGTGCAGGAGACTTCTGGATTATTTTTCCTTCTTTCGTTTTTATATAGATATACGTATACATATACGGTGATTGACGTTGACGTCGACGCCAGTGCCGGCGGCAAAATCCAGCCCAGGGTGAGCACATAAGTGCTATTGCAATAAAAAAAAACTTCTGAGGGTGCTTTCTATTGTATCTTCACCACAAGACAAAGGTTCTGATCCCCTCATTCTCATCTACCGGAATGTTCCAGGAGTCGATGGTTTCAGTCGAGCCCTCCTACTGACAGGACGTGGAACCAAAGTTCAAAAGTAGGACTTCCGGATACTACACAAAAAAGTAACAAGAAACGTCGTCGTTGGCAAGGACGTGACATTCAAGCGCAAGAAGGCTACAACTGGAACATGCATCAAGGAGCTGGAAACCTGGTGACGCTCCACTCAAGTCAGCGTGTTTGAGTCTGATGTCACCAAGGGCAGGGTTCAGTAATCACTCCGGGGCAAAGACCAAGACGTCAAGTGGTAGAAGGTGAGTGAGATGGCATCCTGCGGTGCTACCGACTTTAGCTGGCGCCTTTTCTACCAACTGTTCCTAGATAAGAACCACCACCCCCCTCCCCCAAATACATGTACACCACACAGCACCACAGCAAATTGTAGTCCAGGAACCACCGTCTGCCAACAACATCGTATGAATAATCCCTCTCGGACAATTTGCGCAGCAGTTTTCGGCAGGCCGGTACCGCAGTGAGGATGTGGCGTGAAAGGGTTAAGGCTAGCGCGTTGTTCCTTCGCACCGCTTTAAGTACAGCTCACTGTGTGGTGTGTTTGGCTTCCTGCGTCCTGCTATCAAGCCTTTAAAGTTTATATATGTTCAGGTCCAAGAGCGGCTACACTTTTTCGTCGAAGCAAGCAGCGCGTGCGTTCTGGTTTGTATACGTGCCCGCAGTTCTGCAGCCTTAAACCATGACATTTATAATTGATGACGCAGCCTCATTCACATATCTTCTTTGAGGTGATGTGTTGATGATGCGAATTAGCAGGTTAGTTTTTTAATGACAGACTGTTCTATAAACTTGCGGAGTAACCTGAGGACCGAAAGGAGCCCTGCAAAATAAGGTTTTTGTGTGAAAGATAAAAATGGGATGACAACCTACGTTACATAACAATATCTTACAACAGATTTGACAAAAAAACAAAAAAAACACTAAAAAGCGATAAGGAAGGGCCACGTCAGATATACTGCTAGCCCACGAAACGGAAGCCGACGCGTTTACTGAAAGCGTGGTGGAAGCCAGGCAGCTCGCATGTGTGCGAATAGGCAATCTGCAGCAACACCACAACACAAATTGCTATAATTTTCGTCATATAGACATGTGTCCTGAAAAAGTGGTGCCATGTTATGGGTGTGAAGTACGGTATGTAGACACGGGTGCTATGGGAAAACCTGCTCAAGGGATACCTAAAACCTTTTTCAGGGCTGCGAAGACCAAGTGGCGTCACCGATGAGGCTGTCCCGGAGAAATTCCACTGCAGGCGCCACCATCACTGCCCTGATCATGTGCGCGTAGGGCCTATAGAACTGTACGTAAATGAGTTACTTGTGAGGGACTATCACTTGTACAAAGCGGCTTGATACACGTCTGACTAGAGAGAAGCATAAGGAATCTAACCTTGCATATGGAGGCGAATGCAGCGCCCGCATATACCGACAACGAAGACGATGCGTGCTATGATTGTTTGTGCATAAAAAAAGGCCATTCACTCGTTTACAAAACAACTTCACTGTGAGTTAACCGTTTACAATGACAACAAACGCCTCTTACACGTTCAGTTCACTTCTATGTCAACCATAACGAGAAATTTGGTGTGGGCTCACGTTCTATTTCGTATCCAGCGATGCTCGATGCAAGCTCAGTGGCTTGGTGAGTTACGACACCGAACCGGCGCAATAGGGAGGTGTAATATTTCGTGTTAACGTCGCTTGGCAGCACGCTCCGCTCTTTTAGCCATTGATCTTCTTCAGTGCTAAATTTAACCTGTAAAAAAAAACCAGAGGGAGAAGTAATCTTTATTGACTTGACGCTCACACGACAATCCAATCTGCACATTTGCGTTGCCTATGTATACGCATGCCCGCCGTGGTAGTCTAGTGCCTAAGGTACTCTGCTGCTAACCCGCAGCTCGCGTGATCGAATCCCTGCTGCAGCGGCTGCATTTCCGATGGAGGCATAAATGTTGTAGGCCCATGCGCTCAGATGTGGGTGCACGTGGAAGAACCCCAGGTTGTCGAAATTTCCGGAGCCTCCACTATAGTGTCTCTCATATTCATAACGTGGTTTTAGGGCGTTAAAATAGGTATACGGCATGGCTTTTGTGATATTGTGTTTTCGTGTCATCGACGTGTGACGTGTGTCTGAGTTGACGTGTTCAAAATGTATTGTAGGAAAATTGCCATAATAAATTAAAACATATTGGCAGTGAATAACGTCCCAAAATCGCAATTTGAGTGATTGACACTGTAGTGGAGGGATCCGGAAATTTCGACAAACTGGGGTTGCTTAATGTGCACCTTATTCTAAGATCAAGGTCCTCGAATAGTTCCTCTTTCATAAAAAATGTGATTCTGTGATTGTGGCTGTCATTCCTTCCTGCTACATTCGAGTCAGCAGTCGAGTGACATAATTACTAGGCCACCACGAAGGATTAAAATCAATGAACGTAAGCACATATATACCATTCTCATCGTGTTGAAGAGGGCCTAAGACGACATTTGTGATTGTAGAGTGACGCACAACGTCAATCAGTTATGCTCTCTCTGAAGGCACTCTACCAGCGAAGGGCTGTTGAAAATGAGAAACGAAATGACACGTCACATAATTCAATGCAGGGAATGTTATGCCTGAATATTTGGTATATCTGAGGAGGCACAAAGAATCGCTACAAAGTAAAAGGCTTAAGACTAGCCAGTTAGGTTTTCCTGCGATAGTTTTTCTTTCGGGAACGCACTGCGTTCAAGAACAAAACCTGCGTTTTGATGTTAAATAGAATTACACTTTGAGTCCACTTAAACTTCACCTAAAACGCGGTGTTTTAATAGCCTTTCAAAATCTATAGTCTAATTCCCCATAGAAATCTTATGACCCACAATGACTACTGCGTCATATGCCTGATGCGACCTTCTTGCTAAAATTACTCACGAATTATGAAGGTCAGCTTGATATTCTTAAAAAAATGAACTAAAAGCTCTTCGGTATTCTTTTGTGCTCTGGACAGTGATTAAGTTTCGTTATGGTTGGTACTGTGCCTTCTCACAAGGTAACACGCTTTCTTCTTCAACTGTTTTAGACGGTCAAATGTAACACAACATATGCTATGCTATGACCACTATAGGACGCAGCACGCGTGCAGGCAAAGTGGTATCCCATAACTTTCAGTTTTAGTCCAATAACTTTATATGAGTGAATTCTTAACTATTGTTGATCTTTAGACACTGCCCACTTCATATTAAGGGCAAATGGCAGCTCAGTCACAACAGATAGAGCAAAAGGAGTGACATATATATGCCGGCCTCATGCTATTAATGCCTGCCTAAGCGTATATTAATACGCTGTCCGCGCATTTTGCGGATGATAGCTTTGGGATGCAGTTACCAACGGGAGTTATGGCATATTGATTTCAGTATACTATATTCAACACTTAAGGATTTCTGATGTCTTCTTGTTCAAGAGGAAGCTAGTACGCTGGCCACATGAAAAACATGGGATGGAGACGATCAAAAAAAGTTTGTCACCACTCTAGTCCTTCATTATACGCCGCATATGCGACAGAAAATTGAACGAACGGACGAAGTGTAAATTTAAGAGGCTCGTTTTTTTGTTACACATAACACTTACGAGACCTAACACATGATTACATCAAAAGAAGTGTGTTAGAAAGGATTGCGTTGCCTTTCTGGGGAACAAAAAGTGGACAAAAAGGTAACTTGCTACCGGAAGTACTCAAAGCTGCGACCTTCGAGTGATGCGTCTGATGCTCTACCACTGAGCCACGGCGGCAGTCACCTCTCCGTTTCCTATATAGGGTATTTATGTGCATGCGAGCGTAGGAGCTCTATTCAGCACCCCCTGTTGACATTGCGGTGAGTGTAGAACACTCTTTCAGCACGTTGTTATCAAGTACCACGTGATCTTATTACGAACTGGTAGCTTACCAATAATCTTACACATACTACCTGAAGACAACAAGTCTGCCAGAGCAAGACCCTCGCTATGAATGATGTAATGAACTGTAAAAGGCGCATTATTTGAAGGTTGCCGGTCGGATCCTAGCGCTGGCAAGTTATCATTTAGTTCACTTTTATTTTTCGCATTTTCATCGCCATTCCTTTTAATACCATGTTCATTACTTGGCATCATTGTCTGTTAATTCTCATAAGAAAAGTCTGATGATGGCGTTGTCATTTCCTTTTACCCATGTCTTTCTGAGCTATCACGAGAAGAACGTGATTCGGGCCGCCAGTATGGTGTGTTAAAAAATTGTTAAAGGAGCAAAGCTGATTGATAGATAAGTGAGGTTTAATGCCCCAAAACCACCATATGATTATGAGAGGCGCCATAGTGGAGGGCTCCGGAAATTTTGTCCACCTGGGGTTCTTTAGCGTGCGCCGAAATCTGAGCAAACGGGCCTAAAACATTTCCCCCTCCGTCAGAAATGCCACCACCACTGCCGGGATTTGATCCCGTGACCTGTAGGTCAGCAGCCGGTTGCCTTAGCCACTTGACCACCGCAGAGCATGGTAAATGGAACAAAGATGGAACATGGTGAATGACTGAGAGCAAAATTTGGTCTTAACCTTGCGTGTTGGAAGACGGGGTTCCTATTTGAACAACATAGTAGCCTTGTGCAGGGGTAAATATCGTCATACGCGAGATCTTGGAGAGTTCAGCAATAAAAAATAACTAATATTTCAACTTGAATTAGGTTATATTGAATCATTCCTTCGCGCATCGACTCTCTTCGAAATATAAAAAAAACCCAGTTTCTAAAATAGAGGAAAATCGAAGAAAAGCAGAATTATTCGTAAGAATTCAATGTCACTGACAGAAACTTGTGAAGCAGCACGAACACATTGTGATGATTCTTTTACTAAACCTCTGTAACTTTAAAATTTTCTTTCGCACCTTTATTCCCCTCTTGCCGTGGAAGAACAGGGTATCGAGAAGCTCGATGGACACAATAGCTGGGACTCCCAAGTCGAGAGAGCAGCGCACCATCATTTCAATCGGGTTTACCTTCGCCAGCCTTGTCTCGTCGTTCAAGTCTAGATTCAGAGACTGCAGCCAGTTTACAAGATCTGCTGTCTGTAAAGGAGATACGTGAAAAAAGCTTCAAGGAAAACATTAGCACTAGAATGACACCAGGCACTGTCACACTGAAAATTCGTGGCCATCATCAGAAGCCATTTTCTTGTAAAACAAGCCACATTCTATCCATGGCGTTTCAGTTGCACATGTATTCTCTATTTTGTCGAGAAGTTTCTTGAGGTGGTCTACTTGGGTAAACAATTGTGATAACCACGGCACCACATTAGCCTACCTGAATGCCTTCAACGAACCTTATGTTGAAAGCTGGCGGGTGATGGTCGGACTTGCGTGTATATTCTTTTGTTGTGGTAGTCATAAGACATGATTTGGCCAAATTTAATATACACTTCTAACTCGCCCACTAAAACTACTACCACACTTCACGAACATGCGCAGCTGCTGTAAGCTTCAGTGGTTTCTTTTAATAAAAAATGTGACTAAGCTCGTTGTGCAAGACGATTGTTGCGTCTAACAGCATAATTTATGACACGAAAAGTACGTGAAAATTTTTTGCAACATTCGTTCAACGGCATTTTGAGCATAAATTGTCTACAACGTGGATAAACAATTTTAGTAAAAACGCGTTACTTGTTTAATTTCCTTACCACGCCACTAGGCATCGTTCACCGGTGAACGACAATTTCACGCCCCTATTTTTCAACAAACACCGTGCTTATGGACTTGCAGCGCCATCTAGGCGATTGTACACACACTAGAATTTCTGTTTCTGTACGGTTCGCATTTTTACCGCGTGGCGGTGATTTTTAAAGGGCGCGCCCATTCAAAGGTTGAAACGCACGTGATCCGCGTGATGGTGTCAACATCCGAAACCACGCGCGCTCGGAAAAAAAGCGATTTCGCTCGATGCGGACGCCTCGACGAGCGATATTTTGGATTTCTCGAGCAGTGAGGAATCGGACAACGTTGTGGTGACATCGGATTTCAGCTTCAATGAAGAAATTTTATCAGATCAGCCGGGAACGTCAGCTGTTAGTCACGAGTAAGTTTGGTTTTCATCTTCTGTTTTGTTTATCGTGTTCTGGAGCTGGCTGACTTGCTCTGTATGTGTCCCACATAATATAATTATTTCTAGCGTGTCTACTTCATTTGGGCGCGATGTGCTGCCTCCAGCACAAAGACACGTGGACTTCCGACCCAAGAGGGATCCGGGCATCGACCTCGGTATGACGCTCCGCAGTAGTGCACAATTTATAGCTCGAGAAGTTCTTGAGCTATAACTTTTATTTTTTCAATCCTACTCCAATACGCTGTTTTAAATATTTTGCATCTCTCATAACTTTTCCATAATTTTTTACTTGGAAAATATAACTATATCATTACGACGTTTGTTGTGAACAAACCTGATTATTTGTGTTTGTCAATTTTTGTTACCTATTCAGATCTGCCAGTTCTTTCGACAAATGTACCTTCCAAACCCTACATTTAGTACTTGCATTTTGGTATGTAATATTTTGCTGAAATTTTTTTTTTCATGAAAAAAAATCTCGCGTAGGACCAACTCAGAACTTCACTATTTCGCTATGCATCAGGCAATCTTTTTGTAACTCAAAAACAGCTCGTCAATTTTAACAATTCTTCTAAATGATGTTGCCCTGTGATTTCTAAACAATTTGTATATTTCAGAATTCCTCAGAAAAATTTTGTGTCGGAGATATCGCTTCGTTATTTAAAAAAATTCTTGAAAATTTTATAATTTTTTGTATACGATTTTTTTGCACCGAATAAATTTCCTTCGTTGTTTCAAAATAAAAAGCATTCAGAAGTTACGTTCATTCATCTTTTTTTATGTAGTGCATCGCACTGTAAACCTAGCAGCAACGGCACAGATAATTCCTAGCTGCAACATACAAAAATAGGCCAAATTTCCCGTAGTAAGGAAAGAATTAAATACTTTACATAAAATTAATCTCATTCAATTACTTACAGCACTTCCCGCTTACTTAGTATTTTCTCGTCACGGAATAGCGGGTGCTGATGAGACAATCATGGCGTTAGGAAGCGCCAGGAACGGCTGACCTGAACGCACACTAGCCAGCAAGCAGATTTTGAAATGCAACAGTATAGAATAAATAATTAGGGGATATCTATTTTATGCCTTAAAATCCATAGCGTAAATTTGCAGCCACAAGCCGAAAAGCGACACGCCAGTATGTGGGCATTTTTGGCATCGAGTATCGTTCTTTTCACAAAGGTAACTAATGCGTAAACAACTTTTTAAATCTTTACACACTCCAGGTTATGTATGTTAGACATTTACAAATCAATGAACTTTGTGTAAATAGTGCGGAATGCTCTCAACAAAACTTGGTATGCGTGGATGAGAATGATTCATGAAGCCTAAGGTATGAATAACTGCGAAACAACTTGTAACATATCACAATATTTCACGTGAAATTACAAAAAATGTTCCTTCAATATTGAACTTATACATACGTCGCCTAACAGCGAGCTCCCGAGTTTCGATGAGCAGATGGTTGCCAAGACATCTGGCGAATAGAGTTAAGGACAGAAACCATGTAATCGAAAAAAATTCTCCCGCCTCTTCGAAGTGACTCGTTAAAAAATGCGATTGCAATGCTTAGCATCTGTACCGGCGTTTCACACGTGAGAGCCCAGGGTTAAAAGAATAATGCTTTCTTTTTTTACTTACAACGTGCATACAATACCGCCGTTCGGCGCACATGGCGTTTTTCAGTTGCGAGAAACGCGGCATGCCTTTCAGCTTGAGTAGCTACCGTGGACGGTCAAAAATACTATTAGGTCACTGAAAATTGGGAGACCCTTAAGCTTTGCCTTTAAGAGTTCAACGCAATAGCGAAATCTGGCCCTTGGTACACCCTTCAAACGTTAAGTGCGTATTTATTCATATGTTTTACATACGCACGCACGCACACCAACACCCACACAGTAGATTGGACTAGAGCACGCTATTATCACTGAATGGGCTCGTTTTCGTCGTGACACCTGTCAAACGCAATGCGTTAAAGGAGCCCTAAAACACCTTCTCAAGTAACCAGGGAATGCACTCAACAGAGGAGCTTATTGTCTGACAAATTCAACAGCGCGAAAATTTTAAGAATCCATTGAATGCGAGTGGAGTTGCAAAGGTTTGTTGTATGCTGCAATTGCATCATGTCTTCTCTCATCCCGGCGACAGCGCAGGACGCTGAGCAGGGAGGGGTGGCACGGCAAAGAAACTACCACGCCTCGTGACCTTGAGCACTTTTTTTTCTTCGAATGCGCGGCTTCTTCAGAGTGATCGCGCACGCACGCGTGGACAAGTAGCGGCCTCCCGCGGCTATCTTGGTAACTCGATTTGTCGGTCACAGACGCAGAGACGATTTTTCGCTTACAACCAACGAGGCTGACGCCATCAAAGGGTTTTCTGTGACACGAGCTCTTCAAAGGGCCACTCACCAGGCCCAATACGAAATTTTAGTTAGATAGTGAAAGTTCTTGGGTGTCCGATGAGGAACATTTAGCCACAAACATTTTTTGAATTGGTTCATCATGAGTGGCGAAAACGGGTTTTTTGAAGCGGTGCGTAACGAGAATGAGAGGCGGCGAGCCTTGCCGGTCCTCCGCGTAGTGTTCGCAAGCCAACTCTCTTTCCCACCCCCTCAGGCATCAGACCAGAGGTCACGTGCGCATGACGTGCCCAAACAAGTCCAATTGCCAAGCAAGCGAGTGGTGTTGTTTTTTGACCAGCGATATCTTGTGGTCTTTTGCCTGTTTCTGCGGGAAAGTTTGAAAACGCTGGCTTAGACGCGGTAGAATAGATAAAACAATGAGTGCGCGAACGCGTAGGAGCGTTCCACAGCGGTCGTCTGCTCGATGCGCTGACCGCGGGTAAACGAACGAATGCGAAACGCCGACACATTAGCCCCGCATATCGTTGCAATTCACGGGAGAATTCACATTCCCTAATTGCGTCTCTTTATTCTCTATTGTTCTCTTCAAGCAACAGATTACATAAACTACGCATATTGAGTTAAATAATTCTCGCGATGTCACGTGCCCCTGTTTCTAACGTCAAAGCAGAGTCATCTACGTAGAGGACCAACGTCACTGCATTGCCGAGTACGTTGGCCCATTCATACGCGCACGTCATGCCCTCATTCTCTGGGCACGCGCTGGCAGAAGGGAGGGGGAACAGCGCTCATCTTGGAATTTGACCCATTCCGTGGCGCGTAGCGTTGCAAATTTTGGCAGATGTGATTATGATTGCCTTGTCTATGCATTGCGCTTGTCATCTCAAAACTGTCAAGCCTGAACAGTGAGCCGGTTTACGCTACGCTCTAAGTCAAATCCTGGCTAGATTACGCACCCGCATGCAGAAAATCAGGTCAAATCATCGCCGCTTCTAGGCGTCTCCGTAGCCTTGTTGCAGAGAAACCAGCCTGATTTCAAGTGGCCTTCAGAATAGCCGGGACCAAGATTAGCCGGCTTTTATGTCGAAATTTTCCTCGCAAAATACGGCCTGCGGTTAGGCGTGACTTTCAATAGGCGGCCAGGCGTTGATGCGTTGGCAGAAAAAAGTAATTTTTATGCTTTTGAGAGCAGTTTCTGGCCATGAATGCGACAGATATTATGACTGCAGGTAATTAGAAACCCATTAGTATTACAACCACTTACAATTTCGAGATTAACATGCAATGCACCGCGCTTGAATCGAACTCGGGACCGCATGCGCGTGAAGCAAATGTCTTACCCATTGCACCACAGCGCCACCGCATGACGGCGAGTCATTTTGCAGTGATATATATTGCCGATAGGCGTATTTAGGATAGTTTTGCGCATGGCGATACCGCCGGCACGCGGCCTTATCGTGGTCCAGGATGCACCGCGACTCATCTGTGAAGATCATGTCCCGCACGTCGACCATTCGTTGATAACGAGATAGCGCCAGACGCTACGGCAACTGTATCTCGGATGGTGAACGCGCCTTGCGTTCCAGTGGGACATTTTGTTACCCGACGACCTTCGAACGCGCCTTGCGTTCCAGTGGGACATTTCTGTTACCCGACGGCCGTCGAACGCGCTGTTCGCCTCCCGCTAAGCCGGTGTGTCTGTTTTCCTTTAGTGGGCGCAAGTCCACCAAATAAACGGATCTCCTTCTATTTCTACTAACCTCCTGGTCTCCTGTCTTCGGGCTACCCTTACTCTTACGTGACATCTGGTGGAGGTGCTGGGTATGCACAAAAACGACCTTAAAACAGCCACAGCAGAGAACAAGGACGCTGAAGACACAGATACTCGATGCAGTCGCCGCCTCCGAAACCTGCCACCTGAGCTGGGACCGCTACCGGACCCCACGCGACCACGAAAGGACGCTTCCACAGCCACCATGAGCACCCCGCAATCACCTACTCCTGTCATGCTGCAGCAGCCGCGGGTGCCCCTACTTTCCATGGTTATGCCGCTGAAGACCCAGAAGAATGGCTCGACCAATTCGAGCGCGTGGCTACCATAAACAGGTGGGATGAAGAAATGAAGCTGCGAAAAGTTTACTTTTCCCTGGACGGCCCCGCCAAAACGTGGTATGAAAACCATGAGACCACACTGACCACATGGAAATTTCTGAAGAATGGGTTGCTCAGGACCTTCACCAGCATCATGCGAAAAGAAAGGGCCCAGCTGCTGCTAGAATCGAGGACCCAACAGCCCAATGAGACCCTAAACGTGTACGTCGATGAAATGAAACATCTTTTTAGGTGAGCGGACCAAGACATGACCGAAGACAAAAAGGTCGGATACCTAATGCGAGGGGTGAAGGAGTCGCTTTTCGCCGGTCTCATAAGGAACCCTCCTAAAACAGTCGCCGAATTTACTGAAGAAGCGCACACCATAGAAAGGACCCTGGACGCCCGGACTCGGCAATACAACCACCCGTTTCAGCTCAGCTCGTTCTACTCGGAACCGATTTGAGGTGGGCTAACCACCAACAATCTGCGGGAAGCTATTCGAGAAGTGGTTAAGGAAGAACTACGCCGATTGCTACTTCCTACCCCCCAGCCCCCCTAAGGAGCATCTCTCTTGGACAGTGTGCGTGATGAAGTCCAGCAGGCGCTTGGCTCTTCATCAGCGACGACTCGAACAGAGGCCGAAGCAATGACTTACACCGCTGCAGTGAACACTAGGCCACCCCGACGAAACGAGCCCAGTCCTCGACGGTACGCTGCAGCCCCAAGTAGCCGTCCGCCTTTACCCGCCCACCCTACATACGAGAGACGCCCGAGCCAAAGAAAATGCGACACCTGGAGAACTCCCGACGACCGTCCCCTATGCTTTCACTGCGGTGAGGCCGGCCACATTCTTCGACACTGCCACTACAGGCGGATGGGACTGCATGGCTTCTCATCTCAGGCACCACGGCCACGCCCTGGACAACGACCTCCGGCAATCGAAGACTACTTGCGCCATACAGAGTACTTGTCCAGCCGTTCTCCGTCACCGCCATCCCCACGCTTCACGTCACCGAACCGCGGCAACAACGAACGAAGAAGGTCCCCAAGCCCTCGTAGGGGAAACTAAAACCAGCAAACTTTGGAGGTGAGGTTGCTTCAAGAGGAAAAGCTGAAGACCCTCCACCGACGACCATATATGACGACAGCACATCATCTACGACGACGACAACGCACAACAACCCAAGCCGCGAGACGAAGCAAAACGAAGCAACAAGACGAAGCCGTGACCCGAACCCAAAACCAACGCGCAACTCCAGCCCACGTGCCACCGATTTTGAAGTATCTATCGACGGCCACCCGGTAACTGGCTTGATTGACACAGGAGCTGACTACTCGGTCATCAGCGGGCCATTACCAGCTGAACTGAAGAAGGTTAAGACGGCTTGGGACGGCCCGCAGATCCGCACAGCGGGAGGCCACCTCCTCACCCCATCGGGGCGATGTACTGCAAGGGTGACATTCGATGGTCACACATACCTTGCCACTTTCTTGGTGCTCCCACAGTGCTCCCGTGACGTCATTCTCGGCATGGACTTCTTGACTCAACATCACGCGGTTATTGGCCTGGCGTCCAGATCCATCAAACTTTCCTCGGATGAAGCCATAAATTCATACTCGGCACCACATAATTGCGCAGCCCTCCGTGTGCTCGAGAATGACGTGAGCGTCCCACCCCGATTAACGACCCTAATCGCCGTAACCACTGGTACTGCCGAAAATGCTCATGGCATCGTCGAAGGTAACATACAGCTTTTGCTTGGCCGTGATATCACAATCGCAAGAGGCATTGCGGACTTCCGGAATGGACAGGGCCCAGTGCTGCTAACAAATTTCAGCCAAGAACACCGTCACCTGGCCAAAGGTACGACCATTGCCTTTCTCGATGAAATCGGGGAAGTCAGTGACACCCTCGCCCTCTCAAATCCAGCGACCATCACCCCACAGACCCACAACTCGCAGCTGTCATTCGACATTAACCCTTCCTTGCCTCAATGCAAGCAGCAACTGCTCCAGAACCACCTTCGACGTTATGACTACTGTTTCGCCACTTCTTCACAGGTCCGACACACTTCTCTGGCAAAGCATCGAATCGTAACACAAGAAGACATCCGCCCTCTCCATCAAAGCCCTTATCGTGTGTCGGCACGTGAACGTCAGGCCTTCCGAGAGCAAGCGGAGGAAATGTTACACGACGATGTAATTCAGCCATCGAAAAGCCCATGGGCGGCACCAGTCGTCCTTGTAAAAAAGAAAGACGGAAGTCTTCGGTTTTGCCTCGATTACCGACGGTTGAATAGTGTAACCAACAAGGACGTGTACCCTTTACCAAGGATCGACGATACCCTAGATCGTCTTAGTGATGCAAGGTACTTCTCGTACATTAATCTGAAGACAGGGTATTGGCAAATTCAGGTTGATGAAAGAGACCCAGAAAAGACCACCTTCATCACGCCGGATGGATTGTATGAGTTCAAAGTGATGCCATTTGGACTTTGTTCCGCTGCAGCAACCTTCCAGCGTCTAATGGACACAGTACTGGCAGGTCTCTAGTGGCAATTATGTCTCGTATACCTGGCCGATGTGGTCGTCTTCGCCTCCAACTTTAGCGACCACCTGAAAAGGCTCCGGATGGTACTGGACGCAATTAAGTCATCAGGGCTGACACTGAAGCAAGAAAAATGCCATTTTGCCTATGAAGAACAACAGTTCCTTGGCCATGTTATAAGCTAAGATGGCGTAAGACCATATCCCGAGAAGACAGCCGCTATCGCACAGTTTCCTCAACTGCAAGATAAGAGAGCAGTGCGCCGATTCTTAGGACTGTGCGCCTATTACCGACACTTCGTCAAGAACTTCTCACACATTGCTGCCCCTTTGACGCAGCTCACCAAGTCGGACGCCCCTTTCGAATGGAAAGCTGAGCAACGTGACGCATTCAAAGAACTTCAACAACGTTTACAGTCCCCGCCTGTGCTGGGTCACTTTGATGAAGATGCCGAAACTGAGATACATACAGACGCCAGCAGCATCGGCTTACGTGCCGTTCTCGTTCAGAAGCACAAGGGCTGCGAGCGCGTCATGGCGTATGCAAGCCGCTCACTGTCGAAAGCGCAAGTGAACTATTCCACGTCTGAAAAGGAGTGTCTTGCGATAGTATGGGCCACCTCGAAATTCCGCCCATACTTATATGGCAGACCCTTCAAGGTCGTAACGGACCATCATGCGTTGTGCTGGTTGGCCAGTTTGAAAGACCCTTCTGGCCGCCTCGCTCGATGGAGCCTACGGCTTCAGGAGTTTGACGTGAAGGTAGTCTACACATCTGGTCGTAAGCACTCCGACGCAGACTGCCTCTCAAGAGCCCCTGTCGGCGCACCACCAAGCCATGAAGACGACGATGCCTTTCTTGGGCGTATCAGCAGCAGCACCTTTGCATTACAGCAGCGCTCAGACCCGATCCTACAACAGTTGATCAACTACATCGAAGGAAAGGCCTCCATACCGCCTTCACTGTTCAAGCGTGGGATATCCTCCTGTGTGCAAAACGGGGTGGTAGTTAAAAAGAACTTCGCACCGAATTAGGCAGCTTACCTTCTTGTCGTCCCAAGCAGCCTCAGAGAAGAAATTTTACAAGCGTTACATGACGAACCCACTGCAGGCCATCTCGGTTTTACACGCACACTCCACAGAATTCAAGAACGATACTACTGGCCCCGCCTCTCCTCAGATGTTGCACGGTACCTCAAGAGTTGCCGCGAATGTCAGTGCCGGAAGAGACCTCCAACAAAACCAGCTGGATTTCTCAAGCCAATTGAACCCCCGTAGAGACCATTCCAACAGATTGGTATGGACCAGCTTGGACCTTTCCCCACGTCATCATCCGGTAACAAGTGGATCATAGTGGCCACTGATTACCTTACCCGATACGCTGAAGCTAAGGCCCTCCCGAACGGCACAGCCGTAGAAGTTGCCAAAGTTTTTGTCGAATCAATTCTCCTCCGTCATGGCGCACCTGAGGTACTAATAACAGACAGGGGAACGGCGTTTACGGCTGATCTTACTCAGGCAATCTTACATTACAGTCATACAGGTCACCAAAGAAAAACTGCGTACCATCCGCAGACAAATGGTCTCACGGAACGCTTGAACAAGACCATTGCCGATATGCTCGCTATGTACGTGGACACTGAACACAAGACCTGGGACCTAATTCTGCCTTACGTGGTCTTCGCCTACAACACCGCGGTGCAGGAGACCACTAAAATGACACCATTTATTCTCGTCCATGGGAGGGATGCCGTTATTACCCGGGACGCCATGCTGCCTAACGTCACCGATGAAAACAACCTAAACGTGGCCGCCTACCTTCAGCGCGCAGAAGAAGCCCGGCAGCTTGCTCGTCTGCGCATAGAAGACCAACACCAAAACGACGCAAGACGCTACAACCTGCGGAGACGCGATTTAACATACAGGCCAGGTGACAAAGTCTGGGTTTGGACGCCCATTCGCCGCCGAGGATTAAGCGAAAAACTCATGCGCCGTTATTTCGGCCCATACAAAGTCATCCGTCAAGTGGGTGAAGTGGACTATGAAGTGGTCCCTGATGGGGCTAGCTCATCCCAACAACGCCGCGCACGACAAGAAGGGGTACACGTCGCCCGTTTGAAGCCCTATTATGCGCGCTAAAGGAGGCTCCCTGTTTGCATCTCTTGTTTTGTTTATGTGTGCGTGATTCGTGCTTATATGCCATTTACTTTCGCACAGGCTGTCCTTTTGTTTTGGTTTTATTTTAAACAAAGCATCGGGTCGATGCTTACGTTGAGGAGGGGAGCAATGCCGCGAGGCGTATTGCGGATAGTGTTGCGCATGCCGATACCGCCGGCACGCGGCCTTATCGTGGTCCAGGTTGCACCGCGACTCATCTGTGAAGATCATGGCCCGCACGTCGACCATTCGTTGATAACGAGATAGCGCCAGACGCTACGGTGACTGTATCTCGGATGGTGAACGCGCCTTGCGTTCCAGTGGGACATTTCTGTTACCCGACAACCGTCGAACGCGCCTTGCGTTCCAGTGGGACATTTCTGTTACCCGACGGCCGTCGAACGCGCTGTTCGCCTCCCGCTAAGCCGGTGTGTCCATAGAAAAATAAAGGTTAAGAGTGGACACTCCCGTAGACCCCAGCGGCCCAATCGACCCTAGCACACCTAGTGGTTGGTGAGAGCAAGTGGCGTGCGCTTCCTGTTTCGGTTTTACTGGCGCAAATTTTGAATTACTTTGCATAACCGACGTTGGCTATGACGAAAGTTCATGATTTCAGACCACTATTCATCGCCCAAATGGATAGTTTTTGTAGGTCGTTTTGATTTAGCGATTGCCTGTTTTGTTTTGTTTAGTGGTTCGTGCGAATCGGTCGTGACGTAATTTTTATTTCAATTAAGTTATAATAAAAAGAGATGCAGGTAATGATAATTCACTACGATTTTATTCATCGCGCTTGTGGTTTTCTTTTGGAACGAGTGATCAATGTATATATCAGTCAAAGAGACAGAGTATCCGTAATGTTTTATTCAAAGGCAAGGTAGAGTCTGAGAATATAAAAAGCACAATATGACAAAGGTAGACAACAAATGCATCTCGCGTTACAAATAAATTGTAACAAATACAGAGAGAACACAGACAACGCACACATCGCTAGAGTTGGCAGAAGCCGAGAAGCTGGTGAAGTATGACACACCGGGCCAGTGGGTAAGTAAGGATCTATGGCAAAAACACAGCGCACAATGCTGATGAAGAAGGAAGAAGCGGCATATACACAGCAATGAAGTCGCGAATCACGCCTGGGGTTAACCGAAATATTGCATATAAAAAAAGCGCACAGAAACCACACGACACAATATAGCAGAAAGGCAAAGGTGCAGTGTGCTGGCTGTGCTTAAGAACAGCTAGTCCAAAATGAAAAAAAGCAGACTTGATGCCTGCTTGTCCTCAGAAAGGTAGGGCTTTGCAGCTTGCTCACTACGTGAAAGACAAACTTTATGCTACAACACTGGCAGGTCTTGTGGCTTTTGTTATGCGTCGCCTTCATAAAACTTAAGATCACAAGTGATTTGCGTCTGGGTGTTGCTGTGACGCTTGCGAGCTAAAATAGATTGTAGTCATCACTTATCCAGAATTGTGGACCTTAATTGGTGCTACGAGAGCGGTATTACAAGGCTAATAAATAGCAGAAGGAAACCACTTTGCCTCATTATTTTTCACAAAGGCTCTACATCGTACGTTATCACTCACAAGCTATATAAAAATAAAATGGCAGCGTCCGCAGCCCCATCAAACGCAAAAAGTTCGAGTATTCTTTTGAAAATTTTGATGGGCGAGATGAGGAAGTTGATGAGAAGCTCAAATACGAAAAGCGTGATAACGTGAACCGTGCCCACTTCATACTGTGTTCCTTACCCGCTCGAAGACATTTCAACAAGCGGTTTGGTTATCGATATATTACTTGAGCTGGAGAGATAAAGCATACACAGTGACCAAGCGAGCCACAGTAAAGTGTACAGTTCGCCCGCATTTGCTACAAAAATACAGACAGGATACCCAACATTCTTTTTAAGGTTATGCAAATCACTTCGAACGAATACACAGTGTCCCTACTCCTCATAGCGGGTAACCTAAACAATGTATGCAACGAAAGAGTGGCTAGTCTAGTTGAGCTGAATATAGGCATATAAGACCATAATGAAGTCTGCTCTAACGAAGTAATAACATAACAAAGCTATTGCAGGATTCGGCTCAACTCGATTACTTTAGTGTAAACCCGCCGCTAATTGCTAACCTTTGAACTTGTCAAACTATATGCCTGAGATTGAAGACTGGAACCTAACCCTATCTAAGTTTCGGTTCACAAAACGCACATGCCAACATAAACGAACCCGGCAAAACATTTTCAGAAACTTCGCGCTACACCCAGCAGAGCAGAAATGAAAATCGCCAACACTTGACAGATGGTGATACAAAACATCGCACACTTTCAGGTGATGTGCAGTGGCCTCAATTATGGCAAGAAAGTGAGATTCAAGCTGTTGTACGTATGCAAAAGCTGCTTCTGATGGCACAGTGAAATTCCCCAAAAGTTTGCTGGGGACGTGGTATGCTTTGAGCATTGTGAAATACTGGTGGGTATCCTTAAGCGTCTCACTGTCGTCTTTCAGTAACTATGGGCAACTGCAACCATCACATGCATTCCGAAGAAAGTGTTTTATGAGAAAACCAGCTACATAATATGCAGCGGAGTCATCGATAATATGGGAGTGAATGTTGGTCGCAAGTTCAGAGAGATCGTCTAGAGCGGGAAATTCGTCAGGCTGTGGCTGTGCACACTCCTCATTATCCAGAAGAGACGCACTGGTGAGGGAGAATGGTGAGAGCTGCTCCTGGAGGAGGTCACATTCATCATCCTCGACATTTCCGTATTCTGACAGCTTGAAGAGTTTTCTTATGCAGATGTGCTTCAGGCCACAAATAAATTGTGCTACATTGGGGTTGGTGTTGCAACCATATTTTTGCCTAATGTGGCCAAATATGTTCTCCAGAGGATCCTGTTGAAGCCTGCGTGTTAACAGGTATTCAAAATTGTAATTTTTGTAGAGGTCGTCCCATAGTTGACAAATTGCCTGAATTGTAATTTGCCAACCTACGATGGTTTGTGGTTGACGTCTGCCAACAAACTGCCATGATGCAATCCAGGGAAGCTGGCCTCGGAGGCAGTCAATCAGCTCTGAATCATTTTTCATGATTGCATGCCGCAGCTTTTGCGAAGTTCTTTTTTTACTCGAGCTGTTCAAGGCATCGAAAATCCTGTCCATACGATCACAAAATTGAGCTGTAGTGATGGCCGAGGCAGGCAGCACCTTCGCATACACCATTGCCGTGATAGCAATCGAAACTGATGCACTGAGGACCTGAGTTGCTCTGCTGACCTTCATATTAGAATAAGGTTTCTGATGAACGTGCCGTTCAGTCAACTTTGGAGCCAATCGCAACCGTAACTCATGTGAGGATTGGTAAAGGCTTACAATGTGCGACCAGTTAACGATGTCATCCCCAATGTATAACTTGTGTGCTTGGACATTATTGCGCGTTGTTTTAATTAAATGCGGAACATCAAAAATGTAATATACCCGCTCACCATTAACTTCAAAAAAAGGCTTTGCTACAGTCAGTCTTAGTTGGTTAGCGAGACTTAGATTTGAACTGCCCTGGTCACAAATGACTGCTTTCAATGCAATATTATTGCTCCTAAGCTCTAAAATGAGTGACACCAGCAAGTTATGCATAACAGATGATGGTGTTGATGTGTGCCCTATAGTAAAAGCAACCGGTTGAACCCCCTTTCTCGAAACGCCAACAAGAAGAAAGACCAGTGCTCGATCAGCGATGGTTGAAGTGCAATGAGTGCCATCATCTTTAAAACCCTGGACAACGTCTCTTGCAGCATCATAGTACAAATTCTTTTTGAGTGCTATTTCGTCGAAAACTAAAGCGCACACTCGGTCCCGTTCATTCCAAGCTTGAGTATTTGTTGCAATGGAAGAAAGGATTCCTGGAATCATGCCTGGAGTCATCTTTACACTAGCTAGCCACCTCCTTAATGAACGCCGGGAGGGCAAAGAAAAATATGGAACCAGAAATTCGGTATGCTCGCGGACCTCGGAAGTTTAAGTGAAGAGCGAATTTCTTGAACCGCACGGGAAACCGCTTGCCCTTGCGTTTGGGCCTCAAGCGAACATGTGCAGAAAGAAGTTTAAAAACCTCCTCGGTGACGTGCGGTCGGATAACTTCAAGGGCCTTTGAAGTCGATGACGGTGCTTGGTGAGGCTGTCTCCGCAGTCTTTTGATAGTTTTCCGCTGTGCTGCTACTTTGGCTTGCAGATGTTTAATGGTTTGCTTGTACTTCATTGATGGAGACATTATCGCTGGCACACAGGAACGCACTGCAATAAACAAAAAATGGATGTAAAAGCGAAGAACAACTAATCTCATACGAGCACTTTCCTCGCTCTTTCAGACCCAAGGTGCACAACTTTATGTGGTGCAAAGTTTTCGATTCCACTACCTAAAAACAAACCATTCACAATGTTGACAATGCACAAAAAAAATAAAAATCACTGAGAGCCCACCCTTACATTTTGTAAGTGCACACGTAGTGTCCTTTTGAGGATAGTTTCCTCAGAATGTCCTAAACATAAAATAGCACATTAAAAACAGCTGCAATAAAAGCATAGTCAATATTTTCTCTAGGGCACTCAGGCGTGGAGCTGTTGGCGGAGACGTCTTCTGGAGGGTTTTGTGATGCTTGTTCAGCGCCTCGGACAGTGCTGTCGCAACAATCTTGCGAGCGGCCTGCGGAAGTCTCTATATATATCCCCTCTGGTGTTGAAGTGAACATACAACTTACCGGTCACACAAGTTCCTTTTGTGACAGCTGAACGACTGGTTAAGGTTTTCTCCGGCAAGACGAAGTCAGCGCAAATTCTTTCACCAGCTACAAGGGAGCTGCCACCTGCAGAGGTTTGGTCAACAGTCCATTTCGGTAAAAAAAAAAGAAATCGCGACACGGAACGCACCCTGTTCATCGGGGCACCTCAATGTGTGGGAGCCGCTTTTTGAAGCCTCTACCGCAGGTCCTGAAGAAATGAAATTACGACAATGTATCAGTAAGAGGCTTAAAATAACACAAACTGAAGCTCATCCGCACCTTGCAGTGCAGCTTCAGCAGCCATGTCACAGTCTATACTTGAAGCGACGCTCAGAGAACCTGCATATATGTGCAGTTGGTACAAGTTACAAAGCTTGTAGCATGGGGAAGCCTAAACAGCTCTTTCAAACGCATAAATTGGTCGAACGTGGAAGAAAAGAGAAGGCACCAACTAGGAAACAAGTAATTTGTGATTTTTGGAATTATCAACAGTGGCAGCTTTCACTGATGAAAGGTATACGTACATGTGCACTCAGGCTTGAAGATAACGTGAAATAGCCCTTTAAAGTCTTTCAGAACAAGTTGCGCAGGTCAAGAGCATCAAAAAACGACAGAATCGTAAAGCTGCTGTTAGGAAGGTAATAGCCCACAATTCACAAAATTTAAGACTTTCCAAGTGTTACTTCTATAGTGAGGTTTCTCGATCGGCTACAAAGATCTTCACGGTTAACTGTCGCCACTGATTCAATACAAGTGGCTGCTATTGCACATATTTGAGTTTCAGTCAATCACTTACATGGTGCAGCAGGTTGCACACTGGGAACAGCCATTCTTGTAAGCCTTGTGTGCCCAGGGTCCATGAAACTTTGAGCAATAAAATGGTCGCTACAAACCCTGTACGTTGCGTACAATAGGCTGGCCGGCTTACTAAGGAGATCATCGCGTCCAGCATACTGCATCCATGCTTTCGACCTGCATTGGCAATGAACTATCAGCTGAAAGGGGAAGTGCTTGAATAGTGATTTTTCATTGTTACCCTCACTGAGCAAGTACGAACAGTAAGCCTAAAGACATGCAAATCATACAAAAGCTTTAACACACCTGCCGTCCCGTGGTATGCGGAAAAAACTCGTCCCAGGCTTCTTGTGGGTTCTGACATTGTTGAAGCACCACGATACACAGCAGTAGCTGCCGTAGCTTGGACCGCCGGACGGCATGGCGTCAGCGCGGTCTGAAAACGTTAGTAAGATGATGCTTCGCTGTCAAATTACGAAAAAGATATGTGCACGTTATAAGTGTACCAGCAAACCCCTTTGAATGATTAGCTAATGGATGCACAATACAAAATAGTGATACATCTCTGACCCATAAAACTCTGACTTGCAAAGATATACGTCAAGACCACGTACAAAGATCTTCAGAAGTTTCCAGGCCGCTATCCCTTATAATGCAATGGTATCGCGGCCTGGGAACTTTAGAACACCTTCGTACGTACGCAGTATCAGCAGTAAATTGGGAAGAAAAATCGTAGTTGAAATTCGTGCGGTAAAATTATATTGGAAACGTAAAAAAAATTTGTGAGCAGCTTGCACTAGTGGCACAAGGCTAGCGAAAAAACGGAGATGATGGCCACTTGGCTAGTCCAGATTTGCCTCCGGCACACCAAGAATTATTCGTGTTCCTAGCCTTCGGGAAAAGCGTCGTGAAGCATGCGAGGCCCAGCGAATGCTTCTCAATATTTTGCACCGAGCCTATGACCTAGCTGCCCAGCTACGCTCAGCGCACAGACGCTCGCGTCCGTGGCCGACGCAGCACGCGTCGCCTCGGCTTGACGCCGTGCCGCCTTTGCTATACTGCATACGTTGCACAATGTTCCCGTCTAGCCGCCGCATAGAGCCACAAACTTTCTTTTAGATGCGGAAGCATCTTATACTCGCGCCTTGTAGTGCGCCGTCCGCGCCGTCCGCGCCGTCCGCACCGCTTCTCGAACATTCGACAGCTGACGCGCGCGCATGCGCCGTCACCCACCATCTGTGCCGTGCGCGCTTCTCCTTCGAGAACATTTCACAGCTGACAGCGCATGCGCCGTCGCACCGTCGCCATCTGTGCCACGCGCGCGCTTCTCCTTCGAGAACATTCAACAGCTGACAGTGCATGCGCCGTCGGGCTGTATATATACTCAAGGTCGGCGCTCGCTCGCTCAGTTGCCGCTCGTCGGTTGGTTTGTACGGCACGTCGACGTCCAAGGTCGCGGTGAAATGAATTCCAACGAATCCACAAACACAATGATCGACGTCCCTTCGACCAGCGCCGTCCTTTCGCATACGTGTGTACGTGTTCACTCATTTAACACCCCCTCCTACAACCACGTTAACCAATTTAGCCATCGACCCAAGTAAGTCGCAATTTAACACCCCGTTTCACAACCACGTTAACCAATTTAGCCATCGACCCAAGTAAGTCGCACTTTAACACCCCGTTAACCGATTATATGCTCCGCATCCTTTTCAGTGTTCCCCCGAGGGAAGCTGCGGGCAATTTTTTAGCGAACCTCCCAGTCCTTACAAGCTTCAGAAAAAGGTTACAACTGCATGAATGAGACGCCACGTAACAAACAAACTCGCACACTCGAAGCGCAACGTGTGTGTGTGCATCTTTCTATGTTTGTTGCATGGTGTCTTATTCGCGCAAGTGTAACCGTTTTCTGAAAAAATGACCCAACAAGACCAACAACATGTCATTCAACAAGCTTCGCTTGAAAACGAGCCTCACCTGTTTTCTCACGCACGAAAACGCCGACGCAGCCGACGTTGACGAAAGCGACGAAAGCTTCTCGCTGTCAGGGGCTTGTCGCTGGGTAGATGGTGTTTATGACAGTACGGCTGAAGAAAAATAATAGCGTAAGGTGTGTTGAATAAATTGTTTTTATGTATAACGAACATACCAAATTTGGGCATATAATTATTATTTTGTGAAAACAATTCTGTTGCATTGATTATAACTGTTTTTTTGCGCTTGCACCCTCTGACGTTTGGTGAGAGCACTAGTTCGTTACGTAGTCGTGACGCACTTCCTGAGGCCAGGTTTCGCGGAGTGTCCGCTCTTGTCTTCTTCTTTCTCTATGGTGTGTCTGTTTTCCTTTAGTGGGCGCAAGTCCGCCAAATAAACGGATCTCCTTCTATTTCTACCAACCTCCCGGTCTCCTGTCTTCGGGCTACCCTCACTCTTACGTGACAATATCTACCAAGGGGATTTTCGCAAACCGTCTTTGGTACCTTTAACTATTTTTGTGCCATGTGCATGCATTTGATCAACGAATAGTTTTTAGGACTTGATGAATTCAAGACAACCACGGTGAGCGCTTTCAGCTCCCACTTCGGTTCATGGTGCGCCGTTCCGCAAGAAAGATTAACATGTGTTTGTGTGTCGTTTTAGCGCTTTCCCGTGAACTGCGGATGTTACGCTCACCGAAATTTGTGGACGAGGCTGTGTTCGGCTGTCAAAACCTGCGTATGTTTTTCGCACGCGCGTGTGCTGTGAGAAATTTCGCTTATCTGTGTCGGGACCTACACGCGTGTCAGTGACAGCAGCCTATTCCCAGCTGTTTGAGACAATGCACTTTCACACGTAAACGTTGCTTGCGTATTTTAGCGTGCCTACTTTAACATTTGCATTTCATGCGCGTGAACTGCCGCGAGCTGCACGCTGGAGCAGTAGCAGTTTTTTAGCATTTCGACGATTACTTATTTTTGCAATTAAAATTTATGCGAATTATTTCGTTATATAGAGAGCTTTTTAGTCATTTTCAGTCTTTCACTGAACTTATTTATGGGGAGTGGCTACACTTACTTTTCTTCAACATCACATCGCTGTTCAAGTGAATGCCGAAATTCGCACCAAGGTCAAGTATGACGTACACTAATTAGCGATGGTCAGGTCGATCTCCCTCCAAATAAATAATGCCTTTGCACATCTCTTTCGGTCAAGAAATGGTGCAGAACGAACCTCAAAATATTTATTCTCACTGCTAGCAGTTGCTCTTTAGAAATTGGGGATTTTTATAGCTGGTACATTATCTCCACAGCAGTCACTGATTGTCTTGGTCGTGGTTCACCATTACAAATTTATGCTGGAGTATGAGAACTGTACTTAATATTGAAAAGAGTGACCAAATGTCGGTGACATACGCTCTCCTGCTGACTTAGATTTATTGCTTACTATGTGGGGTTTACCGTCCAAAAACCACCACATGACAACAAGAGATGTCGTAGTCGAGGGCTCCAGAAATTTCGGCCACCTGGGGTTCTTTAACATGCACCCATATCTGAGCACACGGGCCTACAACATTTCCGCTTTCATCGGAAATGCAGCCGCCGCATCCGGGATTCAAACCCGTGACCTGCGGGTGAGCAGCCGAGTACCTTAGCCACTAGACCACAGCGGCTTGGCTCTCCTGCTGACTTCTGCACCTGACTTCTGGCCGAGTACCTTAGCCACTAGACCACCACGGCTTGGCTCTCCTGCTGACTTCTGCACCTGACTTCTGGCTTCTCTACTTGATGTTCATCATCAAATTACGCAACGACTAATCAGAGATCGACAAATAGATTTTCAATTTTGATCTTTTTTTTGTCTCACGGCTTTCATTCTGTTTCTATTTTGCCATGCTTTCCTAATATTACCAGTTCAACTTGTTTGGTAGAACATGAGCATCAACATACTTAGGCCAGTGTTTCAGAAAGCTGTTCCGCATGCACTCGTACTCTTTTATTTAGTGCATGACGCAGTGTTATACTGTTACGTAAAAATGACACGAGGTGTGTCTATTTAAAATCTATATTCAAAATGATACGTATGGCGTCGACTAACATGGAAGCAGCACGCGCAACCGACAGACCACTTCCTCGTTGTCGTCTTTTCACCGCTGATACGTCAGCTACGTAGCATTACCCCCCACCCCGGCGGTAAAAGCGCCGTCTCGGTGCACATTAACTACGGTCTTCAGTAGGCAGGTGGTAAGGTTTTAGCCTGCTGACGTGCACAACATCACTGGGTGTGGTTGCAGGCAGGCTTGTGGTCTCAGATGCAGGAATGATCTCATAGGTGACGTCGGTTACCTGGCGGATGATACGGTAAGGACCCATGTAGCAAGACAATAACTTCTCTGATAAGCCAACTCGACAAACTGGGCACCACAGGAGAACAAGAGAACCGGGTGAGAAGTGAACGTCAGCATGCCGGCTGTCGTAGACGGCTTTCTGAGTGGCTTGCGAAGCCGAAAGTCTAGAGCGGGCAATCTGACGTGCGTGGTCGGCACGAGCAATAGCGTCGCGTGCATATTCGGTTGACGGCGTTGTAGTGGTTGGAAGTAAGGTGTCGAGTGGTAACGTCGGATCACGGCCATAAAGCAAATAAAAGGGTGAATAACCAGTGGTGTCGTGGCGCGAAGAATTGTACGCGAAGGTCACGTGAGGTAGTGCCAGGTCCCAGTCATGGTGGTCGGAAGACACATACATCGCGAGCATGTCCGTTAGGGTCCGATTTAGCCGTTCGGTAAGGCCATTTGTTTGGGGATGGTAAGAAGTGGTCAGCATGTGGTGCGTTGAAGAACAGCGCAGAAGATCGTCGATCACACGGGAAAAAATGCGCGGCCACGATCTGTGAGTAATTGGCGAGGAGCGCCATGCTGTAGGATGACGTCGTGGAGCAAAAAGTCCGCAACGTCAGTAGCGGTGCTGGTGCGGAGCGCTTGAGTAATGGCATACCTAGTCGCGTAGTCTATGGCAACAGCGACCTACTTGTTGCCCGATTTCGACTCGGGAAAAGGACCGAGAAGATCTATACCAACACGGAAGAAAGGTTTGGTTGGGATGGAGATCAGTTTTAGAAGTCCAGCCGGGGGCGCAGTAGGTTGCTTCCTACGTTGGCATTTATCGCAGGAGGACACGTAACGGCGAACTGACCGGGCGAGACCGCACCAAAAGAAGCGGCGACGCACGCGGTCGTACGTCCGAGATACACACAGATGACCAGCAGTTGGTTCATCGTGAAGCTCGTGCAGCACGGTTGAACGCAAATTTTTTGGCACGACTAGAAGAAGCTCAGGGCCATCTGGCTGGAGGCTATGACGGTACAGCGTGCCATTCAGGAGCACGTACATGCGAAGTGACGTGTCGTTCGGAGCAGATTCGAGACGGTCAATAAGTTGTCGCAGAGAAGCATCACGACGTTGTTCATAACCAATCTGAAGAAACTGGGACATTGACATGACGCTGAGGCTAGGCTCGATGTCTGGTTTGTCGGGCTGATCAACAGGGTAGCGGGATAAGCAATCGGCGTCCAGATGGAGACGTCCAGACTTATAAGCAACCGAGTAGGAATACTCCTGTAGGCGTAATGGCCAACGACCAAGTCGTCCAGTGGGGTCCTTCAGAGAAGAAAGCCAACACAGCGCGTGATGATCTGTGATGACACGGAAAGGGCGGCCATACAAGTAAGGACAGAATTTCGAAACCGCCCAAACAAGAGCGAGACATTCCCGTTCTGTTATAGAATAATTGCGTTCAGACTTAGAAAGCAGACGGCTCGCGTACGCAATTACACGGTCGTTGCCCCGCTGAATTTGCGCCAAAACTGCACCAATTCCGTGACCACTCGCGTCTGTTCGCACTTCTGTGGGAGCATCGGGGTCGAAATGTGCAAGAATAGGAGGTGTGGTTAGAGCGGTGATTAGCTGAGAGAAGGCGTCAGCTTGAGGAGGGCCCCAAGAAAATGGGACGTCTTGTTTGAGAAAGTCGGTGAGTGGCCGTGCGAGTGCCGCAAAGTTTTTCACGAACCGGCGAAAGTAGGAGCAGAGGCCCACAAAACTGCGAACATCGTGGACAGAGCGTGGGACTGGGAAGTTTGTTACAGCGCGTACTTTCGCCGGGTCTGGCCGTACGCCGGCAGCGTCGACAAGGTGACCCAATACGGTAATCTGACGAAGACCGAAGTGGCACTTGGAGGAATTGAGCTGCAGGCCGGCCCGTCGAAATATAGATAGAATGGTCGAAAGGCGTTCAAGGTGGGTTGCAAAGGTAGGTGAGAAAATTATCACGTCGTCCAGGTAACACAAACATGTCGACCATTTAAATCCTTGTAGGAGCGTGTCCATCATTCTCTCGGAGGTCGCTGGAGCGTTGCAGAGCCCGAATGGCATGACCTTAAATTGGTAAAGGCCGTCAGGGGTAACGAAGGCGGTTTTTTCTCGGTCCATGTCATCTACAGCAATTTGCCAGTAGCCAGATCGGAGGTCGAGAGATGAAGAGAAGGTGGCGCCATGGAGGCAATCAAGGGCATCGTCAATGCGTGGTAGAGGGTAGACGTCTTTTTTGGTGATTTTGTTGAGGTGGCGATAATCAACGCAGGAACGCCATGAGCCGTCTTTCTTTTTTACTAATACCACGGGAGATGCCCAAGGGCTCGTTGACGGTTCGATTATGTTTTTCATAAGCATTTTGGCCACTTCTTTCTGAATCACTTCTCGCTCAGATGCTGACACGCGGTACGGCCGATGGTGAATGGGTGCAGAGTCACCAGTGTTGATTCGGTGAGTGACAATTTTAGTCTGGCCCAAGGGACGATCGTCGGTTTCGAAAATGTCACTGTATGAGGCCAAAACTTGGCAGAGAGCGTCGGCCTGGTGAGGCGACAGCTCCGATCCAATCATGTTTCGAAACATACCATCGTATGAGCTGGGTGACCGTAAGACTGCGCTTCGATCAAGAGCAGATACAGCGACAACACTGACATCGTCCTCTGTTATGGCAGTTAGCTGGGCTAGAGACATCTGGCAGGGCAACACTTGAGGGGTGAAACCAAAGTTAAGGAGCGGAAGTAACACACAGTTATCCGCTATCGTCGCGATGGTATAGGGCACAGTAACACTACGCGTCAGCCCAACGTCAGTACTTGGCGTAACGATATAATCATCGTCAGGAACGGGAGGGTTCGATGACAAAGACACGTACGTGACGGCTCGAGGTGGCAGGCGAACGAAAGTGGTTGGGCTCAAGCGGCTGGTGCGCTTTGCAGAGTAGTCGGCAAAGATTGGTAGATTAAGGCTGAGGGTACCAGACGAACAATCAATTAAGGCCGAGTGTGCCGAAAGGAAATCAAGGCCAAGTATGAGGTCATGAGGGCAGCAGGCTAGCACGGCAAAAAGGACCACGGCGTGACGACCGGCAATGCTCACACGAGCAGTGCACATTCCGATTACTGGTACAGTACCGCCATCGGCAACACGTATTGCCTGCGTCGTAGATGGCGTCATAATCTTTTGTAAGCGGCAGCGTAGAGAAGCGCTCATAATAGACAGGTGCGCACCTGTGTCAATGAGGGCGGTCACAGGAACATGGTCGACTTGTACTTCAAGCAGGCTATGGTGCGTGGGAAGCGTCAGTAGAGGATTTTCGGTCGTCATTGGTATTGCAGCTTCAACTCTATAAGCTGCAATATCTAGTTTTCCTGCTGCGGTCGTCCAGAGAAGCTCGGCGAGGAAAAGCGTCGAGCTGGCGGAGAGCGGGATTGGCGACGTAGCGGCGACGGGGAGCGAGAGCTGCGGCGACCGGACGAAGGGGCGTCAGGGTAGCGGCGACCGGACAAAGGGGCGTCAGAGGAAGGCTCGTAAGATGACGACGAATAGAAATTGAAGGCTGTGGCGTCTGAACGTCGAGGGCTCGTGGGATGCATGAGCACCGAGGTAGAGAAAGTTTTACGTGATTGGTTTGACCAACGGCGGTGGCAATAGCGAGAAACGTGCCCAGGCTGGTGGCAGGAAACACAAATAGGTCAGTCGTCGGGTGTTCGCCATTCCGAAGGGTTACGGAAGGGCATTGTTGGAGGTGAACGGCGAGCGTGTCCTCGGGAGTAGGACGGGACTTCAGGGCGAGTCAGGGGACTTGTTAAGGGAAGTCCGAGGTTCACAAACTCCTGCCTCACCACAGCTTGTATTAACGCCACTGACGGCTGTTGTTGGTCAGAGGTGAGCGTTGCGAAAACGGGTGGCTGAAGAGGAGCCGGACAGGCGGCTTCGATTTCCCGACGAACAATGCGTGTGACGTTGTCATACGGGGGGGACTGGCGGGTGGCTTCACACGATGACGTCGCGGCCGTGTTGGGCAGCCGGGTGAATCGCTGAATAATACGGCGGCTCTTGGCTTCTTCGAACCGCCGGCACTCTTTATTGATGGCGTCGACGGTGGCAACGTTGTTGTAAACTAGTAGAGTAAATGCATCGTCTGCTATGCCTTTCAGCACATGGGCCACTTTCTCCGACTCACTCATGTGCTCGTCAATCTGGCGGCATAGGGCGATGACGTCGTGAATGTACGCAACGTACGACTCCGTCGACGTCTGTGCACGGGCCGCCAGTTGATACCGCGCTGCGATCTGCCGCCCAATGGTGTCGCCAAAAAGGTCGCGGATCTTTTCTTTAAAAAAGTCCCAGCTCGTAATCTCCGCTTCGTGCGTCTCGAACCACACGCGCGGTGGGCCATCGAGGTAAAAAAGCACATTGGCAAGCATAAGAGTCGGGTCCCACCTATAGCTTGCGCTGACCCGTTCGTACCGGTTTATACATTTGTCGACGTCAACGCCATCCTGACCGGAAAAGACACCGGGATCCCGAGCAGGAGGTAGAAGGACGTATGTAGAAGTTATGGTAGGGGCACGTGGCGAAGACGATGGTTGTTCAACCTGTGACATGGTTGGACCCATGATGATGCGGCCGTTGCGGATCTTCGTGATGAAGACGGGGAAGTACCCAGCACGTCCACCACAAAGATGTTACGTAAAAATGACACAAGGTGTGTCTATTTAAAATCTCTATTCAAAATGATGCGTATGGCGTCGACTAAGATGGAAGCAGCACGCGCAACCGACAGACCACTTCCTCGTTGTCGTCTTTTCACCGCTGATACGTCAGCTACGTAGCAATACTTCGACAACTGATGAACGGAAAGTTGTTTGTGCTCTTTTATTGAAATCAAAAGAGTAACAATCTGAGAGAACATCCCTGTTTATGCCAAAATTCAGAGAGATGCATAATATTTTGAATAAAGCGTGCCATATAGCACTGGAAAATGTTTCCGTCTCAGACAGTCTTGTAGAAAAACGACCGTCACAAGACAGCGGACGTAACGGCGACTCACAAATGCCACGGCATGCAGGCGACGGTGAACGTCAGGGCGGCGCCGGGCGCCCAGCTGGCGTGGCGATGGCAGGGGGGGGGGGTTCTCTTTTTTTTCCGCGCTCACGCTTGTGGCTGAATGGTTGTGCGTAAGTTGATGCCGGCTCCTGGCGCCAGGCTGGCGCGAAGGAGACGGTGGCTCTCCTCTTTTTTCCTTTTTTTTCTTTCTTGCGCCTGCTCTTACAGGCTGTTTGCGTGACTTCCACGCCGTGCAGATGGCACGGGTATTTTTATTGCTGGGCTCCCTATAGACAGGATTTTAGTCAGTACGCAGGAGCGCGCCGCCTATGTGCCGTTCGTTATCCGGCACCTGACTTAGAGTGTAGTGGCACGCATGCCTCGCCGTTTGACGTTCTCAGCCGTGCGCGGCTGTTTCTTTTTCGCACGTCTGGCGTTCGAAGAATGGATTCGACACCCATTTTTTGAAGTTTGGTGTTTGCCGGACAACAACGTAGCCAATCAGCGACGGAGGAGCAACATGGGTTAGCCGCGTCATCTGGTTTTGCCTCTCTGCATTGTCTGCGTCTGCCGCGGGACATTTCCAGCGGCTTCATTGTTGCTCCGCGATTTTCACAATATATCGTACGTGTTGTTCCCAGACTACGTTCAAGCAGTGATTAGAGCATATTCGCCTAACCTGTATTTAAAAAGCGCAAACAATTCAAAATGACGTCCCCAAAGCAAGCGTTTGGATAAGTGGCACCAGCTATCTTGCGTTATCAACAACAGACAAACGCGTGTTTATATCCTCTGAGATTCGGGAAGTATTGCTTAGGACTAGGGCATCAATCTTTTGAGTATGGTTCTCAAAAACGATGCCGAATCGATTCGCGTACTTTGTTGTCGAAGCTAAAGGACATGAGTCTAGAACAAATGGAACCATCAGTTCGGAGTTTACGAGCTACAGAGCGCACGGTGGCCGCTTGATAGATTCGGGGCTTGAGACATCTGCATTCGGAAGGGCAGCCACGGCTGTCGGAGGAGCTTGCATGGCAATTGGAACAGCTCTACTGCAGGCGCCGCCGGCCACTGGTCTACGGCACTGCGCCGTCAGGCCATGGTTGCCGCTAGCGTGATCCGGCCCTAACGCTATCGCGTTATAACAGTGTTCTCGGCTCGGCATTGGTGTTTCACAACGGCGTCTCGAGAATACATTTCTGGATGTTCTTTGGAGGCGCCCAGGCAAGGAACTGTCGAGAGCGAGGCTTGAGCGGACAAGAAAGTGGGCGCTGGGAGAGGAGAGAGCAAACGGCGAGAAAAGGAGCAATGAAGCAAGCACCCACTCTCTCCTACACTCTCTCGCACCACATACTCCAGTTCTTAGGGGTGAGGATAAGTACGCGCGCCCGCATCTGTTGCTATCAGAGAGGGAGTGAGAGCGGAGAGGTAACGCCTGCCGGCACGCGGACACCGCCCCGCACGCCGCCAACGCCGTATACCTGATATTGCCCGTCTAAGAAATGCATTCGCATTAAAAATAAGTCAAAGCTCTGGCACAATGCCAGAGCATTCAATGCTAGCGCATATCGGACTGTTATATGAATAAAAGCAGAGATATTCAGGAACCATACGAAATGTATTAAATATGGCCAATTGTGCGTTGCGCTTTACCGTTTCTCGCACGCGCAGCAGCATGGTCTTCCTTTGTCTGGGCACGTATACGAGCCAACCTAACATCAGCACGACGAGAATTCTGTTGAAACTGTTCCACGCGTGTTTGTACGACACGGCTCGCATGGTGGCATCCCTAACGACTAACTACATACAGAGTTTTTGCCAGCGTTTTTCCGGGGTATCAACTTCCTTGGCGTCCGCCAACGTGGACGCTAGTGGTGATGAGAGCGGTGACATCAGCGAAAAGTGCAGTTAGAATGCTTTTCACCAAAACGTTCACCTCAAATTGCCGCAGTCATTTACGTATGAGCCTCACCACCGGAATTAGCTGGATGGTGGGAGATGCTTGCTTGCTTGTTCTTTGATGAAGACTCTCCTCCACCTCGGCGTATTGGCCAAGAAACCAGCGGTTATTGTAAAGGTAACTTTTAGTTTGTTAGAGGAATGAGGTATCAAATGATCACTACAGGAAAAACAAAACTTTAGAATAATGAACGCGCTGCCACAGGTTTATTGACAGTAAGCTAGTGATAAATGGTATATATATATATATATATATATATATATATATATATATATATATATATATATATATATATATATATATATATATACTGTTGTCGGTATATATTTATAAACGGTATAGATAGATACCGTTGGCTGGTGCGGTCCTCAGGCCGCACCAGACAACGTCGTCTTCCTCTTCTACCTCCCCGGCACATACTACAGCCCGGCTCATAGCGTAGCAATCTCCGGTTCACAGACGAAGTCCGCAGGGTGAGTTTATGTCACTGGAGGGATGAAACTTCTTGAGGCGAGCCACGTGCACCAACTGCGTTTGATTTGACCGACGAAAAGGTGTCGTCATGCGTGCCACAACGTATGTCAACTCAGTCAAGCGATCTACAATGACGTAGCGGCCTGTGTAGTGCGGTAAAAACTTCTGACATAAACCAGGTTTTTTAGGGGGGGGGGTGCACAACCACACGAATTCACGTTTGGGAAATGAAATGGCAGCATGGCGTTGATTGTATCGTTGTTTGGAGCGATCTTGTGTTGCCAGTGCTCGCAAGCGAGCAATTTGGCGGGCTTCTTCAGCCCGGCACAATGTTTCGGCCACGGACTCATCGGTATGGAGCTTAAATGGGAGGATTGTATCAAGGGAGCTGCGTGATGATCGAGCGTAGAGCAGGTAGAAGGGCGTGAAATCCGCGGCCTCGTGCATCGCTGTATTGTATGCATAAGTAATAAATGGTAACATCTCATCCCAGTTTTTGTGATCGGACGCGACGTACATTGCGAGCATGTTAGTAAGAATTCGATTGGTACGTTCTACAAGACCATTCATCTGGGGATGGTATGGTGTCGAAAGTCTGAACTGTGAAGTGCAGAGTTGAAGCAATTCTTCCACAGCGTCCACGATGAATCGGCGACCATGGTTACTGATGATTACTTCAGGTTGACCATGGCGAAGAACAACGGAGCGTAACACAAAGGCAGTGACGCCGTCAGCTGTAGAAGATGGTATCGCAGCGGTTTCGGCGTATCTGGTAAGGTGGTCGACACACACCATTATCCAGCAGTTGTTCTTCGAATATCGCAGAAACGGCCCCAATAGGTCGATGCTCACTTGCTCGAAAGGCGTAGTAGGTGGTTCTACGGGATGAAGAAGGCCGTGCAGTGCACTTGAAGGCCGTTTGTGGCGCTGGCAATTCTCGCAGCTTGAGACGTATTGTTTCGTAAAATCTCGCAATCGGGGCCAGTAAAAACGCTGCTGCACTCGATGCAGGGTGCGAATGAACCCAAGGTGTCCTGACGTTGGATCATCGTGCATAGTACGAAGAACGTCGCATCGAATACTTTGACATGCAACCACTAAATAACTTGCGCTGGTTGCTGAGTACTTCGTTTTGCACAACAGTCCATCACGAATGCGAAAGCGACCACTGCCTTTGAGATTCCGAGCGTCAACAAACAAAGGGTCTAAAGGTAAATCATTCAATTGTTCTCGTTTGAAGAGATTGGCGTCAGGAAACGTGTGAGATACCGCAGCAAAACAGATGCCAACGGTATCTGCACTGTCCTCCGTCGTGGTCATAGGTAGGCGAGAAAGGCAATCAGCGTCCGAATGACGTCGTGCACTTCAGTACGAAATGCTTAAGTCAAATTCTTGAACGCGTAAAGCCCATCGAGCAAGGCGGCCAGAAGGGTCTTGGAGGGTAACAAGCCAACATAATGAATGATGGTCTGTCACAATCGTGAATGGACGACCATAGAGGTAACATCGAAACTTCTGATTGGCGAAAGCAGCCGCCAAACCTTCTTGCTCTGTCACCATATAATTCATTTCAGCCTTGCTTAGAGATCGACTCGTATAAGCAACAACATGCTCTGCATTATCATGGCGCTGAACAAGCACATCTCCGATTCCAATTCCACTTGCGTCACTGTGCACTTCTGTAGGAGCAGAAAGATCGAAATGACGAAGAATAGGCTTAGATGTTAGTAGAGAGTTCAGTTCAGAAAATGCGGCATCACAATCGGGTGTCCATTCGAATGGGCTGTCTTTTCGCAACAGGCTCGTCAGTGAGTGTACTACGTCCGCGAATCGGGGCACAAAGCGGCGAAAGTAGGAACATAGACCCAAGAAGCTGCGAAGTTCCTTCAGTGTCTGGGGTGGTTTTAATGTGCCGACTGCTTCGATTTTGCGAAGATCCGGCCTGACACCATCTTTGTCAACTAAGTGACCGAAGACTAAAGCTTGTCGTTCACCAAACCGGCACTTCTTAGAGTTCAAAATCAAGCCAGCCTTTGCGACACAGTCTAAAACAAGGATTAAACTGACAATGTACTCTTCGAAGGTACGGTCAAAAATGATGACGTCATCCAGGTAGCAAAAGCACACCTTTGATTTAAGACCACGAAGGACAGAGTCCATAAACTTTTCAATAGTGGCGGGGGCGTTGCAAAGCCCAAACGGCATCATATTGAATTGGTACAGTCCATCAGGCGTCACGAATGCGGTCTTCTCCTTGTCTGAAGGGTGCATAGGTATCTGAAAATATCCTGATTGTAGGTCTATTGAAGAAAAGTGCGAATCCGAGTGTAAGCAGTCAATAACATCGTCAATCCTAGGCAGCGGATATCCATCTTTTTTGGTCACGGCATTGAGTCTTCTGTAATCAAAGCAGAACCGCCAGGCACCATCTTTTTTCTTAACCAAGATGACCGGTGCTGCCCACGAGCTACACGACTCTTCAGTAACGCCCTTCTTCAGCATTTCCTGAACCTGGTCGGCAATAACTTTTCGTTCTGATGACGACACTCGGTAAGGCTTTTGTCGAATCGGATAGGAAGTGCTGGTGTCAATTCTATGGTGAGCGCGAGAACATGGTAAAGGTAGTGGCTTCTCCTGTTGGCAAAAGTCAAACACTGAAGCATGTCGCCTCAACAGATGGCGTAACGTCTGCTGCTCGTGTGACCGCAAAGTGGCGCTAAGCATGCCTAGGATCTACGACTCGTAAGAGCAACTGTGCCTGCCAGAGACTGCACCTTTCTCGCTTTCATCGTTGTTGACGACCGCTACAGAACCTTCAGTGGAATCATCGAAGACCCCAAGCTTTATTCCTCGAGGGAGCACAACCGGCATTAGCGAACAGTTCAGTGCCCACAGAAAGGTTGGTCCTTCATCAACAGATACCAAACAACGAGGGACGAGTATGCCTTTCTTAGCACATCGCACGATGGCAGGTTCAACGATGGCGTTACAAAATGTGTAAAATTCTGGGGCGAACACCGCAACTGACCTCATTGACTATGGCGGCACTCTCAGCTCATCGAAAACAATCAGAGCGTCCTTCGCGGCCTCCGGCGCCTCATCGACGAGGGCAGGAAGAATGTCACCGCTGACGGAAAGTTCACCGCTTCTACAGTCGACGAAAGCGCCACATTTGGAGAAAGTCAAGACCGAGAATCACATCGTGGGTACAACGTTGCAGCAAAAAAAAACTCTGTTGGGAACACCTTTCCTGCCAATAAGACATTGACAGCACAAACTCCGACAGGATTAAGTACTTCCCCACCAACATCACGAAACCTTGTTGATTCGCCCCAAAAAAACATAACTTTGCGGCCAATGTGACTTTTGAAAGAAAGACTCATAACTGATATTGTAGCACCCGTGTCCACCAAAGCACTTGTACAAAAGCCATCTATTTTCACAAGTATCTTGTTCTTGGACATTATAACTGGCGGAGGCATCTGAGGCAAATCCTGTTCTGCGACCTCTTCTCCATCAGTCGCGCTGGCTAGTTTCCTGGCGGCGGCGGTGATGACAGGCGTCGTCCCGGCAAAGGGGAACGATGCAGTCGGCCAGATGGAGGCGTCAAACAACGGTCAGAAGCGGGAGAATTGCCACGGTGATTTTTCCGCCGTGAGGTACTCCTGGAACAGGTGAGCCAATGACCGTTGTTGTGACCAGTGCCCGCTGGCGGAAACTCTGATGGGGAACAATATCGGGATGTCGGCTCTCTCTGTGGACGACAGAACTGAGCTATATGCCCGGCGATACCGCAACGGTAGCACACAGGGGCTTGGCGGTATGCGTTGTACTCCTGGAAGGCATTGCGCTGACGTAGTGGTGGTACGGGTACATCTTCGTTCGGGTCGTAATAGGTGTTGGCTGGCTGATGGGGGTAACTGAAGCGGTCTTCGTACCTCGGCAGCGGGTAGTTATTGCACTGTGACCTCGGTGGTGAGGGTGGCCTGTAGTTGCAGTCATCGTAGCCTGCTGCGGCAGTTGACACGGAACGGCGAGTGGGAGGCGGTGCGGGTGTAGGTTTGTACGGCGTCGGGCGAGCGTGTCGAGTGAGCTCATCTCGAATGATCTGGCGTATTGTCGACGCGAGATCAAGCGGCGTGTAATTATCGACACTTCCCACGGTGATTACATTCGGTAGGCGACCGAACTTGGGGGTGATACGTCGCATCTTCAGGGTCTCAAATGTGCGACAATGGCTTATGATGTCGGTTACCGTAGCAAGGCTGTCTTTGCTGATGAGGAACTGATACACGTCCTCGGCAATGTCCTTCAACAGGGGGCTAACTTTGTCTTCCTCTGACATAGAAGGGCTGACAATCATGCAGAGCTTCAAGATTGCCTCGACATAGGTCGTGCACATCTCTCCTGGAATGTGAGCTCTCTGAAGTAACGTTTGTTCCGCCTGCTTTCTCTTAGCTACGGAGACTCCGAAGCACGCTCTTATTTCGGAAACGAAGCGATCCCATGACCTGAGGGCATCATCATGGTTCTCGTACCACACGAATGCTGTGTCCGTTAAGAAAAATACTACATAGGTAAGCTGGGTCGCCACGTCCCACTGGTAGTATTTGCTCACCCGTTTGTAGTGTGTGAGCCAGGCATCCACGTCCTCGCTAGATTCGCCACCGAATGTGCGAGGCACTATCAGATCCTGACGCCGCCAGGGGCCAGCCGCACGCGAACCTGGTACTAGCGGTGCTGCTGGAACTGGTAGAAGGTCTGCAACTGCGGGGATTGAGTGCCGTTAACAGCTGAGTGCCGTTACCACTGGCACTCAGCTGCCAGTGGTAACGGGGGCAGTCCAGCAAGGCAGCGGCTTCGTCGTAGATCAGGCGCTTGAAGCGTCGTGTTCCTTGGTTGATTACCCAGCGCCCCCACCACAAAACTGTTACGGTTGAATGAAAGGATAGGTTGATTTGTTTGCAGGGTGAGGATGAAGTTCGGCAGTCGTGGTAAAGATGGAGTCCTCAGGCCGCACCAGACAACATCGTCTTCTTTTTCAACCCGGCTCATACCGTAGCAATATATATATATATATATATATATATATATATATATATATATATATATATAATATGAAGAAGACAACGCATCGTTGGCAAGCAGCATCGCCACCGCTAGGGTACTGGGTTCTGGGCTTCTCTATCGCTCGCCTGGTGCTGATCGTCGCGGGCATCTGCTTGACCGTTGCTCTGTCCCGATCGTGTTTTCATCGTAGGGCTACCGTCGCAACACATGCCAATAAACCCATTTTCAATTGGTGTAGGGTGCTGACATTCCCTGTTGCCTGAACCTGGGTGCTGCTATTCACCGTCGCGTAAACCTAGAGCTGCGCAAGCGAACGCTACGTCCCATTATGGCCACCAACAACGCGCAACCTGGCTCTTCCACTCCATCCTCCAGTAACCTCGGCGTTCTTCGCTTGTGAGAACCCAAGGTCTTTAGCGGAGCTGATGATTCCGACGTTGAAGACTGGTTCACTAACTACGAACTGATGAGCGCGAACAACAAGTGGGATGACGTGGGCAAGTTGACTAACGTTATCTTTTGCTTCGTGTACAGCATCATTTAGCTCTACCTCGTAACGTTGTGCTGATTTTAAAGTGACATATCAACATTTATCATTCGTGCTTTGTATATCATCGATTCACACAATACGTGAGATCTGCCAATTTTTTTCTTTGTTATTTTGAATTAGTTTTTTGTGCCTTTGATATATACATATACATATTCGGGACATAAAGGCGACGGTAAGATTAGCCGAGAGTGTGCATTTAATTGCTATCGCAATAAAAACAAAATGTGGACATGATAGAACCCCTTTTTTTCTCATCGACGTGGAACGAGTGGCTTGACCGTGCTATGCACTTGTAGTTTACAACAATGGCGCTGCATTGGCCTAATCATGTATGGACGAAAACTTCCCTGATAATAACTAGAGACGCAAGAAGCGAAAAAAGTGACCATCACACGACAGATCCCCTAGTTGATGGATTATTTTCATTTATTAAGAGTAATAGTACTGATTTTTTCTTCCCATTAGTTTCATTAGACAACGTTTTGTGTGTTTGGAAGAAATCATGATGAACTTCATAAACAAATCTTGAGTACAAGGAGGCTGGTACGTTGTACCTAAAGAAAAAAGCTTACGTAAAAGCCTGCGCAGAATTGCTGGTGATGATATTCATCATCAAAGCAATATCTTGCTGATTACATTAGAGGTCACGTATTTGCTGCGTTTGACCAGCTGAACATTTCAATTTATTCAGATCTTTAGAAACGGTTCATAAAATTCTGACAAACCAAGCTTTTTATCACAATATCACTGATTTGATTAAATGATATGTTGGGTTTAACGTCCCAAAACCAGCATATGAATTTTAAAGATACAGTATTGGAGTGCTCCGGAAATTTAGACCATCTGGGGTTCCTTAACGTGCACCAAAATTTGAGCAGCGACTGCTGCCTGGATTGGATCCCGTGACCTGCAGGTCAGCAGCCGTGTACCTTAGCCACTGACCACGGTGACAGGATCACTACATCACTAAAAAACGTAAATAATGGTATACAGAGATAAATATTATTCGTAAAATTGGTCTTTGTTTGTAGCACAGCGACTACATATTGAAGCAACGCTTTTATCAATTTAATCAGGTAGGATGAACAATGCCTTAGAAAACAGCATTGACAGAGAGTGAATTGCTTCCACCACGCTACAATAATGTCACCTGGTAAATAATGCAACACTAGAATAACAATAAAGTTCTGAAAAGGCCTGTTGCGCCATCACTGCTTTTTGGTAGAAGGTTTATTTTAATTAGAATCGATATTTACCTCGTTTCTGTTGCTTTGGACAAAAGTCATGCAGGTCTGGTAGAGGCCAGCTGCTTTTTGGGACGCGTTTTGATTTGAAGACGGCACGAAAGTGTTATTAAGATGCCATATGTTGAGCTGTCGAGTTTCTTGTGAAACCTGTAATTTAAAAACCAAACATGCTGAATGCCCTCGCTAACAATTTCTGCGAGGCTTTATAGAGATATTTTATAAGGGCTCTCTCCCAATCTCTTACTTAGCCCCCTTTCCCTCCACTGCCCTTTTGGTCAAAAATCGCCTACGCCATCCTCCATTTTGTCTAACTTCTGGTAGACAAGACGGCAGGTCAAATAATCCCTGCTGTTTAAAATTACACTGAGAACTATCGAAGATGTGCTTCAACATTATCGCTTTTTACCACTACGGCATCAAATCACCAAATCACAAAAATACAGTGGGCTTATGAGCAACGTACTTGAATTCATGTACTGGTGATAAGAGCACGTTTCCTAGCTCGCCACACAGTTGAGCTTGTGAGGTTTGCATAAAGTAAAGCCCGACTCGGCGATGATGTCTGGACATAACAAATTGCTACGCGGTGCACTGTATATTACTACAGTCTTTGTTATATAGGAAACCATGAATGTGCACTAGAAAACAACACAAACATTACTTTTTAGTGCTTCCTGTGAAATTTTTAGGCCTTTGTGTACCATGCGTAGGTCGTTCTTGAATTATTAGAATGGTGAATTGCTGTATCAAATAGACACCTAACTTGCAAAAAGATCATCAGTCTTTTTTTATATTTGTAAATTTCGAAAGCTAAAGTGCGCATTTACCAGTCGCCTTTTGTTTTCAGACTACGGGGTCACACATCGAAGTAGAAGTTTCGCATTCATAAAAGTATCGTCCGATATTGTTGAAGACATTTTAAGAAATGGTGCTCTCGAAAACTTTACAAAATGTGTCTTTTAAACGAAGTCTATATGTTACACAACAATTACACAAAACATTCATAATTATGAAAAGCTGTGAATTGCCAACTGGAACCGGAGGGTAGTTATAACGTTCCTATAAAATCTGGCACAAAATGATTCAATGAACCATTCCACAACGGTGCACTTTTCTCAGATTCTGTGCATGTTCAAAACAGCAAAGGCAAAGCGTACGTTATAAGAATAATAGCGCTTAGAACAACACCAAAGGCAAGGCTGGCTGATGACGAAATATACTGTAAAGCCGGCATTGAATATCATATATAAGTCATTTGGCTTCGTACGAACTTTACACAGGCGCCTTTTCAAAATGAGGTGGTGACCGTTAAGACGAGAAGTAAAATCATTCGAAGTAAAATTCGCATGATTGTGTTTCCTTTGAACCTAAAAGTTGCTTAAACGATGCTTCGAATCCAATGTCTGCCTATAGTTTCTTGTGATGATAGTTAAATATTTTCGTCGTAGAGAACACGACACCACTAAACGGCGTATTTCCTTCAAACGAAACTTGCAGTTTTGGTCTTTACACTGCAGGCGACAAGAAACATATGAGCCGCTGTCACTACACCATACTTCGTGCCTATTGACCATCTCGCATGCTTATTGTGTCTTGTCCTGCGATCACGGGACAGGTCCGCTGAGAAGTGCAAAGAGAAGCACATAATACTAGTTTGATTTTTGTGTGTTACAATAACTGTTACGTATTCGGCGGCTGGACAACCACCGGCCCAAGGAGCAGACGATGCAGGCAGTGACGGGAAGAGCGATCCTCATTCACACATTCTGCGGTGAATTTCTGAGAGTTACGTAGCCAATTAGAGAGTGGCGAGAAAGAAATATAAAGCAAGATAACATAGAAATCAGTGTAATATTATATGATGGCCCCACCTTGTGATGCGGCGAGCACCCCGAACATTCCACAGATCAGCGGTAATTTGGTAGTATACATGATAATGAGCAGGGTGTAGTGACAACGTACCTGGGTCAACTGACTCCACCCCCGGAAGTTTCCACAGACGTAGCGGTAGAAATCCCGACATGGGGTTTTTGTTAGGTCAATATTAGAGCGCAGCCACTGCGCCGCATAGCGGCAAAGCCTCGTCGAACATTCGCCTTCATCTGGATCTTCCGGCGGGAAAAGATGTTCTGAAGGACTTGCTGGTGTACTAGCCATAGTTGATCGTCTATTCACCTCGGACGATGGTGGGCTTTTAATCCCAGGCACAGAAATCATCGAAACCTGTTGGCCAAGCATTGTGTACAACTGATAGTTTGTTCCGAAACTCTAAGATTGGAATAGATAAGTTTAACAGACACATGTACTATCGGCGTCAGTTGAAACCCGAAGAGTGGCTGTGAAGTAATGTTAGCATTGAGCAAAGCCATCAACACGCTGAAGGCAGCAATATACACCGCCTTGCTCGAGCGTACATAGTCTACAGACTTCAGAAATAAAGCGTGTTTTACCACACGCGGGCCCCACTCGAGCGTGCTACAGGCAAGTACTTTGCGCACTGCTTGTCCACACTTTCTCAGAATTCAATATTAGTTTGGTGGCGAAAACCTCTATTAGCCATAGACCAATTAGATCACCTAAATGCCGTATTACAGACGTTTCTCGCCCTCCAATTTGATCTGTTGTCGCTCTATAAACTGTGGAGGGTATTAAAGGAGTAAAAATGCCAAATTACTTTTCACAGTGTTCTTCTACACTTGCAAATCCTCAGAGAGAGTGAAATTCATTTTCACTCTCCATCAAATGAGAGAGTAAAGCTGCTTTCTACTCTGTTTATCTATAAAAGAGTGGAATGCTCATATACTGTTCAGGCATAAGAGAGCAAAACGCGGCTACACTCCTGCCCTTGATTACATTTAGATGGGTCGGTACCCCGCGAGTGATTACAATATTTAACAACCACACATATATAGAGTAAAACGTACTGAATCTGTTTGTTGAGGCGTTAGAGACGACTGACAAAAAGAACAGCGTTTGCAACTGAATTTCAATACTGAATTTCAGGACACTGCAGGCACTTGGAACTCTAAATATCCAAGTTTTGAGCTTTGGATCTGTGTAGTGAAATAATGAAATACGATTCTATTCAATCGATCTTGATAGAAACTCAATGCGAATTGCTACGACATTCTCCTTATAATATATTCATGTTTTTCGCCACGACCAACGCTCACAGAGGATGCTTACGTAAGTCTAGCGTACGGTGCGGCTACAGGGAAGTATTGTGGCTTTAGTCGGAGAACGTGAACAACAACGTGAACAAGAATGACCTAATTTTATAGTGTACACTTCAGAAGTGCGATGTCTTCTACGCATGCCGAAATGACTAAAAACTTAGCGAGTCAGTGCAAACGCCGTTCATATAATCTCTTGCGATAGTCTTTTTTTTCTACTGCAGAAAACGTGTCGGATACTGTCTGCTCTTACGAAGCACAAAACAAGCACAATAAACAGGTTATCTACAGTCCCGCTGGTTTCGAGAAGCGCGGAAGCATTGAAATGAGCACGTTTAAAGAAATAAACACAGCGAGATCACAAACGTTATTTTTGATATGAATAATTTTTCAACGGCACCGTTTTTTAGTGTGGTGTAGTGGCTACCACTTCTTGCCCGCAATAGGAAGCGCATCAAAAGGTAAAAGATTCGAGCCTGACTCCGCCTTTTTTTTACATTTTCTTTCTGTATTTTTATTGTTTGCTCGTATTTAGTCATCCTTACGATCCGCACCCACGGGTATCCAGCAAGACTAATTAAAAAGCCAAATTTCAGTGCAAGTTCTGTTTTTTGTGAAGTGCACTACTATTTTCTTCGCTGAGATTATGTAACTCTGCTTCGGGCAGCGTTATGTTACTCTGTTGAGGGGGAGTGCTTCAACGTGTTTGGTGGGAATCGCTGTACTCTCAATCAACAAGAGGTAGTTCACTCTAGAAAAGAGAGTGAGATATCGGACAACAAAGTATTCTTTGAAAGGGAGTACCCTTCACTCTCCTAGTTTTAGAGTGTGTGATGGGGCGTATAGCCCACTTACTTAGACCACGTCGGCATACCAGTTTCTCTTTAGGAATATTTATCATGAGCGCTTTACCCAGGGTTTCTTCTTGGTGCTCTAGTCTAGTGAAACGCAGTCTCATTGCTTTATTTCACAAAAGTAGGCAAAGCTATCTTGCTATTAGGGAACTTTACAACTACTACCCAAATAGAATTCGCTTTAAAAAATTACGGATTATCCGCATAAGTAGGCTTTTTACAGGAAATATTACCCATATCTTCTATGCATTAAATTGCAATAGTTGTATTAAAGTGGCTCACGCTCCTTTAATCAATCAATCAATATATTGCTGTCACGTCAAAATGTTAACACATTTCAAGAAAAATATTGCTCACAATTCTGCCCCTTTTGTCCAACGAAGATGCTTGAAACAGCGCATGTGAAGAGAAGAAGTTAGAGAAGGGTGAGTGTTGTAGTAATTTTTAGAGCAATGATAGCGCGAATTGATTGATTAATTTGTGGGGTTTAACGTCCCAAAACCACCATATGATTATGAGAGACGCCGTAGTGTAGTGCTCTGGAAATTTCGACCACCTGGGGTTCTTAACGTGCACCCAAATATGAATACACAGGCCTACAACATTTCCGCCTCCATCAGAAATGCAGACGCCACCGCCGGGAGTTGATCCCGCGACCAGCGGATCAGCATCCGAGTACCTTAGCCACTAGACCACCGCGGCGGGACGATAGTGCGAATTGCTTTGTCGTCTCTTTCGTACAACATCATAGTCTGCGCGAACATACCATGAAAGACGAGTTAGTTCCTTTGATCGAGCATTGTGTTTAGGTTTTTTTTTGTGGTGTCCAATTTTGGTGGTCAGTTCATGGCATTGTAAAATGAACTGTATCAGCTGCTAGATAGTATTTTAGCTGGAGTTATAAACGATCATGATAAATCTACTTCGTAAGGACGCGTGTTGCTGCGTGATACAAGATTACGTGAAACACGTTGGCGCACAGCAAATAATGTCGAGTCTGTTACTGCCACTACAGTCCTCACCATTTCTGTGGTAATGTCTCCGAGCTCCTTGCGGAGCAGGACTACGGCAAGGATGATACCGCACGCTGCCGCTGACAGAAAAAGAAGCAGGCCGAAGAGGGTCTTCGTGATCCATCTATCAATACTTCGGCTGTGCTCTTCAGAATTTTCGTCGACAAGAAATTCGCCTTTGCCAGGCAGGCGTGCTCTTAGTACCTGCGTTGAATATTAGAAAGAGTAATAACTGTACTGTCGTTGTATGTAGCTGTATAAATAACGAAATTGTCACCGACCGACTGCTGTAATGCCACAAATATTATTCGGTGTGAAAAACTGACGTGTAGTGCATATATGTACTTTCAATGTCTGCTTACATGTACCATGGCAGGTACGCTATAGTGCAGAAATAAAGCATACTGTTCAGATAAACTCTAGGTTCCTTGAACGGACAGCCACTTCGAAATGTTTTCTGAAACTCACTATATGTGCGCCAGCTCATGTTCTGAGCTTGGAAGCGTTGATTACACCGAGACTGAAAGTCGGCTTTTGTACCATAAAGCGCAATACATGCCATCCAAAAATTCAAAGAATGCACCTCGATTATTTTCAGGAGAGGTTTTACAGAAGGGGGGTGTTGAAGCGCCTAAAGAAAACTCAATACATACAAACTGGCACATATTGAATAGCTAACAATTTTTCTGGTATTCGCAGACACGGCGATATTTTCTGGAGGTATAAGTTCTACGCCACATGACAATTCACTGGGGTACCAGTTGATATTTGACTTGCAATTGCTAGAGCACGTCAATGATTGCACGTGATCTACTGAAAATAAAAATTCGGCGCGAGCCCTGGCAGGCAGTCGAAGACATGGAGCACATTCTAATAACCTGTTATATCCAGGCTATCATAATAGATACCCTATATGCGGTTGGTCATGCAGTAGAATAACGAGTTATATTTACCATCAAGCAGCTGAGTGGTACGTTATGATTCGCTGCAACACAGGAGACAGCGTTGAACGGCAGGAGTGCCCCTCGGGTGGCAATGGGTGACGTGGCTCAGTGGCTGTTGTTGTTGTTGTTGTTGTTGTTCTCCTATTGTTAGTGGCGCATACCCACTGTGGGGGATTGGCCAAGAATCAAGTGGTTTTAAAATTTACTGTTGGGATTAGGAATGATGGAGGTATAACGGAAAAAATATCGGTGGCTCAGTCTTCTCTCACGATTACATGTAGATGGAGATACTAAAGTTATGGCTCACACCCATCTTGGGGGTTTAAGGCATGATGTGGAGGAGATTTTGTAGTGGCGCGCACCATTTGCTGTAGGTAGTACACAAATAAATTGGTAACAACCCACGAAAAAAGATATGAATATTTCATAACAAATTCGCTAATGCCTAAAATATTTATACCGTTGGCCTGTTGCAAGAACAAGAACAAAATTGAACTCTCGAAGCATTTCAGAAGGCAATTTAATTTTAATGCATCGTTTACCAATCTGTTTTTAGCTCCGCCGTGGTGGTCTAGTGGCTTAGGTACTCGGTTGCTGACCCGCAGGTCGCGGGATCAAATCCCGGCTGCGGCGGCTGCATTTCCAATGGAGACGGAAATGTTGTACGCCCGTGTGCTCAGATTTGGGCCCACGTTATTGAACCCCAGGTGGTCGAAATTTCCGAAGCCCTGCACTACGGCGTCTCTCATAATCATATGGTTTTTTTGGGACGTTAAACCCCTCAAATCAATCAATCAACCAATCTGTTTTTAATTTGAAGATTTCTATCTAAATATCCCGGCTGGCAAAACAATTCGATTTCACAAATAAGGTACCGTCCGTTTTTTTTATTCATTCATTCAAAATACAAAATTCGTAGAGTGTAGTAAGCAGACGAGGGTCCCAAAGCCAAGCGACTGCAGGGGGACCCTCGGTTAAATATAACAATAAAATGATTAATTATAACAGCACGTAAAATACGCAACACAAAGAAAAATAAACAGTGAACTTACATAAAATAACCTCAAGTAAACAAGACAGGCAGTCAGAATGCGACACAAGAACAATAATAATAAGATTATATAAGTAAAACATAATCACGCCAAAAAGCAATAACGTAAATTTGCAAAGACTTTCCCATTTCATGCCCGTATACTAAGAATCGTTTAGTAATCATCGTTGTCAACCTAGTTATGCAGGATGAAGTTTTTAAGATCATGTTTGAATGCATAAAAAGATGATGATGATTTTAGTGTATAGGGCAGGTTATTCCACAATTTGATGACCGCGAAGGCGGACGTCATTTTGCCATAATTGGTGTTACATTTAGGTAAAAGGAAGTTGTGACTGTGGGCGAATCTGGTGCTATTGGTGTTAGTGAGTAAACTAGCATCGATTAAATCAAACACAAGCTGTTTGTTAAGTTGTTTATATAACAATGTGAGTAAGTGAAATTTAAATAAGCCAGACACAGTAAGAATACAGTTAGCCTGAAAGAGTGGGGTAGCATTAGAATAAGATGAACTGTTGGTAATAATGCGAATGGCCTGATTCTGAATGTGCTGTACAGACGAAATATGAATGTTATATGTATTTCCCCATGATGTAATGCCATAGGTGATGTGACTATGTATGAAGGCAAAGTATAAAGACAATAAGGCCTCAAGTGAAAAAAAGGACGAGATTTGATGAGTGATCTTATACCAAATGCTGTTTTTTGTTTAACGTAAAGAATATGATTGGTGAACTTTAAATGAGGGTCCAATTTTATGCCCAGAAAACACACACAGTTAGACGCAGCAATGAAATAATTGTCAATGAACACTTGTGGAATGAAAGGTAGCATTTTTTGTGATGTTTTAAAAACCATGAATTGAGTTTTGAGCGGGTTTAAAATTAAGTTGTTTAAGCGACACCATTCAACGACATTAGTCAGTTCCTTGTTCAACATATTGATCAGAGAAGGTAATGACTGATGCGAGATGGAAATGGTCGTATCATCAGCGTAAAGAATAACTTTAGAATCTCCAAGGCAGTCAGGCAAATCATTAATATAGATACAAAACAGTAAGGGTCCAAGAATAGAACCCTGTGGGACCCCTTGATTAATTATTTTAACATTAGAATAAACGCCCCCAATGCAGACTGATTGTTCACGATCAAGAAGGTAGTTTTTTATGAAGGTCAAGGATGGGCCAGTGATACCCAAGGACTCTAATTTGCTAAATAAAATATTATGACTAATGGTATCAAAGGCTTTCGTGAAATCAAGAAATACAAACCCTGTGAAATTACCTTTGTCAATGGACGTTTTCAAGAAATCGGTTAATGATAGCAATGCTAAATTCGTAGAACATGGCCCATTCATGGCCATGTTCTACGAAATTCATGGCCCATTCCCCGTGGTGGGTTGCGCCAGGACTCTGAGGAACAACAAATCAACCAACCATTGTGCTTAGTGCTTTCTTGTTCCTTAGAAGAGGCCGCTGCCCGTTTTACAGTACAGGCAAACGAGATGAATGAATGGAAGATTTTTATTTTAGTGCTGAATAACGCTACTAGCGCTCAGCGGGCTTCTCCCAGATCGGACCACGCTTGCTAAGCCTAACCACGGCATCACCTCTCTGGACAGCCCAAGGCTGATCCACCTTGTTTGCGCTTCTGATGGCGGAGCACCACTTAAGCTGGTTGGCTGGATCGCTGCCCAACGAGGGGCATCACCTGAGCGTATACTTTAAGTTAGCTACTTCCCCACAACAGGAGCACGAGCTGGTAGTGTAAGTATTGCGCTAAAGCTTATGAAATGAGGCCCGATTCGGGTATCCATGCATTCATAAGAGTCTCAGGGTTATAGCCTTGGCTCGTTGTAGTTTTCTTTGAGGAGTCGAGTAGGCGCTCAAGCTTATGTAGAAGTGGTGCGTTAGCTTATCGTATGCCATGGGCTGGAAAAAACTACCGCGCTTTGTAGTGGACCAGCTCGCTGAGGTTGGTGGGGCCTCCTTGATTGATATATCGGATTTAACGTCACCAAATCACCATATGTCCCTGTAGGGTGTGTCTGCGTTTCGAGAGTTTACTTTGCGTATATAGGGTGTATTTTGTGGGTCGTTGACGGAGCGTCAAGTTACCCAAACTGAACTTGACAAAATGCTAGCCAAGCGCATCATCGAGTCGTCCAACATTCCTGGGGCATCCTCTTTCGTGGTATAGTCCGAAAGACGGCAAAGGACGCTTCTGTGTCGATTATTGCATTTAAACAAAATTACACAAAAGACGTGTACTTTCTGCCATGATTAGATGATGCTCTTAATTGCCTCTACGGTGCCTGCTGTTTGTCTTCCGTAGACCTACGTTCTGGGTACTCGCAGATAGAGGTGGATGCCATCGATTGAACAAAGACGGCATTTATTACACCTAATGGCCTTTATCAATTCAAGGTCACGCCCTAATGCCTCTGTAACACTCAAGCCACATTTGAAGGGACGACGAAATCTGCTCAGAGGCTTCATATGGTTCATCTGTTTGTACTATTTGGATGATACCATTGTTCTTTCACCTACATCCGAAACTCATATACAGCTCGTAACAGCTATTTTGTATATCTTTTGTTCTGCAGGTCTTCAGCTAAGGTCATCCAAGTGTCACCTTGTGCGCCATCAAATTACAGTTTTACGTCATCTAGTAGGCACCCACGCCGTGCAACCTGACCCAGCAAAAATCGGCGCAGTCAAAAATTTTTCTGTGCCACTATCTTCAAAGCTTGTGCGAAGCTTCTTCGGACTGTGCTCATAGTCCCGTCGTTCGATCAAGTCTTTCGCGGACACAGTGAGGCTTCTTAGCAGCTTCTCAAGCAAAGCGCTCCATTTTAAGGGGGCTCGAAAGAGGCATCTCTGTTTTACAATCTAATAGCTCACCTTACTACACCTTTGATTTCAACACAATTTGACCCTAAAGATCCTACTGAGATTCGTTCTGAGCAATGTGGCCATGGCCTCGACGCAGTGCTAGCTCAACAACAAGGAGGCCATGACTGCATATTCGCATATGCCAGCCGCCTCTTATCTGCGCGCGAACGCAATTATTATATCACAGAGCGCCTGTGTCTGGCTCTCATCTGTGTAGTCCCCAAGTTCAGGCCATAAATATATGGGCGCGCAGTTTCGATAATTGTAGACCACCACGCGCTCTGCTGGTTGAACTCTCCTATAGATCCATCAGGGTGTTTTGGTGCCCAGGTTTTGCGCTAACAAGGATTTTCTTAGTTGGCGTTGTACAAATCTGGCCACTTGCACGAGGATGCTGATTGCCTTTCCCAGCCCTTCGTCGACAATCCTGCTGGCCCCAATGCAAAGACGGTGCGGTCCATCTTCTTAGTGTCCGACTTCATTCCATCTTTTTAGTGTCCGACTTCATTGAAATTGGGGAAAAACAGAGAAAGAATCGACTTGTGCTTGACATCATCAGCCGAACAAAGTATTCCGCAACAGACGCCTCCGTGTGTCACATTGTGTTTCGAGAGGGCTATCTTATACCACCACATTTTCCAACCTCACGGGCCTGAATTATCTTATTGTAGTGCTTAAGCAGTTACTGTGCAGCGTCCTCGCTAAGCTTCACAATGCGCCCACAGCAGGGCACCTTGGAGTATGTCGCAGGCAGGAACACGTGTGGTGCAGTTTGTACTGGCGAGTCCTTGCTCGCTTGGTACGCCGATACGTCACCACGTTTTAGTTATGTCAACGTCGCGAAACACCATCGCTGTTACCCGCTGGCCATCTCCAACCAATTAGCATACCTACACAACTATTTTACCAAGTTGGCTTAGACTTTCTTGGACCTTTGCCCGAATCAACAGCGCGCAACAAAAGGATAGCAGTGGCGAGGGGTCACGCTGCACGCTACGCTATTTATCGAGCCCTACCAACGAGCTGTGCGACCGAAGTTGCCTACTTCCTGATTGCATGGCGTTATATTTATTCACAATGCGCCAAAACAGCTGCTCACTGACCATAGCCGTACATTTCTCTCCCAAGCCATCGCCGCACCCTACGTTGCTGTTCGACGCAGCACAGAGTGACCACAGCTTACCAGCCGCAAACCATTGGTCTTACAAAATGCTTTATTAGATCTCCTGGAGATATGCATGCAATGCATGTATCCCCGGACCATCGAGACTGAGATCTTGCCCTACCCTACGCGACGTTTGCGTCCAACTTGTCCCGACGGCACAGCAGACTTGTCACCTTTCTACCTATCGTATTGAAGAGAGCCGACTATACTCTTGGACACCATCGTTTCAAGCACCTTGTTCTTCAGAAAGTATGCTCGTGATGCTATTGCACGAGCTAACCATGCCGGTGAACTCCCTTGTGCTCGTCTGACGGCGTCACAGAGCAAGCAACAACGTCGTTAACATGACTCGCATCGCAACGCACACTTCGCTCCGGGTACACTTGTGTTACTCCGGTGTCCTCATCTTCGGTTGGCTTATCTGAAGAGTTTTATGTCGTTACACGGGACCTTACTGTGTATTTCACCAGATGATGCATGTTACTTATCAGATTGTCCTCATCTCTTCATTGTAATCAGTTCTCTATCGAGCGATGTTGACGTATCACGGCTTGAGATCTACAGCTCTGCTTCTGAGAATGATCTCTAAAGTTTCAGGAAAGTTCTTTCACCCCTGCGGGTCATGCTACGTACCAGTAGCATTGCGACCAACAAAATGAAGAAAAGGTCATCGGTATATAGACTAGCAGGAGCTCTTCGTATAGGTGGCTCAGCTCAACTAACCAGTTGTAAGTACATATATTCCCTCAAGTCTGCACCTGTTGGTCTGTTTTTCTCGTAACAATAATGAGGAACCAACCGACCCTCCACAGAATGTAGCTGAGCTATCACTTGGCTCTGTAAAATAACACTTTATTAAGAGTAAAATAATAATCTGTTGAGTAGCGCGAGCTTCTATTATTACCATAGTGCCATTGCAAGCCGAGCTAGTGCGTTTTAGTTCAACACAGCTCACTGCAGGACATGTTTCTTTTCTACGAGCGCAATCTGTGCCACCTTGTAACGCCTCATAAGTATTGTGGACCATTGCATTAAGTGATTGCTGTTTCGTTGCTTATTTTGACCATGAAATGTGCAATCATAACCCCCAATTCTGCGTCAACGGAGCTAATGACCGAGGCGCTGCCTTTAAGTTGACAAGAGCAGTTTGCTTTCACGTAACAAATTCTTAGAAGTGTATTAGTTGTAGTTCTTGTAAAAGCAACAATGACTCCAGATTAAGAGGCACTCATAAATTCGAAGAAACTTAAGTTACTCGCCACGGTGCCCGGTGCTTATTGTGCTCGACTACAACCGAGCAGGTCGCTGATCACAGAACGCCGCATGCGGGCCCATACTCAATGAATGCAAAAATTCTTTAAAGCTGTGTGCACCAATCTAGAGGTCGTTTAAAAACCCCACATGGACAAATTTCCGTGGCCATTTACTAAGGCATCTCTCGTATTGATATCATGGTTCTAGAACATCCGACACTAAAAATTGTTCTTAGGAAAGAGGTGCCCTGCTCTGTTTAACAGTATGCTTTGCCACTAGAAAGTTCGTCAAGGCTAGTACACTCTGACTCAAATGTTAACTACTTCAATGATGCATAACTGAAACAACAATTTGCTACACATTTCACAACTAGCTCCTAATGTATAAATTCAGATGTATATGACCAGTTTGACAGATTACTGCTTTCAAGTCTTCTACGAATCTGGATGTTTTTTCTACGTTGTGATAATACGCTGCAACGTGCCCTATTCACTCCAATATATCTGGACATCCCATGTCTTAAAATTATCATTCACAGTGAAGGCTATTAAAACCTAAATCTACCATCTCCGCTTTGAGGATACTCATGAAATGATGTCCTTATTCGTATATTTCGAAATTATTTGTGATCGAATAACGCGTTTGATGCTCTAACCACTGAGCTACCACAGCGGCTTTGAAAGTATTTGTGATATGCTTCCTCACTGCTCTTCATTGAACACTACTTATTCAGCTTTCAGGTAATAGCGTAGTTTTACGTTACATTCACGATAGTGTTTTACACACAGGTTTAAACGGAAGCCTTCAATCAAGATGCACGTGAATCAAACGTCACCAGGAGTGTTTCTGGAGAGGCAATGTACGGTTGTCTACGCGTATATTGGCTGATTCACCACCTGTGCTCTAATCGCACAATTGCCATTGCTGAGCACTCGCCAGTTCCTGCAGCGTCAGCTCTCGCTTGTGAGAGTTATCGCTTAGTCTCGCTGACGCAGGACGCCTGGTACAACTCTTGCTCGGTCTCGCGGACGCTTACGTCGCATGGCTTCTTCAACGGCAGAAAAAGAAAACATGCCCAATGTGAATGTGCAAATGCCGCAGAGCACAGGCGACACTACTGCATTCTGTGCGGAAGAAAGCAAGGTGCTCATACTTTATTTTTCATTTATTACCTGCTTTTGTGGACATCTTCGTTGACCACACGGTGTGGATCTGCCCCTGCAACCCTGCTTGTATTCCTATTCTCAACCTTAACCGGGAGGAGTGGGAGGCGACGCTGCCTTGCTGTTATAACCTAAGCATGTTCTGTGAGCCAAGGCAGCAACCGACGCCAATGGGGTTCTGTACTAGAGAAACCTCCCTACAGGTTGTGGGTGCCGTTCTGTTATGAAGTTGTGATTACACATCTTTGGTTTTTTGGTTTTTAATAAATGGCTTTACCCCCGCCAACCAGTCGGCGTACTTCTTTATATTGTGTCCAATGAATTTCTAGAGTTTTTTGTTTATTTTCCCCATTTTCGTGGCACATGCTCGTAATATGAACCATTTTTATAGTTCATAATGTCACGTTGTCTTGACAATGACGATTTGGTTGGTTGGTTGGTTCCTCAACATCCTTTATGAATGAAGCAGACGGTGTCTTCAAGGTGAAACTGTTTATTTAGCTGAACTTGTGGCTGCGAAACGGAAACTAAAATTGTGGAAATCAATTCACGCTATGCCTTGGTATTGGCGCAGAGAGCGTTGGTTGTCAAAAAACACAAGTGGCGAAGCGTATTGGAATTTATACATGTGCCGTGCAACATACGAGCATTATCGCTAGCGTCCGAATAAATTACGTTAGAAATTCAAATCTTCTCTGGTCCTTAGTCATAAGGTGCAGTTAGCGCAACACATCACTTACACGTATAATTGAGGCGAAAACAAAAACTTGAAAGAAGAGTAAACAGACATCGTCCCGATGCTGGAACAGAAGATGAGGGTACAATAAGTAAAAGGTACAAACAAAAAAATTACAACAATAATGTAAAAACTACAGTCTTGAGGTTTTCTTGAGGTGCCCAACAACGCACTACTGGAACATTCAACGGTATGTGGCACCACTGAGCTATGGGCTTTTGCAAATGATTGGTGAGGCCAGTGGTCTGTGGATGGTAGGCGGTGGTCTCACTGCTGATTTTCGGGCTCTGCGTGAAGATGGCGCGAGTTAGCGCCGCAATAAATGCCGTACCTTGGTCAGTGAAGTGGTCTCTGGGGTACCATGAGAAGATGATATCCTCTTACTAAGAACTTGACTACTTCAGTGGTGCTATATTTGAGCAGTGCCCTTGCTTTGGCATAGCGGGTAAAGTAGTGGGTAGCTAGGACGGTGCACTTCTTTCTGACAGTAAGAATCGCCCCAGAAAATCCGTACCTATTTGCTGAAAATATCAGCAAGGTGGTTTCATTTATCGTTGAACTCCAGCAGGCGGCTCCGGTGGTGTGTTATGTCACTGATAGCACTGGCATGTCCCCACGTAAAAAGCGACGTCTGCAACAATGCGTGAGCAGTGCTAGTTTTCTTGTACCATCAAGAGTGAGTGAGAATTCCTAGTAATCCAGCCAGCGAGGAATCATGCAAGGCCTGTAGAATTTGTTGTCACAGTGAGAATGGTACAACATAAGGTAGTTGGCCCAAGACGAAGAGAAGTTATGCTTCACAAGGACGCTATCTTTTAAGTAAAATGATGTCCATTCTCACCTGAACACCTTTAGAACAATGGTGGTCATCAAATTAAAGATAACGAAAGATAGTGAAGGCCACAGATGGCGATATTTATTACTCTGTCGTTCGACTGTTCCTGTGGTACGTCGACATATAGCCAGAATGCAGGCAGGAACAAGAATATATTTTACGTCTCTGCTGCCCCAATTATTCAGCAGTATCTCCCTCTTAGCGGAAAAACGCACTTGTTCCTGACGGTAATAATGAAACGAGAGACGTATCAGATATATCTCAGTCATTCATTCGCAACCTTGTTAAGCGAAGAGAGCTCAAATTAAGAAAATCTCCACCTGGCCACAAGGATTGACAGGTGGCATCTATAGCGGCAAACATCATTCTTCAATTGCCGCAAGCAGAATCAACATTAATGCAGAGGCAAAGAAGTGTTTTTTTCTCTAATTCACAAAAATAATGTTCAGATCAACCTTGTTATTGTTGCGAAGGAGTCGAACGATTGACGCTTGTTAATTATAACGCCTTGTCACATGCGGCTTCTTGAATGGTAGTAATATTAATTCTCTCCACTATAAATAGATACGACAACATAGCTCAAAATAGTTTTATTAAGGCACCGTATATATAAACAAACTAAGAGCATATAAAGGTGTAACCTGAGCTCAGCTGTTCAGTTGTCTTTTTTCAAATGATTGGAATATATTTTTTTATATACGCCAGAGAAACGAAATTGCATAAAAATATCTCACAGAGGGGTTCAAATAAAAAGCCCATCACTATGTGTCCTACCAAAATTTGCATTTGTTCCGCGGATTCATTGGTGTTCCTGCTGGGCAGCCATATGCACTGGAGAACTCTGGAATGTTCATTAGGGGCACATTGCATCTTGAGCGGTATGGGGCGTAGCGCTCGGTTGATCTGATGAGCTGGGCGCAGAATTTCAAACAACGGCTGACAAAGAAAAGCTGTTTTGAGGACACTTTAAGGCCAGCAATTGTTCCACTCTTGACGTTTCGGGGCAACGAAGAGTAGGTTGCATAGGCAACCTTGGCCCCCACGAAGTCAGCCAGGTTCTCAGAATCTGTCGTGTCGTCCAAAATGTCTTCCTGAAGGCTTAACGAGAGCTGCAAATAACAGAAAGAGAGCAAATTTTATTTCACGTAGTTTTAGTTTGGTCGGAGCACGAAGAGAAGATGCAAGAGACTTTCAGTTTGCTCCGAGAAGTGACACACTAAGTTACTCTGGCGTTTCATTTCATGCGTTTTTTTGTTTTGTGTACATGAGAATATAATGTCGAAAAATAGGTTAATGATTTTTGAGTACCTCAGCGCAGCTGTTTGCTCAAACATGGTACCTGCAACCATACGGACTAGAATTCAAGACGCAATTTTTATGGGCTGTACTCTCGGCGCTTTATGAACCTTTGCAACACTATGTAGTCTGGGCGTACGTTCTATGACCCTCATTCACAATGTCACATCAAAATGTCCACTTCTTTTCTTCGGCACAGTGCGATTGGAACAGCTACTGCATTGCATCCCCGTAAAAACGTTTTGTCCATATAGGGAGCATAGTTGCAAAACTAGAGTACCGGATGGAAACAGAACGAGAAACTGTTGGGCCATGCGGAGCCGCGTTAACTCCCTTCTAATTTCTCGGCACAATGGCAGCCTCGAAGAAATAGTGAGCATGCGCGTAAGCAAACAGTTCACTTAACAAATCAAGTGTTGATAAATTATTTTACAAATCTACTCTCGATAAATTATTTTAGCTTGAATGGCCAAGATAACTATGGGAACAACAGCTGGAGTACAACAATACCATTTACACAACTTAAAAATTTGGCCCATCCCACCTTCCTTGTGAATCGATGTTATACAAAGCACGCGAAGCTAAACTTACTTTGTTGTATTTTTTTAATGGAGCGAAATGTTACGATGCGGTGCTACAGATATTGTCATGGAATCGGGACGTGAACGAACGAAGCGAACTCTATGTTCAGATGAAATTCTTTTTTCGGCTCGACCTGTGGCTGGAAAACGTGAAGTCAGATAGCAGGAAAACACTGGAACTGATGGAGGCGAATTGAACGTCAGCCCTCGATCAATTAACGAGCGGCGTAGCGCATCGGAATTTTATGCATGTGCCGTCCAATATACCAGCCCTAATAGTGGTCATAACGCAAGCTCTTGAAAAACTTCAAGTGCTCGTGTCTTGCACGGGACCTTAATGGAATAACCTAAAATAATCGAGAACCTTCTAAAAAACTTGAGGTCTAGTTTCCGCTAGGTGATTTGGACAGGCTTTGTGGAGTAAAACAAAATAAATAAGAATCGCGCGTGGCAACGTTTAAAACGCACGCACCGGTATGTGCCCCAACCACTTTTGACGTTTCAAAAACATTAGGCTCTATTTAAATGTAGTTTTGAGGCTAGCGTGGCTCTGTATTAAAATACTTCGTTTCCACGCAGAATGCTTGAGTTTGATCCTTGCAGGAATCCTGATACTTATTCTATGCATTCGCCGGGGCAACGCTTCCAATATGGGCTTTTTTTAACGCTTACACGTTAAAATTACTCATGTGCGTTCACGCCATTCCTGGGTAGATATAAAGTGTCAATCACCTGTTTTACATACCCGCATATCAGTGGCACATACCAGACGGTGGGTGTCTGCCACTGTCTGATGGCAAGTGTTTGACGGCGCGTGCGACGAGCTTGTGACAATAATGGCGTGATGGCAAGCAACTCGTATTCGTCAAACCGTCTTACCTTCTCATATTAATTATGGTTTACCTTGTTACTGGGGTGTATACGAGCATACCCTGTTGTAGGCGACTGGCTAGCTAGCTAGCTAACTAGATAGATAGACAGACAGATAGATAGATAGATAGATAGACAGATAGACAGATAGATAAGATAGATAAATAGATAAATAGATAAATAGAAAGAAAGATAGATAGATAGATAGATAGATAGATAGATAGATAGATAGATAGATTGACGGACGGACGGACGGATGGATGGACGGACGGACGGACGGACGGATGGATGGATGGATGGATGGATGGATGGATGGATGGATGGACGAATGGACGGACGGACGGACGGCTGGATGGATGGATGTATGGATGTATGGATGAATACGTAGGTAGGTGTTCAGAGTGCTTGCAGAAAGCAAAGAAATGCTTAGCATTTGAAAATATTCCTGACTGATAGGCACCCCCCCCCCCCAACGAAAAAAGTGATCGCGCCCAAGCTGTACTAATGCGTATATGGAGTTCTCGTCGTATGCGTGGTGGGCGCGGCAAGCTAATCCTCGATTCGGTAGTTGTGTGCTGTGGATGTGTTTTCGTTTTCTGGTTGTGATTGCGGCCGTTTGAGGTGCACTGAACATTCTTCAGAGCACGGTAAACACGCTTCGCTACTGAAAGTAGATGCTACACTATTGAAATACTTCGCACCCATGAGGGCATCGTCTGAGAGGTGATCGAGTGTAAACATGGCTGCCATGATTCCGCATTATTTTACCTGTGTGCTGTTGGTATGTCAAAGTCATCGCTTTATGAACATTCACGTTTTTCGCGCACAAAACACGCACTTTTGACGAGCTCGCGCTATACATCGTTGCAACTACTGCCCTGCCTGTTACAGAATTACAAGCTACATGGCTTGGCTAACAAAACATTGTAATGCCAGTGAGGGGTCATGAAGCCAGAAGTCTGCCAGTATGACAGGGAGCCAGCCAAGTTACAACTCCTCCAAACTAATCCTTAGAACTCCTTCAACCTACAACTCCTATGAATGAGCAAACAAATAATTTCTGAAGAAAGTGTCTTGTGTGACAGTTGCAGGTAACCTTGTTTTAGACGAAAGTATGAAAAAATAGATGAGTCTAATATTATAAAAAAACGATCTGACAAGCTGAAGTCACTGTTGCATAATTCAGAACAAAAGAATTGTTAAAATATTGTCATGTGATACTGCCAAATTGAAAATGCAAGATATCGTGGTACTAGTAAGGAGTATAAAATGAGCGAAGGCCTTCGCCACATTAAGGGGATATGTTTGGGTAAATGGTGGTCGGCAACCTCAAGCGGTGGTCGGCACCTCAGGGCACACAGTGATCTGTCACTATCGCGTGTAATGTTAGAAACGGCTGCAAGTGTTTACCTAAAAAATTATGTGCTTACACAAACGACTTTTAGGTATCGAGTGACGCCACAATTTTCTAACTAGGCTGCATTTCTTTCCTATGACCCACCCTCAAATTTTCAGGATTGTTCGCCTGTCAATGTACCTTTTCTCTGCAACTTTTCGGAATAAATATATGTTTAGCCATGGTAATCTAGAGTTGTAGGTTGCATATAAATTAAATCACTATGACAATTTCATTGAAGTTTTTGCAAAAAAATATAAATTTACTGCATGCACAAGGCCACAGAAGGTGCGTATTGGATAAATTGGAAAAGCTTCACTTTTTACTAAACAAGCACTTTTCGATTCAGACTGTTTCCAAACTGTTACAGTTCATGCATACAAACTTTCATCGAAAATCGATTCAATAGTTTTTAAGAAAAGGTGCAGTCGAGTTGAAAAATTCCTAAAAAGCGCAATTTGAGAAAAATGAAGTTTTGCGTGCGTACACTTCTCACGCGAAAGGGCGCGCGGCACACTTCAGCGCAGCATTGACAACGCTTTTGACGAGCGCTCAACATCGCGCTTCTACAAGTTTGCTCCTCAGTATACAGTGAATTGGTGTCAAAATGGCGAATTCGCCTTTTTTGGGAGTTTACTCTAGCGTACCTCCTTAAGACAGGCTCTAAAGTTATAGATCAATATCATTGCTCGACTTGTGCAACAAAGCCTACACAAAGGTACCATGCTTGCGGTACATTTCTGTACCGAAAGTCAGGGCTTCCATACCAGCCGCTGCGGTCGCCGTGAGGACCGTGTACTTTTTCAGCCTAATTTTAATAAAGGTTACAATCTTGAAATTTTCAGAACGTTTAACTGCAGAGTGGCTTATTAACACACAGCTGTTAGGCGAGGAAAATCCTAATATTATTATGCCAAGCAAGAAAGTTTACTTGCATTCAAGTTTCTCTTTTATTTCTTTTCTTTCAATTGCACTCATCAGATGACGTCAGCGTGTGTTTTGGCGATCGGCACGCTTATGTTGATGCAATTATCTTGAGAGACAATTTTATTACCAAAACTAAAGAACGGATTTTCGTTTTGTAGGTAATTTACATACCAAGTTTGGTCTAAACAACCCAGTAGATATTCTTACACAGAAAAAGAAGCACTTCTTGTAACATGTTAACTGTAAAGCGTCATCTACGAGAAAGATTCTGAAGCTGGCTCATTCAAACTAGCTGACGAATGAGAAATTAGCACTGCAGTACTCCTTATAATACATTGATCACGCACTAATGACTCATTACTTCCGCTGCTCAGCGGGTCACACGAAGTGCGAAAGTAAATTAAATAGCGAATAAACAGCTCTGTGCGGCAAAGTGGGACAAATGAACCGCATGTCACGATAACAGGGTGTGCACCAGTAACTTATTCAGATGAGAATCTGCCATTTACTTAATTGAAATATTAGGAACATTTAGCTGACCGTATATCACCTCCCGCTCCGCTCAGCCAGTTGCTGAGTGCGCCACTGCGCATGCGCTTTATGTTCAGGCGCTGAGCGTGTGAGTGGACTGTCGCATCGTGCGCACGATCACGTGATGCGAGGAGAAACGACCAAAATGGCAGCCTGCTGTGCCACAAGTCCGCGCTGCTCGGGAAACGCAGTGGTTGTTCAGCAAACATGCAAGCACCGGCGGCACCTCAAGGCACACAGTGATCTGCCCCTCCTCCTAGAAGTCGTCGCAGCCAATTTCTTCGAGAAACCGTGCATGTGGGGTGAAGTTCAACGACACGATCATGAGCCGACATTTGGGATTAGAAGAAGCGTCTGGAGATGCTTCATTAGTGCTTCCGTCAAAGAGACTTCACGAATTTTCGATAGTAAGCAATTTTTTGTAACAATACTAATAATTTAGTATTCAACAGCAGCCGCTCTTCCGCCTATTCAGAAAATCTTTTCAGTTTGATTTGACGTGGTGAACGCGCTGCCTCGGGGCAGCGCATTTGAAAACGTGTTTGGGCTGCCTTCACGGCTTTGAAGTAGTCCAGCGGCAAGTGATGGTTACAAAAAATAAAAAAGTAAATGTTCATGCGTCAAACAGTAAATAAATTCACACTCTTTTAAAACATGAGTTTATATCTTGCTGAAAGTTGAGAACTATGTTTATTTTCTTTTAAAACAACTTTTATGCACCGGCAGCATCGCGATTGCGCTGACTGAATGACCCGTGCGTTGCGTTTCAATAACGTTGAACGTTTGAGGTAGAACGGGGAACGAAGCGCAAAAAGCTAAAAGCCCTTATTAACATCACGCTTTGTTTCTTGTGAGGAACAAAAATACTCGACACACTTCGAGGATATAAATGATCCACATCTGCTTGAATAAGGGGGGTGATGGGAAGTTTAAGGGCTTATTTCTTCTCGTTGTTAGACAAATTATCAATGAATGGGAAGCAACAGAATGATCCAAATGAAAACAAAAAAAACGTTCTTAGTATATAAGATTCATTGGAAATGCGAAGAAATAATGCTGAGGAAAAGATAACTTCCCGGTAGCTAAGGCACAAACTATGACCTTCTAGTAGCACGTCAGTTGCTCTAGCTACTCAGCTACAGCGGTGGTCGTCCTGTGTCCACTTTGTTAAGCATATAGGGTAATGTAAGCCTCGAAGCGTTAGTCACCGCCACTAGTTGCCATGAAAGTGACTGTGGAACACTCTGCTGCTTGCTGGCGCCACGTGTCATATGATATTAATACCAGTTCGCGGCTAACCGATCTTCCCGCATGTACTAACTGAAAGCATCAAGTATGTCAGAAGAGGGACCCCCACTATGAAAGAACAAATAAAATGGTAATATAAGAGCTCATTTATATTGATGTTGTTTTATTCGGCGTCATTTATATAAGAACTAACAGAAAATGATGTCAACTGAGCTAAAAGGAAATATATCACCAGAATTTATCAATACATTCTGTCATATAAATATCGAAAAAACAAAGTGGACAGGTAAAAATTTCTGGGTAACTGTAGCATGGCTTATTTATATAAATTATGCGTTCTACCGTTTTGAGTATCTGTTACAAGTATTTTTTCACTCACCACTGATTTATGGGACCTCCGCAAGCAGATCGCCCTATCAGTGTATTCCTGTTTGATGCTCTCCGTCTGCCAGAAAGAAGGAATCATGTTCTGTACGTCAAATGCGTGCATAAATTCGTGGCCGATCGTCTGCAATGAATAAAAAATTTTGAGTGAGAAGAAACAAATGTTGGTAGATACACCTATATATTGGTAGATCGGTACAAACTGCAGAGCAGCGATTCGCCTGCACTTCGTAGACGCCGGCATCTACTGGCCAGGAAGCATTGGCGTTAGACATATGCAGTCTGCTAGGTGCTTATTTTTGCGATAGCAATTATACGAGCACTCTCGGCTGAATTTTGCCGCCGGTGTTGGCGTCGATATATATATATATATATATATATATATATATATATGTGTGTGTGTGTGTGTGTGTTCAAAGTACGCGTGAGAGATGAGAGCCACCGCGCACTTGTTTCGCTATCTTGCTGATAAGGCTGAAACACAACAGTCCCCCCCCCCTCTCCGAGATGCCCGCCAACAGCGGTAAGTGGTAGGTATATATAGCTTACCGTTTTTACGTTGAAATATATATATATATATATATATATATATATGTGTGTGTGTGTGTGTGTTAAAACACAAGAAAGAAAAAATTCATAAAAATTACTCAAGCGTGCGGAAGCGAACGTGGGACCTCTACGTCGAAGGGTACCTCCTTCAACGTAAAAACGGCAAGCTTTTCATACCTACCACTTACCGCTGATGGCGGGCATTTCGGAGAGGGGGGGGGACTGTTGTGTTTCAGCCTTATCAGCAAGATGGCGAAACATCTCTCACGCGTACTTTGGACCGCGGAGAGAAGGTGAGTGGACGATTCCTCATGCGCCCTTATCTCCGGCTGGTGAGGCTTTAGGATGGGAACGATTCTGTTGTAGTTACGGGGTGCACAAAGGTCACTGCAATATTTGCACAGCCTCCGTTGGCGAAAAGGCCGCGCTTTTCAGACATACCGAAGTGATAACTGAGACGCTTATTCGCGTTCATTTGCACCTGTGAGTACGTTTCATGCCTCATTTGTGCGTGAGAAAGCGAGGCACGTTTCGATCTGCTTGCCAATCTGCGCGAGACCTTCCAATTTGTTGCTATCGCGTTCATTGCTTCACCTTTGCACCAAATCCGTGTGTTTTTATTTATTATGAGAACAATTAGTTATTCCTAATGTGTTTGTGAATTTTATAACAATAATAAATACGAATAGACAGCAAATAACTGACAGTGTACTCTCAAGGGCCTTCGACATTTTAAAGGGGGCGGTGCACAGGAGTGATAGTTGAAAAGAAGTGAGAAATAACATACATAACATAACCACGTCTAGTGGAATGTTCGCAAATCATGTAATGCTATAGCCAAGTATGTAAAATTGTGACAGCGATAAAGAGAAATACGGTTAACTGAAATGAAAAACGCCATATTATCGTATGATACAGTTTCACCAGATGTTGGAAATACAGCATTGAAGCAAGACTACAGGTACATATAAATTCGCTTGAGGAGATTGACAGCATTATTACAGCACACCATATGAACATACAGGACAGATCAGTTCGTAGAAATGTTTGCAATAATCAATCTTGGCTAATGCGTTATTGATGTTTTCATTGTTAAGAATAGACCAAATATCAGCCGGAGGCTTGTTTCAACCTCGTGAAGTACCAGATATATGAGTGATTCTTGGAAACACAAGGTGTAACACGCAAACAGCTAAATTGGCGCTGATGATCAATGCCGTGAGTTATGTGCTTGACATATGTACCAAATGCTGACTAGGCTGGTGACACAGGTAGCGAAAAAATAAACGGAACATTTTACGTCATGTTGGTTGTATTTCGAGACACAGCCGGCATTTGACCTTCAATTTCAGCTCAGTTTTCAGTTCAGGTATTCCAAGAAGAGACACAGGCTGAAGGCTTCAATAACGTCATGGTACTCTCTGACTCCAGCATTTCGTAGCAGGAGCAATGCCGAAAGAAAACAATATTATATTTACACCTATAATTATTTAGAAAATAAAGTATGTAAAAAACTGAAAGGGTAACCAGACGATACAACAGTAGTGATTACTGGGATGAAAAGAGCACAAAACAATGATAGAAAGTGATAATATCAGTGAACGACTAAAAACACAAAAAACACATACACTCATAAAAACCTGAATGTCATCACATAAAAAAATTTTCAAGAGAGTTTAGTATGGGCTTCAAGTAGACATATTTATTAACCACAAAAAAGTTTACAGAGTTCTCGGCATTTCAAACACTGTAGGCCTAAAGTGTTTCAGAACAGGAATGAATGCCTACATATTTTTTTAATTAGGAAATGGTAAAGCGACAATCGACAACTAAGTTAGGTACCTATGAGATGTGTGCCGAATATATCCTACAACTTTTTAAATGCGAAGCATTTCTTAGCGAACATGCCATATTTATCGACTTTGCAAAAGCATTTGATAAAGTACCCCATAAACGCCTAATGATGAAACTTGCTCAGCTTAACATAAACAGCAGCGTACTCAATTGGATTGCAGCGTTTTTAACCAAGCGCTATCAACACGTTTCCGTAAATGACCACAATTCCCCCTTAACCAAAGTCAAATCAGGAGTGCTCAGGGCTCTGTACTGGGACCAATTTTATTCTTGGTTTACATTAATGACGTAGGCAATAACTTGAGTTCTAACGTTCGATTATTCGCCGACGATTGTGTAATTTACAGAAAAATTAACAGCTCTGGAGATTCTAATAATTTACATACCGAGCTAGATAATATTGTTAACTGGTGCGAGGTTTGGCAAATGCAAATGAATGCTTTCAAAACAAAAGCTATGACAATTACTAGGTCTACTAACATGCACCTAGGTTCGTATTCTATTAATAACACAGCTATCGAAAGCGTTTCTACGCTAAAATATCTGGGTGTCTATTTGTCGTCCAACCTGACGTAGAATGAACACATTGATGCTATAATTTCCAAGGCAAGTAAAACACTCGGTTTCATCAGACAAAATTTGTATTTAGCTAGTCAGTCAACTAAACTTTTAGCTTATACCTCATTAGTTTGATCCAAACTCGACTACGCGTCTATTATTTGGAACCCAAACCAGGCATACATAACAAACAGACTGGAGGCCTTGCGAAATAAAGCAGCACGTCTTATTACTAAGAACTATTCGCGCACATCTAGCATAACTGCCATTAAAGAATCTCTACAGCTGCCCTTCCTGGAAAAACGAAGAATACTAGCATTACTAAGTCAGTTCCACCGGCCCTATCATAGTGCGTTGTCATTTGCTGCATCGCATATCAAACCTGCCCATCGAATTTTTCCGCGTCTAGATCACCCTTTCAAAGTCCTCCCCTTGTTTGCCCGTACTAATCTTCTTCGTCAATCCCCGTTGTTCTTGGCCATCTTTCATTGGAATCGATTACCAGAAGATATTGCCACAATTTATAATCACGAGTTGTTTGTAAGCCACTTGAAGCGATTTTTATTATCAGAGCCATGAACCATGTACTATGTGCGCTTGCTTTGTATGGCTTTTTCGTTTATTTTTGTTTGTTTGTTTGCTTTTCTGCCGTTTTTTGTTACATTCCCGCTCTTGACTGTGTTTGCTCTTGAATTGAAATGTACTAAATACATTGTTCTCCCCCCCCCCTATGTAATGCCCTTCGGGGCCTTTAGGGTATCTGAATAAAAAAAAACTTTGGTGACTTTGAACGTATCTATCTATCTATCTAGCCGCTTAGGTTTGGGTGCTCTCGTGGTCCCCCCTTCACTTGGTGTGAACCAAAATTACCATAAGAGGTGCAAGATGTTGACGATTATGACACTATGGTCAAGACATGAATAATGTCGCAATCCAGTCGCGTACGCCGCCCAACACTTCCCGCCAGACAGTGGCACATACCCGCAGGCAAGTACGTGCCGCTGGTATGCGGGTATATGCCACAGGTGATTGACATTTTAGTATCTACCAAGGAACGAGAACACACATGGCCAATTTTAAAGCGCGAGCGTTATAAAACATTCGACATCAGTAGCCAATGCGAGGGTCCTAGCTGGAATCGAACCTAAGTGTTCTGCGTGGCAATGAAGCATTTTACCACTTGGCTAAGCCAGGTCTCAGGACTACTTTTCAAATAGACGCTAATCTTTGTGAAACATCAGTAGTGGCAGCTGTGCTGCCTACCCAACTTTATAAACATTGCATATGTACTCCTTCATTACAGCCGTCACTTCGGGTTAACGTCAATTGTGGTTACTTGCCATGCGCTGAAGTTGATTAATGTAGCAGTGTCAACGGTCGGCATTTTCGCCAGCATCAGCGCTTCATATCAGCTTCTGGTGTTGCTAATGCTCATGTTCCAGATGGCATCATTGCGCAAGTGCAAACAACTGGTTATATAAACATCTGCAATTCTTCAACAAGTGTCTGTCCGTGCAACATTTGTACGTATACTTAGTGTCATTTAAAGATGTGTTGCTCAATAAAAAATAGGCCCCGTATTTGCATGTTAATCTGCCAATTTCGTCTACAGACGACGGTCTTGCGCGTGAAGAGAGTGAACAAAACATTTATTTGATGTTCTGCGCAAGAAAATCAGTGAATGGTATTCTAGAGACGCTGCGTTAAAGTGCCTTGAGCGTGCAGCGGAGGCGAACGAGCGCATCAAGTCACGTCAAACGTGAGACATGAGCGCCATGTGGCAGTTTTCCTAGAAAACGAAGCGCGTGGCTCGAAGACGGGTGTGCGCGCCCGTCTCAGAGGTTAGGTGTCAATGCCATCTCGTATTAGCAAATCGTTAGAAACACTCGCCTTTTCGTGCAAGCGTTGCATGGTCAGCGCAGAGTGATATGTGCCACGGTCCTTAAAAATACCTATGTATACCTCTTCTAGTAAAAGACGAACATGCAGAATATATACGCGTTGTTATGGTGTCCCAGACATGCACAATGATTGCTTTTTAATTGAAGATTGCACTAGTATGAACGCTAAACCTTGATCAACATTTGTGGGCGCTGTGGATGGGGCGGCCGTTTCAAGTCCCCGGTGCCGTTAAGAGTGGACAAGCACACAAATGTGTAGACAGACAGACAGACAGACAGACAGACAGACAGACAGACAGACAGACAGACAGACAGACAGACAGACAGACAGACAGACAGAGAGACAGACAGAAGTTTTTGCGTCGAAGGTCCCCAAGAAATACCATCGCCCTTAAAAAATTGCAACATGGTCACCTTCCCTTCACATTCTTCGCATAATGTAGATTTCCATGTACATGAGATCTTCCAATTTTTTGTCTAAATAAAACAAGAAAACTACGCTAATTTGGGTTAATTCATGCAATGCGTGATTTCTCAATGTACTCTGTGCTTTCGATAGTTTGCCCTGGCATAAGATACTCGATAATTACCCTCTCAAGTTACATCGGTATCTCAGAGTTTAGTTGTTTTATTTAAACGCAATAGTTTCACGTATGCCATACAGTAGCTTGAATATATAAATTTAGTTGAAGGCACTAGGTATCAAGCCTCTACCTCTCCCAGGTGTCATGAGGTCGTGATGCTGACGAAGGCACAAAAGCGTTGTCCAAAATGAAACTGTTTATTTGGCTGAACTTATGGCTGGTAAACGAAGTCAGACTGCGCGGCACACTGGTAATGACACTCTAATCTGTTCGGGATGGGTTATGTGAGCCGTCTCTCTTGAAGAGCGGCCGTCCACTTTTACTCAGTCGCGCATCACTAGTACATTCAAAATAGCCGCTCAAAAAATCCGGCTCTCTACTGAACGACACATCTCTACACCGAAGCTATAGCTTCGCTTAATGCCGACAGCAGGTGTTAGTGCTGTTCTTCATTTCTCTTTTTCTTCGTGACATGGAAAGCTTCAGATACCAATCCCGTTTTCAGCGTCCCTTATTGATTGTCAGAAGCACACCTCAGCAGCACTATCGCATTCATGCCGCACGGCTTGACTGCTTGTGAAGTAGTGTGAGGAAACGAAGGTTGTAAATGTAAGGAAGAAAAAGTTCCAAAAGTAAGCGCCTAACATATTTTCTTAGGGCAAGAGCTTGGAACATTGGTTCTGCACAATCTTAAGAATAGCAATAATTCTGATAATGTTCAGCGAACGTGCCGTGTAATGACGGAGCAGAAATACAAGTGCTCACCGTTCCAAGGCCACCATAGTTCAATGCATTTGGTCCGTACAGATATAAGAATGGACGATGCAACATTGCTGTCGGTATAAAAACAGCAACTTCAGTTGGCGAGAAATAAGCATTGACGTTGGTTTCATCATACAGGATTGTCTTCTGGTCACTCCAAGTAAGGTGAGTATTGAGAGAAAAATACTTAATCCAAGTGGGAAATAGTCGGTCCAGCGGAACGTCCGGAAAAATCTCTGCGGTAAGCAATCCATGAATCAATGACAAATTGTTATGCAAAAATCTTTTATTTGTGTATGAACTGTTCTACTAAACGTTCTGCACTTGGTTTGTGATGAAAAGAGAGACATAAGAAGCAAACTTACTATAAAGCTTTGGTGACTGTGATACACACCTGGTAGTGAAGATGTGCGTAACAACAGCAGACCCCGAGACTTTATCAGCGCGTATGTGGATAACGCACGGGAAAATGTACAGAGCCATAAGTTGTACGCAGCGATAAAAGCATTCCCACAAATCCAGTGAAAAAATACTGCTGTTTATAGAATTGGTAATTAGATTTTTCAAAAAAGAACAATTAGAGCAGCATGAATGGATGGAGCTGCATGCTCGAATATAGTGAAAAAAGTCAGTTTCACTATAAGAGTGAAGCATGAATGCATTTTCAACAAATTGTAAGGTTATACAGGTGAGCCTGGTGGCTGAAACTTTTGACTTCAGTATCGCGCAACTGTACAAAACAGATGTATGAGAGAATACGGTCAATCATGGGATACTTTGCGCATAGTCTCTTCCCGTTGAGAGTATATAACATAGAACTGCATGGTGATGACTACCGAGATAGTGGGAGACTGCGTGCCAGTGATAGTGACGGTGACCACGCCCATAAGATCAGAGTTGGAGCTGTTGCTCGAGCCTTCTTTCCACCCTCCCCCAGCTTGCGTTGCCTCTCTGCTTGAGCATTCCATGGCCGTGCTAGCGCGTGGAGTGGATCTTTACCCATGGGCCTTCCAAGCAACAGAGATGGGCCAGCTCGTCGGATACTCATTTCAGCGGTGTTTGTTGCCCCCACTCGCACGCTATACCGGTGAGTAAAATATATGGTGCGAAGGGGGATATCGTCATTTTGGACTTCATACAGGACATAAAGGTGACGGTAGGAACCCGACGAGACTCTACATGTATTTCCTATAACAGTGCACTTGAAAAGCCAGTTCGGCAACCACTTACTTTGCGTTAGCAGCAGAGCTGGCGAGAAAGCGGCACTACCAAGCTCAACCCTCAAAAGCTCACAGAGTTCTTTTTAAACAAGACCTCCTTTGAGGGTGTGATCTGAACGAGACGACCCACACAGCCGCGCGAAGAGTCCTTGATCACGTAGCTACTGAACGGCATGGCGATGAGCTTCTCGACAACAAAGATCGCCCAACGACATACTATGAACTTACTGAGAACTTTTTTTTTCCAGAGGAGGCGACTGTATCGGTATTCACACAATAGGCTCTATTTGAAGGTTGGAACATATCTTGCTCCTGCACCCTTGAAGAAAATTTATCCAGAAATTGAGACGTAAAACACATGCCCGCTTTGCATGGACTTTTCTAGTTTAGAACATATCCTTAGTTACGGGCTCAAAACGTTACATCGCCAAATGGGATTTTAAGCTACGCAGTACGGATTAAAGGACACAGCTATGGGCAGTCTTACGGGCCCACAACGTGGCGGGAAAGCTCAACTTATCGGTCCTGACGTGGAAGTGGCCGATGGACGTAAATAAACTTTTAAATATCTTTCTTGAGAACCTTTGACGCAAGAATTTTGTCTGTCTGTCTGTCTGTCTGTCTGTCTGTCTGTCTGTCTGTCTGTCTGTCTGTCTGTCTGTACATTTGTCTGTTTGTCTACCCCTACCGGCATTGGGTAATTGAAACAGCCGACCCCATCCGCAGCATCCACCAAGGTTGCTCAAGGTTCAGTGTTCATGCTTGTGCAATTGTCAATTAAAAAGCAATTATTGCGCATGTCTGGAGCACCATAACAATTCGCAAATATTCTGCATATGCATCTCTTACTAGAAAACGCATACATAAGTAATTTTAAGGACCGTAGCACTTATCACGCTGCGCTTACCATGCAACACTTGCATGGAACGGGAAGTGTTTCCAACGCTTTGCTAAGACGAGGTGGTGGTGGCACCTACCCGTCGCCTCGCGTTCTACAGCTTATCGCCTCTGAGACGGGTGCGCATGGCCACGCACTTTGTTTTTTAAAAGGAACTGCCAGATGGCACTCATTTCTCACGTGTGACGTGACTTTATGCACTCGTTCGCCTCCGCTGCACGCTCGAGGCATTCGAACGCAGCGCCTCCAGAATACCATTCACCGATTATCTTGCGCAGAACATCAAATAAATGTTTTGTTCCATCTCTCCACAAGCAAGGCTATCGTGTTTTGACGACATTTGCAGATTACATGCTGATGTGGGGCCAATTTCTTTCCACAGCATACCATCACCTCCTTTTTCTATTTCGAATGCTTTTATATCTGTACCTAATAATTACTTTACTCATCGCCATCCCATATATTCGCCACTCTTTGCAACACTATATGGAACGTGCACGCATGTGTCTTGGTGTGCTCTCTCTCTTCTTTCTCACCTTTCCCAAGGTATAGCCTATAAATAGACACTCATAACGAACACATTACTTTCTCATTCCCTCGCTAAAGTATACTACCCAAGGTTTTACCCTGATTTACCCTCCCTCCTATCTTTTGCATTCTGCCTTATCCTCACTTTCTTTTACCAATGGTAGTGCTGTGCTACAGAATACACACGGGTGTACTAAGCAAGAAGCTGTTTGGCTCGTTCTAAGCTACACTATACAAGGGCTTCAATGTTTTTACCTTCACTCTTTTTTTTCTTGCAAGCCTCCTTACAACCACTTTCTCATCCTTTTGTGCACTCTACAATGCATGCTTCTGCTATTAATCTTATTGGCACATACGCACTTTCAGTTGCGATGTGGCACCCTTGGCTTCGAGACAAACAGGCTTGTTATAAGCTGTCATAGACCCTAAATGTTCTGGTGCTCGGCAAGACAAAGAAAGTGATTTCATTATCCAAAGAAGACAAATTGTATTGTTCATACAAGGTCCTTCCAAGATTGAAATGGAGAAACATTGTTAGAATAAGAATTTTAAACGCACATTTCAATGAAGTTTCACAACACGCTTTTGAAAACTGTGAACACTAAGGTTAGTCTTTGAAGTACAAATACATTATTGTTGTAGCAACAATCACAAAACAATTATTGCGCCGCAAACATAGTGGTAAATATTACATGAAATAACATTGTGCACAGATAAGACATTTGAAATCATAGGCAATGATTATGAACCTATGTGCTTCAAGCTACGTGAAGAGCTTATCAAGAGCTCCAGTGGTGAAAGCAATGTCGGGCATCAGCTTTATGCAGTGGTGCCAATTATTCACTGAAGTGAAACGCATAAACGGACTACAATTTCTGCAGCGCACAAGAAAATTCATAGAGTGCATGCAGCACAACCCACGGGCTAGTTGTCCTTTCAACTTTACCTTGGGATACAAAAACAAGATTTTGTTAAGCAAACAGGACGGCAAATAAGTTGCAGAAGTCAGCATATTCTTATTAAAAAACTGTGTCTCTTGCTTGTATAATCGATTATTCAAACAATTAGATGGCATACATTCGCAAGTGCAAAAACGTGAAAATAGACGGCCTTCTGAGCAATCCGTGGTTTACTACTTAGGCCTTTCCAGTCGCTTCCCCATCTACACATTTAAATAAATATCAATTTCTAATATGAATTTGCATTTTTGTAAAGTTCACATTATATAGAATTCCAAGTAATCTAGCATGTTTTTTTACTGCAACACATGTTATACCGGGGATACGAGATATAATACATTTTATTGAGTTCAGACGCAATGACCAGCACAACCACTCTCTTTTTCTTATGTATAACGAATGAAATGGTGAAATATCTTCGCCTATTACTGTTACCACCATTACAAGTGATTTCACTTGTTTTAGTCCAACGCAGCTTGCATTTAAAAGTTTTATGTTATATTGACCGAGCTACATGCGAGCTCTTGGTGCACTATGTGGACACCATGCTCCCACGAATGCATATGGGTTTCTAGGGCAGATATGTTTGCGGATACTGACTGTACAATGCTTCGACGTAGTCAGGATCTAATCGCTGTCCAGGACTCCCAATGTGAACAGTTATGTCGATCAACCTGTTGATTGCAAGTGCTCGAATTTCTGGAGTCAGCCAACTTGATGACTGCAAGGCCTCCTCGAATGCAGTCCGGATTCTTGATGTCATGCGCTTCGTTTGGGTAATCATGCGAAGTGGAACCACTGCATGGTAAACAAACATGCGGGGACACCGTGTTACATAAAGCTTTGTGCGATAATGAAGTAGAAATTTTGGTGTAATCACACCTCACATAAAACACATCTTATGGGCAGGACAATGCATTCAATATAGCCCTACACCAATTCTTCGAATGGCCTCAATATGTTTCAAAGAGTTTTTTTTGTTTTGCTCAAAAATTGCCAGTTCCGAATTCCTCAGAATGCCTGCAGATTACATAAGAAAAAGCAGTTACGCTGTTTGCGTTCTGCCTTTACTATATTGTACTCGGCTGTATTTATTTATTATATTGGCAGTCCCAAATACTAGCCTTGACTTTATATATATATATATATATATATATAATGGGATATAGCACAACGGGAGCGTTGTCAACAAGAATAAATATATTTACTTCCCAACAGTTTCGGAAGGGGTCCTCCCTTCATCAGGGGATGAGTTATACTGACATGGGCTTCCAAACTTCGTTGCTGCCGCGTCCCTCTCGCCTTGAAAGACGTTTGCGAGAGTGAAAGGGAACTAGAAAAAGGAAAAAAAAACAAAAAAGGGGAGAAAAAAGACGAAAAAAAAGAAAGAAAGTAAAAAAGAGGAAGAACCACTGTCAACACTGAGAACGAAGCCAACTGTCCGTCTACATCCACATACGGTTCATATCACGTGCTGTTCAGTTCTTGACGAGTGTTGGGCCACCCATGATTGTCGCCGCGGTGCTGGGAGGGCCCATGACGGCGTGCGTAAAGAAAGGGGTTTCCCCGTAATGGGTCGTTCGGCGGGTGGCGGGCGGGGTGCGTAAAGGAAAGGTTTCTCGTTAATGGGTCGGTCGGCTATTTACCTTCAATCTTCGACCGTTTTCCTTAAATGGTCATGAAGTTGTAGGCGAACGTAAACACTTTGTATGTGCATGTGGAAAAAGAAAAAAAAGAAGAAAGAAGACAAAAAAACAAGAAAGGACAGTGTACACGTACGAGTCAGTCAGAAAAAAGCATGGTCTCCAGCTATCAATCTTTGTCACCAATTTTCTCCTGGCTTACTTCTTGGAGGCAGGAGAGTTTTCCGGGGTCCTCGTTGATGCCGGCTACTAATGTTCAAAATTTGAAAATAAAATTTGCCTCACACTGTTCGCGCTCGCACCTGTTTGAGAAACCGGACTGCAAAAGAGTTACGCTGATATTTTCAAAACTGTGGTTTGGCAGGCACAGATGTCTAGATAAAGGTAGCTTCGGCAGTGAAGTGGCGTGGTACCGGTGATTATTGAACCGCAGCCGAAATGGCGTGTCTGTTTGGCCGATATATTCTTGTCCGCAGATGTTGCAATGTAGCATGTATATTACGTTACTGGAGTCACAATTAAGGCTTTCAGTTATGCAGAATTTGAAATCCGAGAAGTTCGCTTTGGATTCACGTGCTGTGACCATCTGTGGCATACCTTGCATCGAGCTTTTCCGCAGGGATGGCACCCTGATTGAATTTCGGGGGTGTTTGATTTTGCTCTGACAAGAATGTCCTTCAGATTTTTATCCCGGCGGTACACCACGTGAGGTGGCTTCACGAAAATAGAAGTTAGTCGTTTGCTTTGCCGGATTATGTTGAAATGGCGGGAAAGTATGTTGTTGATTCGTGGCGCTGATGAGGAGTAAGTTAGTACAAGGTTCGTTTGGGAAGTCGTTTTAGATACTCTGTTTGGTCCCTTAATTATATCATTCCTGTTCACGTTGCGAGCACGTAGTATGGCATCGTCAATAATGTCTTCCGGATAATTTTGTTTCAATCAGGAATGCTTTAGGTGTTCCGCGTGTCTGTCAAATTCCCGCATATCGGTGCATATTCTTCGGTACAGGTAGGCCTGAGAATATGGAATACCCGTTTTGCAATGCTTTGGGTGGCTGCTGTTGAAATTTAGGTACATTTGACGGTCTGTAGGCTTTTTGTAAAGGTTTGTTGACATGCGGTCATTTTCAACAGTAACAGTGACGTCCAAAAAGTTAATGCTAGATTTGGAAATTTTGTGCGTGAATTTTATTGACGGGTGGCATTTGTTAAAATCCTCTATGAAGCGCAAAAGACTTCACTCATCATGGTTCTATATCATAAAAATATTGTCTAAGTATCTTCTGTAGTAGAAAGGTTTCAAGGTGCGTCCCTCAATGAATGGGATTTCAAGTGAAGCCACAAAGGTGCTCGCGAAGTTTGGGGCCATTTTCGTGCCCATTGCAGTGCCACTGACCTGAAGGAAATGCTTGCCGTTGAACTCAAAATGGTTATAATTTAGTACAAGTTCAAGAAGTGTAAACAGTACCTCGCCACTTACACTAGTTGATGAGTCAGATTTTACATATTCAGAAACCATAGCCGCTATTCCGTCATGGTGGGGTATGTTGGTGTACAGTGAGCAGACGTCCATGGTCACCAGAAATTTGCCGCCTGGGATGTCGAGACATGTCGAAGTTTCGCAGATGAAGTGGTTTGTGTCCTTTAGGTAATAGGGGGGATGTTTTTTATTAAGGAATTGATGAATTCTGATATATTTTCTGTTGATGTGCTGTTACTGGATACTATCGGACGTCCCAAATTATCTGCCTTGTGTATTGTGGGGAGCAAATAGAATCGACCGGGAACAGTATGGGCCGGTAACATTGCTTTTAACATTTTGCCGGTAATTTTCTCGTCCCGGCGGATATTGTTTAGGGTTACTTTTATCTCCCTTTCAAATTCGGGAGCCGGGTTCGTTGGAAGTTTTTTGTAGAATTTTGTGTCTGATAGCTGTCGTTCCCCTTCCTTTAAGTAGTCCGACGTGTTTAGAATTACTATGCAGCCCCCTTTATCAGCCGAATCGATAGTAATTCCAGTGTTTTTTCGTAGTTCATCGAGTGCCCTTCGTTCTGACTGATATGTTGTTTCGAAATGGCCGATTTTTTATACGCTCTGATGATATCTTTTTGAACTACTGATATATACATATCGAGGTGTTTGTCCCTCTGCTCACCCGGACATCATGATTTGTCACCACCAATCACTCTATTCTCGTCCGTACAGTCCTTGCGATCATGAAAGTATTCACGGAGGCGGAGATTACACGCAAAGTTATTGAGGTCTTGGTACAGTTCAAATTCATTGAATCTACCGGATGATGGACAAAAGGTCAAGCCTCTCGACAAAAGTTGAAGCTGAGCCGGTGTGAGTGTTGTGTTTGACAGATTGAGGACATTTTCCTCATACGTTTTCGGCTGCTCTTGGCTATCACGTGGCACGGGAGTGTGAGCGTCATATTCGAGAGTAAGGATGTTTAGATTAGGATTGCACTGTTTTGAGTTCCCATTTTCCTCAAAGTTAGGTTGTGGTACGGGTGGTTCCTGGCGTTCTTGTACGGCCTCATTCCTATATTCCTGTTGCAGAGCAGTGGAGCTACTGCAGTCCCGCTTGAATTTTCTATCTTTTACTACTGAAAATTCGCCTCTCTTCTTTAGTTCATATCTTTCCAGTTCTCTTGCCTCATGCTCTCCGAGATTAGATACCAATTTCTGCGTGGCCTCCGTGACACTGTATTCGGCGGCCTTACGCTCACTATGGTCCGCAATGACCCGAGTCAGTTGCAAGGACGCTTCTAGTAATATTTTTTCCCACTTCCCCCTTTCTGCTTCACTTAGTGTAGACATTGAGGGGTTGCAGGCTAGGCGGAGGCCCTTAGGTGCAATTTCGTGAGATAGATATTTGGTTAGTTGTTCCGCGTGTTTTTCGTATTGCACCCGCTTTTCAATGATTTTCCTAATCGATAGAAATGAGTGGGACCATGCGTGTTTAAGACTGCCCGTACTTTTTGTTTCCCACGACCCATTACGGGGGAACCCCTTTCATTACGCACGCCGTCACGGACCCTCCTGGCACCGCGGCGACAATCTTGGGTGGCCCGACACACGTCAAGAACTGAACAGCACGTGATATGAATGGTATGTGGATGTAGACGGAGAGTTGGCTTCGTTCTCAGTGTTGACAGTGGTTCTTCCTCTTTTTTACTTTCTTTCTTTTTTTTCGTCTTTTTTCTCCCCTTTTTTTATTTTTTTTCCTTTTTCTAGTTTCCGGTTGCTCTCGCAAACGCCTTTCAAGGCGAGAGGGACGCGGCAGCAACGAAGTTTGGAAGCCCATGTCAGTATAACTCATCCCCTGATGAAGGGAGGACCCCTTCCGAAACTGTTGGGAAATAAATATATTTATTCTTGTTGACAACGCTCCCGTTGTTCCATATCCCATACCTTCACGAAGACTAACTGGCCCATTGAAATATTACTCCCACTATATATATATATATATATATATATATATATATATATAGATTAGATAGATAGATAGATGGATAGATAGATAGATAGATAAATGGATATATAGATAGATAGATAGTCATGTAGATCCTCTGTGAGCAGTCACAACGTGGTTCATTTCGACGTTTCATCCAGAGTCTGGCCTTTATCAGGATTGAAGATACAGTTTCTTGGTGCTGAGCTTTATACAAACTTAAATCAGAAAGAGAGAGAGAAAGATAAAAAGAAAAAAAGAGGAAAAAAAGCAATGAGAATGTAAGGTGATTTGATTTGATTTGATTTGATTGATAAGGTGGACTCCCCGGGGCGCCCCCTTTCACTCTTCTTTCCCCTCCCCCTCTCCCTCCTATTATCATTTTCACCTTTAGGATGTCTGCGGTCTGTGTATCCTTTCTTTCACTAACGTATTGTTCCCGACCAGACGGCGCCGCATGGCTCTAGCGGTTCGGTGTGGAGGAAAATAGCTTTTTTGAGAAGTATAAGCCTTTAACTACTCAGCGCCTCGTATTGCGGCAGATGCTGACAGCGGGTGCAATGTCAATTCTTGCCCACTTCTTGATAACGCGTGCCATAGGGGCCCCCCGATTGTGCACAGGCAGCCATGTTTGAAGTGAAAGGAAGGATACACAGACCACAGACATCTTAAAGGTGTAAAAAAGAAAAGGGAGAGAGAGGTAGGGGTAAGGGGAAAAAAGTGAAAGGGGCGACCGGAGCAATCGAGCTCATAAACTCAATGATTTTTTTTCTTTTTTCCTTTCTTTTCTTTTCTTCTTTTTTCTTTTTTTTTATTACTTCTTTTTTCATTTTTCTTTCCTTCCTCTCTTTCTCTCTTCCTCTCTGATTTTAGGTTGTATAAAGCTGAGCACCAACAAACTGTACCGTCAATCCTGATGAAGTCCAGAATTTGGCTGAAACGTCAAAATAAACCACGTTGTGACTGCTCACTGAGGATCTACTTGACTACTTGCAACACTACGGCCACTCAACCACCATACCTGCATATATATATATAATATATATATATATTCTTTCTTCTTATTTACATTCCATTGGTTTTAATAACTTCCCCTGTACATTCCTTGGCATTACTGTCTGTTATATCTCATTAATATTGTGTTAAAACACGGAGAAAAGAGCCCTTTGGTATACACTTCTTTCCCTTATTTCATTGAACGAGGGTCTCGTACTGGCAGACTTGGTGTGCTTAGGTTGTATAAGAGGGTCAATTATTCAGCTGCCCACTCATAATAAGTTCATGTGCTACGTGACGCCAAACATGCGCATAAGAGTGTTTACACACTCGTCGTTTGGCTTATAGATGGCGCTGACTGTCACTCCTACTTCTAAATTCACAGATAAACCCAAAAATTGGATGGAGGGAGGGCCACTGTGATAGCTCAGTGGTTAGAGCATCGAACGCGTTATTCGAAGGTCGTAAGTTCGATTCCTGATCACAGTTGGTAATTTTTTCATCCACTTTTATTTCTTCTTATTTACATTCCGTTGGTTTTAATAACTTCCCCTGTACATTCCTTGGCATTACTGTCTGTTATATCTCATTAATATTATGTTAAAACACGAAAAAACGAGCCCTTAGGTTTACACTTCTTTCCCTTATTTCATTGAACGAGGGTCTCGTACTGGCAGACTTGGTGTGTTTAGGTTGTATAAGAGGGTCAATTAATCAGCTCCCCACTCATAATAAGTTCACGTGCTACGTAACGCCAAACATGCGCATAAGAGTGTTTTCAGACTCGTCGTTTGGCTTATAGATGGCGCTGACTATCACTCCTACTTCTAATTTCACAGATAAACCAAAAAAGTGGATGGAGGGAGGGCCACTGTGATAGCTCAGTGGTTATAGCATCGAACACGTAATTTGAAGGTCGTAGGTTCGATTCCTGCTCACAGTTAGTGATTATTTATCCACTTTTCTTTCTTCTTATTCACATTCCATTGGTTTTAATAACTTCCCCTGTACATTCCTTGGTAATACTTTCTGTTATATCTCATTAATATTGTGTTAAAACACGGAAAAACAAGCCCTTAGGTATACACTTCTTTCCCTTATATATATATATATATATATATATATATATATATATATATATATATATATATATAGTAACGTTACAACGTAACTGTAACCTGCTGATAATGGCACACAAGGATGTCAAACTGATTCGAACAACAGCAGTACGACTATTGCTTTTCTCTGCACGCGCATCTTTGTCCTCTTCTGAACAGCGGCACATACAAGCATGCCAGCATCTGTGGAAATAATAGTTTCTTGTACTAGTGGCATTACCCCCCTTTCCAAAGGACATCGTCCCGATGTCATAACATTATTGCCAGATGAAAACACGCACGACAAGCAGTACACAATGGGGTGTTCACAATCACTGTATGTCTACTCAAGGGAGTGTGACGAATAGTCAGCATTGGTAAAATAGTTTCATCCTCGAAACATGGACGACGTGTGGCTGTTGTGAACGGCGGGATTGACGAGCCATGTCCTCGTCAAGAACCTCGTAGTTCACTTCACTGAGACGACGGAGAACTCTATAGGGACTAAAATAGCGGCCTAAAAACTTTTATGACCGGCCCCGTTGTCGAATGGGAGTCCACAACCATACTCGTTCTCCGGGTTGGTAAGAGACATCGCGACGACGAGCGTTGTACCGCAGCGAGTCGATGCATTGTTGCTTTTGGATTCGTTCGACTGCAAGCTTACGAGCCGCGTCTGCCAGTCTGATAAATTCGTTCGTCTTGACACTAATCTGGTGTCTGTCTCGTAGAAGCATGACATCCAGCATTGTAATGACCTCCCTGCCATGAAGCAACCGGAATGGTGTGAATTCATTTGTTTCTTGAACAGCGATGTTGTAAGCGAACGTGACGTAAGGAAGGATGTCATCCCAGTTTTTGTGGTCTTGGTCAACGTACATGGATAGCATGTCAGTGATCGTCTTGTTTAGTCGCTCTGTAAGGCCGTTGCTTTGTGGGTGCTATGCAGTAGTTTTTTGATGTGCTGTGCCGCTAAGCTGCATGACGTCTTGTATTATCCGGGCGGTAAAAGCTGTGTCACGATCAGTTATGACAACTGCTGGTGCTCCATGTCGGAGGACGATGTTTTTCATAAAAAAGTAGGCGGTCTCAATGGTGGTGCCACGTTGTAATGCCTTCGTTTCACAGTAGCGCGTCATGTAATCAGTAGCGACTACAGTCCAGCGGTTGCCGTCACGAGACTTGGGAAAAGGTCCGAGTAGATCTATGCCTATTTGTTGGAACGGTTGTTTCGGAGGAGCGATGGGCTTCAAAAAGCCGGCTGGGCGCTGATGTGGTGCTTTACGGCGTTGGCACTCGTGACACGTCTTCACGTAATGCTTCACGTCTCGACTGAGCTTAGGCCAGTAGTAGTGTTGGCGAATCCGGGCCAAGGTACGTGTGTATCCCAAGTGGCCTGAGGAAGGCTCATCGTGACAGGCGGACAAGACATCGGCTCGTAACGCTGGCGGGACAACGAGTAGGTACTCATTCGCGTTAGGGTCGAAGTTTCTTTTATAGAGGATATTTCTGCGGACGCAGAACGATGATGACGAGCGGGCGAATGCTGGTAATGTATGCGGCGTACGGCCTTCGAGATATTCGATGAATTTCGAAGCTAGGAATCGTTCTTCTGCTGTTAAGGCAAGTCGGATACACTAACCGCGCAGAGAAAACGGCCGTCGAGATCGTGATCACCTGACGCTGTTTTAAGAGGAGCTCGGGAAAGGCAGTCCGCGTCAGTATGCTTCCGGTCAGACTTGTACACGACTGTCAAATCGAACTCCTGGAGGCGTAAGCTCCACCTGGCCAGACGTCCGGAAGGGTCTTTAAGGTTCGCCAACCAGCAGAGCGCATGATGATCGGTAACAACTCTGAACGGGCGACGATACAGGTACGGTATGAATTTAGCTATTGCCCAGACACCAGCTAGGCACTCCTTTTCAGTTGTTGTGTAATTCGCCTCCGCAGATGATAAAATCCGACTCGCATAAGCAATAGGGCGTTCGACGCCGCCTTGCCACTGGACGAGGACTGCACCAAGGCCGATGTTACTGGCGTCTGTGTGTAGTTCAGTGTCGGCATATTCGCCGTAGTGTCCGAGTAAGGGCTCAGATTGGAGACGCTGCTGGAGCTCGGAGAAAGCGCGTGTTTGCTCAAGGCCCCACACGAAGGGAACGTCGTCTTTTGTCAGACGAGTGAGGGGTTCGGCAATGTTTGCGAAATTCTGCACTTAGCGTCTGTAGTATGCGCAGAGACCTAAAAATCGACGCACATCACGTTTGTTGGTAGGTGGTGGAAAATCTGCGACAGCCAATGTTTTGTCTGGGTCCGGCCGAATACCGTCAGGGCTAACAAGGTGACCGAGGAACTTTAATTCGTTGTAACCAAAACGACATTTTTCTGGTTTCAGTGATAGGCCTGCCGTGCGAATTGCAGCAAACAAAGATCTAAGTCACTGCAAATGCTGCTCAAACGTTTGGGAGAAGACAACGACGTCGTCTAAGTAAACAAGGTATGCTTCCCACTTGAGACCGGAGAGCACTGTATCCATCATCCTCTGGAATGTCGCAGAGGAAGAACACAGACCGAAGGGCAGCACCTTGAATTCGTACAGACCATCAGGCGTTATGAATGCTGTTTTCTCTAGGTCGCGTTCATCAACTTCTATCTGCCAGTAGCCACTGCGTAAATCCATAGAGGAGAATTATCGGGCGCGTCTGAGGTGGTCTAGTGAGTCGTCGATGCGCGGAAGCGGAAAAACGTCTTTCTTTGTGACTTTGTTGAGTTTGCGGTAATCGACGCAAAATCGGAGAGTGCCATCCTTTTTTTTACTAGTACGACGGGGGACGACCATGGACTGTCCGAGGGTTGGATTACGCCACCTTCGAGCATCTGCTACACTTGAGAACGTATAGCCTCTTGTTCCTTTTGTGATACTCGGTAGGCGTGCTGACGTATGGGTCTCTCAGCATGGTGAGTGACAATGCGGTGCTTTGCGGTTGACGTTTGTTTTATCTTGAATGTAGACGCGAAACAGTCGCTAAACATGCGGAGGATACAGCGGATTTGCTCTTTCTGTGCACATGACAGCTTTGGAATGACATCGACTGCATCGGCTACCGCGGTGTCGCTTTCAACGGTTGCAGAAATTGCGTCTATCGTCGTACACGCTTCATCGTCAATGGATTCGAAATGAGCGATAGTTGTTCGCTTGGCCAAATGTTGGTATGCTTCACTAAAATTGGTGACGAACAACTCAGTCATCCCACGTTTAAATTGAATTATGCCGCGGGCAACACAGATTTGCTGAGACAAGAGCACCGAAAATTTGGCTTCATCGATACCACTACTGTCATGGTGTATGTCGCCCTGTACTGTAACGAACATACTGGTGCGTGGCGGTAGTGTGACGGTGTCGTCGACAATGCGAAGCGCAGTCTTCTGCGGATTGGTATCTCTAGGCTTCGTTCCATAGTCGTCAGCAAACGTTACGAGGCAGCCTCGAAGATTTATAACAGTGCCGTGCTCACGAAGAAAATCCATGCCAAGGATAACTTTCCGGGAGCATTCGGGAAGCACAACGAAAAAAAGCAACAAACGTCGACTCACAGATTTGCAGCCTCGCGGTGCATCTCCCGATTGGTGTCAAGAGATGACCACCGGCTGTCCGAAAGTTTGGTCCATGCCCCCAAGGAGTCGTGACTTTCCTGAGCTCAGCCACAAGTTCAGCGCTGATAACTGAGTAGTCGGCGCCGGTGTCGACCAGAGCAGTCACTGGATGGTTATCGACACGAATGGCAATGTCAGCAGAAACGGGTTCGTCAGCGATGTGAGGTGTCGGCTGAAAGGAATTGTCGAAGGGCGGTGGAAGGGTCGGAGGAGGTTGTTTTGACGATAGCTTAACAGCGGTCCCACCCCCGGAGGCCGCTGATTCTAGTTTCCTCGGCGTGGACTTGGGGACCTAGCGGATCGTCCCGTAACAACATCGGCAAAAGTGGAGTATTGATTCGCGGACGTAGAGCGTCGAGGAGACGGAGAGCGTGATTGGCGTCGCTGAAGATACGGAGACGGTAGACTTGCCAAGTATTTTGCGATGGCGCGGGGTCGTTCGCCGTCCCTGGGCCGACGAGCGTCTGGCCGAAATCCAGGTAGGCCGATCTGTCTGTACGAGCACCCCCGGTACAAGTGACCTGACTCACCACAGTGGTAACATAGTGGCCGATTGTTGGAAGCGCGCCACACGCGAGATTTCCGCAAATTAGGTCGCGGATTCTCATAGTGTGGTGGGCCCGAGAAGTAGTGCGGCATCTGCAGGCAAGTCGGTCGTTGGTTTTCATAGCGTGGCCCGCCCGAGAAGTGCTGTAGCGTCTGCAGGCTAGTCGGTCGGGGAAATAGCTGGCTGCCGGTGCGGGAGTACATACAGCTTCCGCATACTTAGCAGAGGAGCTTCGGTTGGAGGTGGCGCTAATGGTCGTACCAGCTGCCGCACCTCTTCACGGACGACGTCTGTCAGAGCAGCCACTTGAGGCTGTGAAGGCACTGCGTGAAGTTTTTGCAGCTCGTCGCGCAAAATGCTACGGACTAGCTCAGCAAGGTCTCTGACGCTCGTGACATCGGGTGTTACCAAGGGTGCTGACAGATATGCAAGGTTGTCGGACCGCTCATACTGCGAAGACCGCTGTCTTAGCATTCGCTCCATTGTCGTCGCTTCACGGAGGAATTCTGCCACGGTAGCTGGTGGGTTTCGTACAAGTCCTGCAAACAGTTGCTCCTTGACACCCCGCATCAGAATGCGCACCTTTTTGTCTTCCGTCATTGCAGAATCTGCTCGACGGAACAGACGAGACATCTCCTCAACGAACATGGCCACGCTTTCATTGGGTCGTTGATTGCGAGAACTGAGGAGACGTTTGGCTTGTTCTTTCTGGTCAGCGCTACCATACGTTTTCCGCAGCTTAGCGCAAAACACTGGCCAGGTTGTCAGGGCGGCCTCGTGATTCTCGAACCATATACGCGCCGAATCCTCCAAATAGAAATAGACATACCGCAGTTTCCGGTGCTCGTCCCACTCGTTGGCGACGGCGACTCGATCGTATTGGTCAAGCCAGTCTTCAACGTCTTCGTAGCGCTCCCCAAGGAAAGGCGTTGGCGTTCGAGAGGCTGGTACCCATGGTGCTGGCTTAGTCGCGGTCTGTTCAGTCTGGCTTGCAGTTGTCGCATATGCCATGGTTCTGGAGCGTTCCGGAACAGGGCTGAACTAGGGTGGTAGGCCTAGTTGCCGCCGACTGCGTCGAAGGTTGGCTGTTTCTACTAAGGCGTCCATTTTGGGACAGAGATCTTCCTCGTGGTAACAGTGCATAGACTGTTATCCAGCGCCTCTACCAGTGTCACGTTACAACGTAATTGTAACCTGCTGATAATGACACACAAGGATAAGAAACTGATTCGAACAACGGCAGTCCGACTATTGTTTTTCTCTGCACGCGCATCTTTGTCCTCTTCTGAACAGCGGCACATACAAGCATGCCAGCATCTGTGGAAATAATAGTTTCTTGTACTAGTGGCAATATATATAAAGCCACGGGCTTACACTGCACTCACGTTCACGCGTGCATGTGCCATATTTTAGCGAACCTCTCACGGAGGACCAAAATACACATAGGTTTGCCTGTTTCGCGCTAGTCTCACCGATGATACAAAATAACTGCCAGCATGTCAGCTGCGAAACCACCCTAGTGTTATAACACGACAGTACAAGAGGAGACCACGCGCTTATTTTTAGGAGCTTGATAGACATGTCCAGTGGCACCAGCACATGCATCAATGTTGCAATTGTACGTTTCCCGGTCGTCGCTCCTGGTAACCTCTCCAGTGTTCCAGCAATGTTCATTAGATGGCGCACCACCACCCAAGGCATCAGTTTTTCATAGCCTGTGCACTCACCTCTTCGCGAGTACATCCGCTTTGTTCTCGTAGCTTCATAGGCAAGCAGCGCGTTAAAAGTTCCTACAAGAAGTATTACGAACGGGGATGATATCCTCCCAATCGAGATCACCTGTCTGCTCCTAAACTCGTTGAAGAACGCCTGATAGCTCTACGTTTGCCATTTATGAGCGTTACGCATTTCACTCACGGAACCGGCCAGATGACGTGAAGGGGCAGGTGGTTAACGTGCCGATCGACGTGGCCAAAACTGTGCAGTGCCAGTCGTAAAACGTGCCCGACAATGGTGCCTTCGACGTACACATCATGCACAGGCTCGTTAGCAAGCCTTCCTACAGAAATGGTCTCACCTAGAAAAACCCGTGCACCTCCGAGCAAGCTCCTGTAACATCATTCACATTGTGTATATGGAGGCGATGTTGCTGTTTAGTCTTTCAGAGCTCACCGAGCACATTATACTGAAGCACGAAGATGAGCTACATTTTTGTTTGCTTAGTTACTTAGAATAGTTGGTGGTTATGTAGCCAACGATACCTAGATTTGTGAATATTAGGCTCATATTTTGAGCTCCAAGGAAAATAAAAAAACACTCAATGCATTTTGCGTGGGCCTGGGACAACACAGTGGCGAAGGTCATTTTGCCTTTTCTCATTTGATGGCATTGGTACTACTGGACCCACCATCGAAAACATATTGTATTTAGAGTCATCTGGCACTGTATCTAGAGTCAAGAGCATTGTGACCGTTTGGCAGTGTTGCTGGTTTTAAAAGCGAAGGCCTTTAATACCGCACAATGTTGGTAAATTAATGCTCAGTGTCTACAACGGAAGTAGCATAGGTTTACGGGAACCAACTGAAACGTCTGATACGATCTAAATGCTGTTGCCCAGAACAAACGAAATAAGAAGGCCACGAAATCTTGAAAGCACATACTTTAACCATCCATCAATCAAAGCATACGACATAACAATGCGTTAATACCAACAACAAATAAGTAACAGTTTTGCTGAAAAGGCGAAGCAATGAACGCGATAGCAACAGATTGAAAGGTCACGCACAGAATTGAAAGCATATCGAAACATGCCCCACGTTCCACACGCACAAATGTTGCACAAAACGTACTAACAGGTATGGACACACACGAATAAGCGTCTTATTTGTTACTTTGCTGTCTGAAAAGAGCGCGCTTTTCGCAAACCGAAACAGCAATGATTGCAGCGACCTTTGTGCACCAGATAACTACAGCAGAATGGATCAAGGCAAAGCCCGAGGTCAGCCAAAGCGTACGACCTTCCCCTCCTCGCCACGGCGAGATAAAGGAGGTGAGTGAGCGTCGCTCTCTCAAGGACTGTTATCTCGCCGGGCTATGTACGCGTAGGAGATTAGAGCAGGCACGACCCCAGGATGTGGCGACGCGCGCTCTTCGCGCCTTCTTGCTAGTTAACGCTGAAAACAATATTCCCCTCCGAGATACTCGGGAGCAGCGGTAAGTGGGAGATATCAGTAGCTTGCCGTTTGAACGGTGATGGATGTGCTCTGGGGTGGCTCAGTGGGGCTGATGTCGCTGATGACGCTGATGTCCCATGTTCGATTTCGCATAACAAAGTGTTGTAAAGACGATAGTCTTTCTTAGGGACCTTCCACGCAAAACCTTTGGTCTGTCTATCTCTCTGTCTGTACATTTGTCTGTTATTCCACCGTTACCACGAACCGGGTACTCCAAACAGCACCAGCCGATACCCCGAATGGCCGACCCCATCCGCAGTGCCCACCAACGTTACTCAAGGATCAGCGTTCACACTTGTGCGATTGTCAATTAAAAAGCAATCATTGTGCATACCTGTGGTACCATAACAACACATATATATTCTGCATGTTCGTCTTGTACAAGAAAAGACATACATAAAAATTTTAAGAACCATAGTAGCGCCTATCACAATGCGCTGACCATGCAATGCTTGCACGGAACGGGGATTGTTTCCAACGCTATGCTAAGACGAAAGGTGCCCTTACAAAAATCCTATATATGGACTTATATAAAAATCCCCATATATGGCTACATCAGGAATTGGGCATATCTGGCCCATATATGGAATCCCCATATATGGGCCGTATATAACCTGATATGTCCAAATCCTGATATAGCCATATATGGGCCTTATGTCCCCATATATGGGTGTTGCTGTATATGGCCATATATGGCTATATATAGAAGCATCCATATAAGGTCTTATATGGATGCTTTCATATATGGCCTTATATGGATACTTTTATATAAATCCATTCAAATGATTCATCTATATTAGTTCAGCCTGTGTCACCGGCAAAAATATAGCTGCTCAAATCATTCTTCAGCTAGAAATATACCTGTTTGTTGAAAGGTCTGCATGCAGTCACTATCATCTCCAAAATAAAGGCAGTACATACCCCCTGAACATTCTTGTTCAATTAAGTTATCCTCATTATATCTCAAGTTATTCTCAACAACTATTTGCTAGAATGTAACTTGGCATCATATTTAAAGTTTGTGGTGGGCACATGTCACTGTTAGTCCATTTTTCCTGAAGAGATACATTCTTTGTGCTTAAATTTATTGCTTACTTATCGACACTTTTTTATTTATCTATTTATTTCATTACCCACAGCACCAATTGGCATTACATTGGGGGAGCATTTACGAAAAGTAGAATACAAAAATACATAGTCAGCCAAACAAATAATCAAAGTCACCTGAATCACAATCTGCAAGAGAAATGCATATATAAATCGAAACATGTTATAACATATAAATCGGAACAATTATAACATGAAATAAAACAAATATTTGGGAGTGTAGAGGCAATGCTAGAAGGCAGCTGGTTCCATCTCGTAATTTTTTTTTGTAAAAATCATTTTGAAACACGTCAGTCTTGCATGCGATTATTCTTATCTTGAACCTATTGTTTGAATGATATGTGGGGTTTAACGTCCCAAAACCACTATATGATTATGAGAGACGCCGTAGTGGAGGGCTCCGGAAATTTCGACCACCTGGGGTTCTTTAACGTGCACTCAAATCTGAGCACACGGGCCTACAACATTTCCGCCTCCATCGGAAATGCCTTGAACCTATTGTCAACACGGTCTGAGAAATAGTACAGTGCAAGTAATTATTCCGCTTTATCGATTCCGACTTGACAAAAATAAATAACATAAAAGAACCCAATTTGAGTTTCGTAAAGATATTTTTCACAGTGTGTTATGTTTAAAACTTTTCTCGCGTGTCAATGGAGCGTCTATAGTCAATCAAAACGAAATATTGACTTGCTATTGACCGTAAAAACTGCGTGTGCATTGAATAACTTAAATGAGTTGATGATCAACTTTTAAGGAGTTTGGTCGAAAGTGATTGGTATGCAAGCTTGTTATGTACTAGTATTGTGACTAATGACCTATAGAACGACTGCTAAAACAGGTGTCTATAGGTCTCTGTGCGCGTGGGAACGGAGGCATTTAACAACATTTCTTGCCAACGGGACACTAAAACTGTACTTTGTAAACGTAATACGCTTTCCATTTTGCCAATAATGCATCATTAACGTAACAGTGGTAAAGAGCTCATTCTGCAGAAATTCCGGCGTAGGCATCGGTGGCTCTCCGTGAAAAATCGTCTTGTCAATGATCGAAAATTGAGAGAATGCAAATAAAACAAATATTGTAAATTTTCGGGTATGAGTGATGATCGAAATCATGCAGGCAATTTGCATGGCATGCAAGTGCTCTACCACACAGCTATGCATCTGCTTGGAAATAAAGCATGAATAACTTCCTCTTGTTGTAAATGCAAAGAAAATAACTGTCATGCGTAACAAATACATGTATCCTGCATACAGGTTTCACAACACAACATTTATTATCGCAGCTATATTGCATGATGCAAGCGTGCATTGTCATCAAGCATCACAACACGTTATTACCAACGTGACTTTGCGGTCTAAAGACAGCGAACCATTACAAAAGGCACACTGGTTACTGCACGTATTCCCTCACGACTGCGTAGTGGGTGCATAAAGTTCTAAAACATTTTACACACATTATATTGAGAAGCACGTTCTGCTGGGTGAGTTGGTACTTCATCTTAACTTAGTTGCGCGAAAAAATTTGAAGTGCGAAAAGAAGACACCTGGACACAGCGCACACTAACAACTGAAACTTCATTGGAGAAAACAGACATATGTATGCGGTTACGACAACACGTGAGGTGGAAAAAAATGACTAGATGAGCAGACATCTGATCATTTTCTTTCACAGTGTGGACATCGTGTGGTGGACGGCACTGCGCTGTCGTGTGGGAAGTATTATTTAGAATTTATTTATATAATTGTAGATCACAAAGCTTCTCTAAAGGAATTAACAACCATTCTCTAACCAATCATCATATTGTAGAGAGTGTGGCTGCGCGCCCTTGTTTGGAATACGGTAGTTTAAGCTAGATTCAGTGACACGGTATAGCGCGGGGAATCGGAGAGGCGTATTTCATAAACAAAGCTGGGGATTCATGTGTCACGTAACTCTCACTTATGTTGCTTGCTACTGAGGTAGCTTTCCTGGAAGCGCATCATTTATACAATCTGTCTGCTCATCTCATCCTTTTCTTTCACCGCACGTGTTCTCGTAACCGCATATATACGTATGTCTGTTTTCTCCAACAATGTTTCAGTTGTCAGTGTGTGCTGCGTCTAGGTGTCTTCCTTTTGTATTTCAACTTTTTCGCGCAACTCGGTAATTGCATAATATTTCTTGTTCTTTAAACTATGTTACCCCTTTTTTACACAAAATGCAGCCATGTGCGAAGCCTCCATTGAGACACTTTCAACCTTCTCAATTACACAGTACTATTCCACAATTAAATTTGTTCAAGTAGCATCATGCAATAAAGAGTACACACTAAGTGATTGAATTACGCACAAGAAACAGGATCGATACTGCTATCACGTTCAACTATGAAAAACAGAGCTTAACGGTCCCCCAATTTTTTCACACAGTAGCAAGCCCTAATGCATCTTACCAGTTTATTTGTCGGCTTGCGTAAAACTATCTACAGTGCTCACGGATTAAAACGTGACATCACATTATTTTGTGTAACTATGTATGCGGGTATGCGCAGTTCCTCAAGATAACCATGCGATGTTGCGACATCAGTAACGATAATGTCGTCTGTGATGTACGCATTCCAGTCAAATTTACACTTATATCACCCTGATTGTAGATGGCGGAAACGAAATTACGGGCTATTCTTAAGTTTTTCCATTTGGATCCGTGACATAGCACCCTGTTTTGAAGAATCAAACTAGCAACAAAATTTTAACTGCGTGTCCTTATCAAAACACACGTAAATATAAAAACAAGTGGAACGTAGACAAAAAAGATAAATTCAAACGCAAGACAAATTCAAACGTGGGCTCATAAATCTCATGACACCCTTGGAGTTGGAGATATGCAACTCTTTTTTATTTGTAGTTGCGCAAGTTGTAATTTATCCATGGTTTTTCCTCAAGCGTTAAATTGGAAAAAAACACAACACAAGTATATTTACATCAATATATTTATGAAAAGTACAATGGCACGAAACCAACAATTTCCTGGCGTAGATTTTTTGATTAAATAGAGCACTGTCTAGATCAAGTGAAAAAAAAGAAAGTGTTGTATCGCTTAAACAAAACAGCCTAATGACGTAACCACGATTAGCATAAAGTTATTTACTCAGCAAGCATGCAGTGTGGTATGTTTTCGAGTTATCATAATATTTATGAACAACGTGCGAAGGTAATGAAAATGATGAACTTACCTTAACATTTAACCGAGACTTGTCTTTCAAGGAGCCTGTTAATTCTGATAACCTATTCACACCTTAAAGCCACCACGTCCATTCGTACTGCTTTAGGAAGAAGTTTTGAAGGAACGCTTGCCCGCAAGCATGAGTATCCTTTTTTTTCTCGCACGAAAAGTTGACGATCGCCAATCCAGCAGCGTACAGACGCACACGCACACAAAAACACTTCCACGTCCATCCACAATTTCGCCACGTACAGCGAAGTAGATTCCTGAGAGCTGCGCGATTATCTTGTGTAAATTGGAGCAGTAGTTGAACACGAAATAAGAGCAAAGGGAATGAAAATAACAAACTCCACCAGCACGGCACCCATGACTCCGGCGAGCAAAAAAGCAACAATGGCGCAGATGGATCCAGTGCATGCCATGCACATCACAATGAACATTACATTACTCCTTGAGATCAATGGTTTACGCACTTTTCACTAGAACTAAATTTTCCTGAGCTTATTGGCGAATGACGTTTCATTTTTTAACAATTATTGACGCAATGTTATTACCACACGACTGAATATTTGTGCAAACTATTTTCTTCGTCGTTACTTGAAATAGGCCGCGGCGCTCTCTTTCCTGCTGTGTCGACAGACTGGTGTAAGCCACGGCAAGGCTGCAGGGCGCCTACGTGCGCTTCTTCGAACTACGTTCTCCGAATTGTCCACCCATCCGATGGGCGCCCTTTTTTGTATTTTTTTTACTGTGCGCACCCCTTGCAACCAATGCAGTCAGGCGAGTTTTTTTCGGACAATGGATTTCAACCTACTCCCGCGAGCCGAAAAAGCTGCACGTGGAGGACTTTTGAGACAGGCATTCCGTGGAGCTGAAATCGCTGCTTCGTGTACGCTGGCTACGAAGACGCGTTTCAGCCAAATTTTCATCTTATTTCGCAAGGACTTATAATGATAATAATATTATTCAATCAACCAATAATCAATCAATCATTTTTAACGTATCCAAGAACAACCACAGGGTTTTTCACGCTGGAACGCGCGAAAATAAAACAAAAATAAACAATACTTTACAGACTGTCCACAGAAAAGCAAATCAATGAATAGAGCAAAAACGAGCTGTTGAAAAAAAAATCAATGCACACTGGGAACAACAAACAAAAGAGTAGATATTCATGGATTGGGACTGAAAAATAATGTGGAATATACACAACCGTGCCGAAGGCTTCCTGAAAGACGGAAAAGGAAAGAATCTGTGCATATGCAAAGTTTGAATCGTTACGCGCCTGCACAGCAAGGGGCTGTTTACAAAATGTAGAGTTTGGCTTAGGTATCACGCCAGCCCGCAAAAAATGTGTTATACTAATTGTATTCACAAGGCAATGTTTAGGCTAATCCTGATGATGGCACGTGCGCTTTAGTGACCTCGACGAAGTAATGACACACCGACACAAAATAGAAGTTTTGTGAATTCGGCAGCCTACGTTAAATGTTGCTATAAAGCTTCAGCATTTCATTACATGGTCCATTAAATATGTATCACGCGTGAGTCAGTTGCACCTTTCTTAACGCATATGTCTATGACGTGAGATTTATTTGACGCTTGCAAACATTACAATAAATTAATTGTTCACTTGTGCAATCTTAAAATTTTTGATAAATTTACTATGTGCACAGCCAGGAACATTATACGTAGCCAAAGGAAACGCAAGATGTATTTTTGCAATAAATTAGTACAACTTCCATCTTGAATGTAATCATAATAGTGCCTGCAAGTTGCATTCACGTAAGTTCTTTTTGTTTTTGAAAATACTCCCATAAACATTGCACTGCGCATGCAATTTTAGTAAATGGCTGCTGAAAGCAATCGCAGATGAGGGGTCAATAGGATTAATAGAAATCTTGTTATATGAAGGGAGCATATAGCCATCAAAACTTTCAAATAATCAGAAATTTTGTCCACCGATGTGGAAGCTAAAAGTACATTGAAATTACTATTTCTTGCTGCCAATTTAAACAATGCATTAGTGTGAACAATATAACTTGCATGCATTTTGTCTTTACATAATACTATATAGGATTGCTCTATAATAATAGCGAGGTTCGGAAGCTTCAATACGTTTTGTGACTTGACACGATTCCTTCCTCGTAAAACATGTCTGCTCTTGTATACATTATTTACGTCGTATTAATCGCAACTTATTGTTTCAAACCTAAAGCCATGAAAAATGTACGAGTTAAATTACACGAATGCATGCATATATGCATTCAACTGAGTTGCAACTATCACGTACACAAAGCTGACCTGAAATTTCGGTTTTTTTTGCATGGCAGAAACAACATATATATTTAATACTCCTACTGTTATGAAACATAAGCAGGTCAGCTTTGTGTACAAATTGTTATATATTACAATTCGCATAAAAGTGTGATCACGGTGCTAAATATATACGTGCTCATCCCAAATAAGAGAGCACTTCGACATATAAGGACCCACTTGATATGTTATATATGGTGTGGCCGTGCCTTATTTGGCCGGATTTGACTCCTTATATGGGCCAACCGCGTCATATATGGCCGTATTTAACCCCATACATGAACCGACTCCGCCAGATATACATCCATATAAGCTTATATCTGGCCACATATGCTGCCATATATGCTTATAAGTGGCCACATATGCTGCCATATATGCTTATATGTGGCCACATATGCTGCCATATATGCTTATATATGGCCAGATATAACTTATATATAAGCCATGTATGGCGTTTCCGTAAGGGTGGTGGCACCTACCTGTCGCTTCGCGTTCTACACCTTATCCCCTCTGAGACGGGCGCGCACGCCCGTCTCAGGACCATGAGCTTTGTTTTCCAAGATGAACTGTCATATGGCGCTCATGTCTTAAGTATGACGCGGCTTGATGCGCTCGTTCGCCTCCGTGGCATGCTCGATGCACTCTAACGCAGCGCCTTCAGAATACCATTCACCAATTTTCTTGCGCAGAACATTAAATAAATGTTGTTTTCAGTCTCTCCACACGCAAGACTATCATCTTTGGACGACATTTGCAGATTACGTGCAGACAGGGGGCCAATTTTTATTAGATTTTTTCCTTTCTTGCGTTTTCGCATATATAGATTCGTATACATATACGGTGCATGATACCGACGCGCACGTCGATGCCTACCCTGGCGGCAAAATCCAGCCGAGAGTGTCCATATAACTGCTGTCGCGATAATAAAAGGTTCTTAACGAGAACGAAATTGAAGTCTAAGATTCGCGATTTGGTGCACACTGCTTCGTTCCGTCATAACCGATCAGGAACTGGATATGAATAGTTTTTTCGAGCATTGTCGGTTTTTAAATGCGAAGCATTTCTTGGCGAACTTCGGCGAGTTTGAGCATATCTATCTATCTATCTATCTATCTATCTGTCTGTCTGTCTATCTATCTATCTATCTATCTATCTTTTGTCTATTTATCTATCTAGCCGCTTAGGACTTTTGGCTGTCCTGGCCGCTTAGACAGATAAGTAGGGTTTAACGTCTCAAAACCGCCTTATGATTAAGAGAAACGCCGTAGTAGAGGGCTACGGAAATTTCGACCACCTGGAGTTGTTTAACGTGCACTACAGTCTGAGCACACGGGGATACAACATTATCGCCTCCATAGGAAACGCAGCCGCCGCAGCTGGGATGCGAACCCTTGACCTGCGGCTCAGCAGCCGAGTACCTTAGCCACTAGACCACTGCGGCGGGGCATCCTGGCCGCTTGGATAATGGTATCAATATCAAACTTGCTATGGCATAACATGACTGTATGGCGAGCATAACTGCCTAGTCATAAAATGAAAATTATGATATGGATGTCACAAATGTCATGATTTACATTTCATGGACCTGTTACGCTCTTGCGGTGGTTTTGTTCACATGACATGTTGCAAAACTGGTGTGGTATGACTTTACTGCATAACGAACACAAGCAACAGGCACTGACACAAAAATCTTGACATCCGTGTCATGTAACAACATGACTACATGTCACACTCATGATGTACTCGCGATCATTTCGCTAGCTTTGCATATACCTCATTCGATATGACGGGACGCGAATGGATGACGAAGGTATGTGTCTGGTACAAACATGATAATCAGGGGATGCGTGTAATGTAACAAAATGACTACATGCCACGCTCATGATGCGCTCGCGGCTATTTCGCTAGCTTCGCACGTACCCAATTCGGTATTACGAACGCGAGTGGATGACAAAGGGATGTGGCTGGTACAAATGTGGTAATCATGGAATGCGTGCCATGTGAAAAAATGAATACATGCAGCGCTCATAATGCGCTCGTGGCTGTTTTGCTAGCTTCACATGTACCAAATTTGGTATTACGTAACGCGAACGGACAACATCGGTAAATGACACGTCCGAACATGACGACCATAACATGCGTGATGGAAAGGCAAGGATGGCGCCGTGCTGGTCGGACGCGTTGCGATCGGCTCCAGTGATTTCTTCGCTTCTTGGTGTTATGTGAAGCCACATTCACATGAAATTGGGTCGGCAACAAACTTCCAAGATTGTTGGGACGCTGTGGACACAAGATACACACCGGTAAGTGGACTATTTGTGCATTAATAAGTAACTTTCGTGACGACGACGCTGACTGTGCAGCTACAGACGCCGTTCGTTCGGCCCGGCCGCGCCGTTGTTTGCGTGGCCCACAGGCACCGCGTCTAAAACATAAAAAGACTTGTTCTCGCCACATTAAGAGATGGAAGATGAATTATCGAAGACCCCGGGGGACGCTGAAGAGGATAACAAGGACTCCGGATGGATTACGGTGACTAAAAGATGATCGGAAGTGAGGAAAGCCAGTAGAGCTGCTGGCGCCGGAACGCTTGCGTCTAAGACGAATGCTCAAGAACTTGCGCCCGGCCGTCACATTTTCAGAGATGTAAAGTAAAACCTTATAAGGGGAAGCAAGATGCCTCCGCTGCCATGTGAAGAAACTGAGGTCGTCATGAGGCCGAGAGGTGGTCTGTGTATTAGCAAGTCTGGCGCGTCTGTCGTGGCAGAAGCCATATGGAATGCGGCGGAACTCGGCCTGGAAGAGACAAAACTCGTACACAATGTGCCCTAATCGCCTGCAAAATATTATGGTCGTCAGTACTTCGAGCCAAGAGAATGTTAAGCGCTACGTTAATGTTTTAGCTATTACGGTGGCCGGACAGCGCCACGAAGTCAGTGCATATGTTGCTGCTCCGTATGCCACCTGCAAGGGAGTCATCCATGGGATACCTCTTAGTGATGATCCAGGAGCCATCGACCAGAAGATTGTCAACGCGAGAAATACACTGGCCCTCGGAGCTAAAAGAATCAAGAATACTGGCGTGATCATAGTCCTGTTCGACGGGTACAAGGTTCCGAATTATGTTTCCTATAGCAGCACCCTCATCAAGTGCACTTTATACAGGAAGTAAGTTGATGTTTGCTATGCCTGCGGCCGACTAGGACATCGATCTGACGTCTGCCCGACGCCCGACGCTTCAGTCTGCAAGGCTTGCAAACAAGCTATCCAGCAAGAAGATGATCATGTTTGTGAATCAATATGCAGTTTGTTTGGCGCAAAGCACCTCACCGCATCCAGGCAATGCCAGCACCAATATTGAATACCTTGTGTTGTCAGACGCAGGCGAGGCCTTAGGGCCCGCGCCCTTCGGAAGAGGTCTCCATCCATCAATGTCGATGTCTTCCTCGAGCTGAACGACTGTCATCAGCAGGGCCAGCCCAGACCATCGACTCCTGGAGGCCGATTCAAATCACGAGGAAGATCCAAAACCAGAGGCAGCTGCAGGAGTCGTCCCGCGTCTAGATTGCGTCTGGAATCCCTTTCGAGATCCGGGGCTCGCTCCATGTCCAGGACACGGTCTCAATCCAGGGGTGGCACCAGACCACGTCCCAGCTCCGGTGCTCGTTCCCGATCAGGTCTGGGAGCTAACCAGGGAAAGACTGACGCACCGAGTACCAGACCGGGCCCCTCGCCCAGGACAGACTGCGGGCACGCACGGGAATTTCAGCTGTCCGGGGTAGTCCCCGCCACCAAGGACCAGAGCAGGGGCAAGTCAAACCTAACTTGGGCCGACAGGGTTCGTAGTAATGAGGGCGAGTAACACATGCAATGCGACCCATCCCCAGAGCATGCTAGAGACGCGGAGATATTACGATTGAAAAAGGAAAACGCGGAGCTTAAGGATACGCTTACTAAAATGGCAAATGAAATGGTGAAGTTTAAAAGAATGCTGAGCACGATGCACAGCAAAACTGAATACGAAACCACCGATACACCTGTTCCAGCTCCTATTGGTGATGGGCCCATGGCAACCAAACCCAGAGCGGTAGTAAGCAAGTTTAAGAACACGTATACTCAAGTCGAGGAGATTAGGCAAACGCTGGTTACAATTACAGAGAACATTTAGATAGTGGCAGGGAGTGCAGCAAGCCTCACAGAGAGTGCTAGGCAGATGCAGGCTGCACTCAGTGACCCAGTAGAGGAGCTCTCAGTGACCCAGTAGAGGAGCTCAGGGCAACGAACGAGCGCATCATTGCCCTAGAAGTTCACGCCAAACTGCCTAAATTTGCGCCACAGGGTGCATCGCCTGGCAACGTGGAAAGGCCATTCCCGTACACGTCGATAGCCGAGGGGCTAGTTATGAAGACGAACAGATTTTTCGAGCCACACTGACCCCCCAGGGCACTGATCAAAGTAGAATCCATAATGGATATTGATAAAGACACTGTCTAAATTTGGCAATAGAACTGCAGGGGGTACGCTAGTAAAAGAGCACTTCTGCAGCAATACTTTGGAACAATAACGAAGAAACCTAAAATATAGCATTTCAAGAGACCTTAGCCTCTGCAGCGTCCATTTCTGGTTACCGGGCAGTCCCTGGCCAGTCAGGAAGACGAGTGGTCTGCACAAATATAAGTAAAAAGCTGACGCATGTCACCCACAACTTGCAGATGGCCAGATGCAATATCGCATATGTAATTGTAGAGATCCTACTTCACACAACAAGGCGCAACCAGCACAAAAACAGTGTTTTTATTTTGAATGTCTACAGTGACCCCAGGCACAGGCGCCAGCATTTCAAGACATTGCTCGAGAAGGCAGTTGAATTAGCTGGTCCTCGGCCCGTTGTCATAGTCGGTGCCTTCAATGCCCCACATGGCTTATGGGATAGTGTATGAGACGAGAAAAGGTCGCGACCTCTGGCAGGACGCCAGAGAACTAGACCTTACCTTAATCACTGATAAGGCATTTCCTACGTGGATAGGCAGCTCTGCGACCTGAGACATGACGCCAGCCCTCGCTTTCATCAATTATGTCGAAAAGACTACATGGGCCAACACCGCCATTTATTTTCGCAGTGACCACTACGTTCTGCAAACTTCTAATATAGTGGACCGTAGCAGAGTCCGAGAGTTCACGGAGATTACAGGGATTTTTTTCGGCGCATTCGCGGTACAAGGGCCAGTGCTCCTGACAATTTCGAGGAATGGTGCGAGGGCAACCGCAGAGGTACCACCGCTGCCTCCAAGAAGATAAAGACAGATTTAAATGTGGAGAAGATGGACAGTAGGCTTGCCCACCTGCTCTAAGCCAAGACAGCTCTCTTTTCTCGATAGAAGAAGCAGAGGCACAACCGTAGGCTGCGGCAAAAAATATCAAAGTTGAACAAAGAAATCGAACAACATTGCGACACACTGTGCGAACAGAAGAGGGACGAGTTGTGTGAGTCCGTCGATGGTCAAATCAGAAATGGCAAGTCATGGCACCTTCTCAAGCACCTCCTGGATGAGCACAGCACTAGAGCCAACCAGATACACACTTTAGCTCGTGCCCTTCACGAAGCCAACAAAGAACTGAGGGTTGACGAACTCGTTACCCGATTAGTTTCCAAGTACCTGCCGGTCGAACGAGAGGACGAAGACAGCGTGTTCCCGGAGTATGGCGGTCCTCCTCTACCTGAACTAGATGAAGACTTTTCAGAGGCTAAAATCAGGAAAGTGATACAAATGCTGAATGGCAAGTCGGCACCAGGGCCAGACGGGATCACGAACAGAGCCCTAAGAAACCTCGATGAGGCATCCATAGAACGTCTAACTGGTTTCATCAATGAAGCATGAAAAACGAGAAGGGTTCCTGAGGAATGGAAGCTAGCTGACAACGTACTAATTCCGAAGCCAGGAAAGTCTCCTAGCGTTGAAAATCTTCGCCCCATTATGCTCACGTCGTGCTTGGGCAAGGTGGCAGAGCACGGAATTCTTAACAGACTTAATGACTACCTGGAGGGAAGTAAGATTTATACGCACAATATGATTGGGTTTCGTACCGGCTTTTCAACGCAGTATGCAATGCTGCTCAATAAGCACCAAGTTCTTGATGGATACTCTAGAGATACAAAAGCTCTTCTTAGCCTAGACCTAGAAAAGGCCCTTGACAACATCAAGCACGAATTCATCTTGGAAACTGTGGCGAAACTTGAGCTTGGGCCCAGGCTGTACAACTACATCAAGTCCTTCTTCTCTGGAAGAAAAAAGAGGCTGCGCATCAGGAACTTCTTCTCTGACGACGTACCACTCGGACATCGAGGCACGCCCCATGGGTCTGTGTTTTCTCCGGTGCTGTTCAATCTCTGCATGATCGGACTGTCGAAAAGACTGGCTAGCGTAGACGGCATCAACCATACCATCTACGCCGACGACGTATAAATCTGGTGCGTTGGCGGCAGCGAAGCCCGGGTGCAAGATGCCCTTCAAGAAGCAGTCGCCGAGGTGGAATCGTACTCTCGCAAAACTGGACTAAGATGCTCACCCGCCAAGTCCGAGCTCCTGCTCAATAGAAAAGAACAAGGTGGCCGACCCAAGCGATGGAAACCCGTCGAAGAAAGCGATATACACATTTACACGAGTGACGGTGACGAAATACCGAAGGTGGACACCATTCGGATCCTCGGCATGTTTATTGAAGCGAAGGATGGCAACGGCACTGCTCAGCGGAAGATTGTCGCGAAAACTGAATATGCTTTTCGACTCGTCAAAAGAGCCTCCGGGAGACATAGAGGCCTCAAGGAATACAATTTGTTAAGGCTCATCAATGCGTTTGTGCTCTGCCACTGTACCTACACCGTTACCATGCACGACTGACTTAGGTTGGAGTGGTACAAGCTCGACGTGATTATCAGAAAGACTGTCAAGAAAGCACTGGGGCTTCTCGTACGCACACACACCGAGAACTTGCTCGCGCTCGGTGTGCACAACTGTGCTGCCGAGATAGCGGAAGTGCAGCAACGGTCGCAGCTGGCTCGCTTGTCCACTACGACGGCTGGTCGGCGCATACTTGGCGAGCTAGGTTTTAACCCAATGGAGCTGGAAACAAATAGCGTGCGTATATCAAAACATATACAGGAAAACGTCATTGTTGCCCCAATACCCCGCAACACTCACCTTGTACACAATGAGGGACGTCGTCGGGCAAAGAAACGGCTCTACTGAAGCAACTGGGAAAAGGTGGCGTAAATACAAGTTTCGTTGACGCTGCAGCATATCGAGACGGCAAAAATTTCGCAGTTGTGGTCGTGAACAAGATGGGCTCGACTATGAACTGCGCCACGGTACGCACAACGAATTCCCAGGTCGCCGAACAAGTGGCCATCGCACAAACTCTGCTAAATTATCGGTGCGAAGAGGTGTTCAGCGACTCCAAAGCCACAGTCAGAGCTTTTCAAAAGGGCCGCATATCAACACAGGCAGCCAGGATCTTGAACAGCTCCACCAGCGATACGATTGTCCCTCACACCATACATTGGTTCTCCGCGCATGTAGGCTCCGTAAACGGCGTTGCACTGAACCCGAACGAATCAGTCCACACAGCAGTACGCGCACTCACTGACCGCGCTGCTCTCGACCTGGGCGACGACTCCAGTGCCGACGACGTGGGACATAAAGACACACCCACTACACACAACGACATTACGAAGTATTACTACATGGCGAGGAGGGCAATACCAATGCCACATTCAAATTTCAATAGAGCACAGGCCGTCTCGTTGCGCTTACTTCGAACCCATTCATACCCGTCATTAGCATACCTAAATGTAATTTGTCATCACAGATCCCCGATGCCGCCTGCGCCACTTGCGGGCAGACCGCTACATTAGCACACATGCTCTGGTAGTGTGGGTCACTTGGAGCGACTTATAGCAATCCCGAATGGGATGCGCTTCTGCACAGCCCAGAACTTCAGCACCAAATCCTGGCCGTTCAGTGTGCCCGCGACAGGGCCGTCAGGCTTGACCTGCTGGTCCCCACGTGGGAGTAGCCGGGTGACGCGTGGCAACCACAGCGTCTGCACTGGGCCATAATAAAGTTGTTCTCACTCTCACTAACTCATAACATGCGTGTCATGTAACAACATGACTTCGTCCCATACTGGTGATGCGTTCGTGGCCAATTTGCTAGCTTCCCATATGCTGAATTTGGTATTACATCACATGAATGGATGACGAAGGTATGTGACTAGTGCAAACATGATAATCATGAGAGGCGCGTCATGTAGGAACACTACTACATGCCACACTCAAGGAACCTATACACACTGACGAGACCCGTTGTCAATGGGTGCCGTCGTTCGTTTCATTGCGTCACGCTGCAATGACACCCCAGGCGCTGATATCTCTCTAGTAGAGATCGGTGGATCTTCCCCTTGACCTCCATTGTAGATCTGCCTGCCATAAACTTGCAGGCGCGTGGTGCGTTGCTTTGACGCATGCACGTTTGAGCGCACATGGCGCCCCTCTGTCACGAAAAGAGGCAGACGCGGTGCCGTCTAAGTAACTTCGTCGGGGCGAAATGCAGCATGTCACATATCACGGTGGTTGCCGCCGGGCCACACCGACGGACGCTGGTCTCACCATTCACGTTTTGCTAGCGTAGCGTCGCTGCGCCCAGCCTGCGCACGCGTCTACGTTGGGTCGGAGTATATTGGGCCCTTCATGACGCGCTCGCCGCCGTTTTGCTAGCTCTACGTGGGTCGAATTTTGTATCACGGGAATTCGATAGCCGCCGAAAATAAATGACACGTCCAAACCTGATAATCATGATATGCGTTTCATGTAAAACATGACTACAAGCTACGCTCACAGCGTTCTCGCAGCCGTTTCACTAGCTCCACATATACCTAATTTGGTAATACGTGACGTTAATGGATGACGAATGTAAATGATACGTCCAAACATAATAATCATGATATGGATGTTATGTGAAACATGATTACATAGCACCCTCACGGCTGTTTCGCTAGCTTCAGATGTACCAAAGTTGGTATTTGGTGACGTTCATAGATGACGAAAGTGAATGGAGCATCCAAACATGATAATCATGACTTGGAAGTCATGCACAGTATACTTTACCTCCGTCACGTAACGTTGTGCTGATTTTGGAGTGACCTATGAACCTTCCTCATTCGCGCTTCGCATATCATCGATTCACACTATACGTGGGATCTGCCATTTTTCTCAAGTAGAGACATTGTAATATGATATTGTATTTACGCGCTGTTATGTCGTGCGAATCTATAAAGATGTGACGGTGACGACATGAAAACAAAAAGCTTCATCTCTGACGCCAGGACATGATGACGGTTTTTGCACCTCTCTTTTTGAAGCCGACATCGCCGATGATGAATTTTCGTGTTAGCTAAGTGACCTCATAATTTGAACTTACTCAGCAACTAAGGATTGAAGGCGTAACAATTCGAACTTATTTAATCCCTATTTGGTGTTGTCTAGTATAATTTGCCTCTAAAAATATGGCAATGCTAGCTAAGTGCCCCTTCAGGGCTAAATTTTCTGGCGTCTATCACTTCTTGCATATATAATGCTTTATTCTTGTATATATAATGAGTCTACATACATCAGCAACACGGTTCCACGGTCGAAACGAAGTAGCTTTGACCGAAATTTTATCAACTCCCCAATCACCCAATCAAGCGGTGTCCGTATCCTGCGTGAAGCCAGTGATTCTAAGAAGTCAACGTTTGGAGAGCACATCTACAGCACTTGCCATGTGAACATAGTCCTTGACTTCAGCAACCAATATCGTAAAGCGCGTGAAGAGATCATCAGATATCGGTACAACTAGAATAAATGAACGCAGATACGCGCAGTGAAATAGAGGACCACTCATTTGTGGTAGTTACAAAACTGCAGAGCACTCTGCAGCACGGAGAGCGCTCTTCGGTGCAAGATAACTGTGGCGCGATCCATTCCTAGAGATGCTACCATCTAGGTATGCTTCACAGACGAAGTACCAAGCCGATCCCGCGTTCATGAAAGATTACTCCACCCACGTGTGTCCTCACCGATTGTCTTCGATGTGAGGCCATGCCGCGACCTCTGCCACTTCACGATACACGAGCATGCTGCCCCATGTTCGTAAAAAATTTGGATAATCCAGTGGACGTACCAGACTGAAAGTGGTGACTGGTGATTGCCAGCTTCATCACCTTCTTGACATGTTCATAGCAAGCGTCATTCGCGCTTCTGCCTCTGAGGAACCATATTGGGTCAGTGAGCACGAACAGCTGCCTGTAGAAGGTCCAGGCGACCAGGTACTGCAGGCCTTCCTTGCCAACTGAGCTGCTCTCAAAAAGTTCTGCCAGCATTCTGCCAATATCTTCGCGATATAGCATTTTGTCGGAAGCTCTATATGTGCGATTGGTGTACTTCTCAACAAATGTCTCCCAATCATCTGGTAAGAAAAAGCGAGAACGGTGACAATTTAGTTTTGACAAAGTGCTAACAAAGAGGCATAATTCAAATGAACACTGAACTCAGCGGACGTACAAGGAAGCATCCTATTCACTGCCAACAGAAAATTGTATCGCCTTGGCGCGCAATGGCGTTGCAGTATAGCTCTCAAGTTTCTACTGTATGGCCTCCGGACCAAGGACACTTGTTCAAAAAGTGTTGTTGCTCACCAGAATGCACGCCATTGCTGTGAAAAGGTAGCTACACAGGAAGAAAGTGACTTACAGTTTTTTGCTGGGTACATTTTACTATTGACTGCTTCCCTACAGGTCCTACGTGAGTTACGATATCAATATGAATAATTTATAATATTAGGCAGGCTTTCGGAAGAGTGTTGTTAACTTGTGTTGACACTTTTAGGGAGAACTGACCCTTCACGGAAGAACTGCCTTCAAGGTTCAGTAGACTACCTCGCAGTCCCAAATTTTTCAAAGAGAAGTACTCGCACAGGTGCACATTAGGTATATGTTGCAAGAACATCTTCGCCAATAAGTGCTGTTCGCAGAGTAGCCAGTTCTGCTTATAATAGTTGGATTTCAGTTTTTTTTCAGCATAGCTGCTCTTACAACTTCGCAAACATATATAGTGGTTTTGTTAATGCGAACCATTTCTTGATTGATATGTGGGGTTTAACGTCCCAAAACCACCATATGATTATGAGAGACGCCGTAGTGGAGGGCTCCAGAAATTTCGACCACCTGGGGTTCTTTAACGTGCACCCAAATCTGAGCGAACCATTTCTTAGCAAACTGCGGTGACTTTGAGCGTATCTATCTATCTAGCCGCCTACGACTTTTAGCTCTCCTGGCCGTTTCTATAATGCTAGCAATACGAAAATTGGTATAGCATAATATGAATGTATTAAAAACATATTTAATTAGTAGTAACATAAAACTCATGACATGTATGTCATGAATGTCATGATTGTCTTTTTATAGTCCTGCAGCCCTTGTGGTGGTTTCGTTCACATGGCATGTTGCAAAGCTGCTACGGTATGACATGATTGCATAGCGAACACAAGTGACTGACCCTAACTTGAAAAGTATGACACCTGTGTCATGTAACGACATTACTACATGCCACGCTAATGACATGCTCGCGTCCGTTTCTCTAGCGTCACATATACAAAATTTGGTATTACGGTACATGAATGAATGACGAAGGTATGTGACTGGTGCAATTATAATTATCATGGGATCCGTGTCATGTAACAACATGACTGCATGCCACGCTCATGATGCGCTGGCAGCCGTTTCACTTGCTTCACTTACACCGAATTCGGTATTACGGTACGTGAATAGATGACGAAGGTATGTGACTGGTGCAATTATGATTATCATGGGATGCGTGTCATGTAACAACATGACTACATGCCACGCTCATAATGCGCTGGCGGCCGTTTCACTGGCTTCACTTATACCGAATTCGGTATTACAGGACGTAAATGAATGACAAAGCTATGATATGCTGCTAACATGATAAACATGAGATGGTGTTATATAACATCACTACATGCTACGCTCATGATGCGCTCGTGGCCGTTTCGCTGCTTCACATGTACCAAAATCGGTATTACTTGGCGCGAACGAACGACATAGGTAAATGACAGATCCAAACCTGATAATCACAATATGCGTGTCATGTAACAACATGACTACATGCCACACTCAGGATGCGCCCACGGCCGTTTTGCTAGTTTCACATATGCCAAATTTCGTATTTCGTCACGTAAATGAATGACGAAGGTATGTGAGTGGTGCAAACGTAATAATCATTAGATGCGATGCACGCCAACATGACTATGTAGTCAGGCCACAGCCAACGCGCCAATACATTTCGACGTGCACGTGCTCACCGGCGTTCCATTTCGACGCGTGTTGCCGGCGTTGTCACGCCAGGCGCCAGTCCTGCCATGTACTACCAGGCGCGCGCCGTGCTGCGTTACTCTGACGCATGCGCGTTTCAGCGCGTCCAGCGTTCATCCATTACGAAATGAAGGAGACGCATTGTTGTCTGGTGGTGGTGGTGGTAAAAACTTTATTTTACCAAGTGATTCAGGCACGTATGGCCCACCGTGCACGCACGACTCCACTGCTCTATGCATTCATGAGTTCATGCATGACTTGGGCGGCCCGGTCAGTGGCGGTCTTCTGCTTGACTGGGTCCGTCGAGCGCAGCAGGGTCACCCATTCCTCCCGTGTGGTTAGTGGCTGCGGGTCCCAAGGCGAAGGGTCCGCCGGGCATTCAAGGAGGATGTGGGTAAGAGAAGCCTGGAGGTGAGCGAATTGAGCACAGGATCGGGAGGATGCTCCTTGGTAGAAGCGGGAAAAGAAATAAAGGGAAAGAAGTACGTGGGTGTAGAGAGGACACCATACCATCTGGTGAAACTTGTCAGATATCGGTGGGGTGGAGGGTATAGCTGGCGTTCCGGACGATATGCTTCAGTCCTCTCGCTGAAGGAATGCATGCGCTCCCTGGAAGAGTCCCGACTCGGATTCCGCCGTCGCCCAGTTGATGAGACCTTGGGCGTGGTCATTGGCAGCTTCGTTGCCGAGATTTCTAGAGTGAGCAGGCACACAGATCAGCTCCACATAGCGAGCTGGATGTTTGGGGGCGAGCTTAGTATACCGAAGGTGGTATCATAGACTCAGCCTCACGCAAAATTTATAATTGCGGTTTTTGAGTCGAAAAGGACGTACTGGGAATCAGTGCAAGTGAGGGCAAGTGTGATCGCTGCTACTTCCGAGGATTCCGGGTAGGATGCAGGCGTTATTCGGAGAGTTGTGATGGGCTGCAGTGTGGCATCAACGACTGCAACTGCCACGTCATCGCCCGTGTAAGCTGCATTCATCCATACGGCATGCTCCTTCGAACCGCGGTATTTGTGGAGAGCTTTTGCACGGGCCTTGTGGTGGGCCGAATGGTACGCCTGGTAACTGTTTCCAGGGAGAGGCTTTATGGTGAGCTGTGCGTGTGTGTCTAGAGACTGGTAGGAGTGAGGGGTCGCCTGCTAGTACGTTAATGTTGAGGGTGTCAAGTATGTGGCATCCAGTAAACGTCTTAGCTAGACGAGTGTTCTGGGCTTGTCTGTAGGCCTCTATCCTTTCGTGCGTACTGTTATGAAGCCCAAGTTGAAGAAGTTTAGTGGCTTGGGTGTTAGAAGGGAGATGTAAAGCCACCTTGTAATCATTTTGAAGCAAGGCATGTAGGGTGACTATTTCTTCTTGTCGAAGTAGGAGATAAGGGACTGTATAAAGAAACTGGCTAAGTATGAAGACATCAATGAGCCGACACATATTGTGTTCTTTCAAGCCATAATGTTTGCCAGAAACATGACGGACAAGGTGCGAGAGCGATTCCGTCACCTGCTTCAGTTTCCGGATGGTGAAAGGGTTACGGCCATTGTTTTGGATGTGAAGGCCCAAGATCCGTAGTGTGCCGGCCTCCTGGATAGCACGCTGGTCAGGGTAATGGTGACAGGATTAGTAACGCATCAGTGCGAAATGCAGCATGTCGCATGTAGTGTCGGTTCCCCTCGGGCCGTGCCGTCGGACGCTGGTCGCGCCGGTCGCACTTAGCGTCAGACTATAGAGTGCTCGCATTTTGCTAACGTGGCGTCACTAAGCCCAGCGCGCGCACGCGTCAACGCTAGATTAGAGTATGTTGGGCCCTTCATGATGTGCACGCGGTCGTTTTGCTAGCTCTACATATACCGAATTTGCTGTTACGTGGCGTCAATGAATGACCAAAGTATATGACTGGTGCAAACATGATAATCCTGACAAGCTGACAACATACCACGCTCATAGCGTGCTCGTGCTCGTTTGGCTAGCTCCACATATACTAAATATGATATCACGTGACTTGAATAAATGAGGAAGGTAAACGTGACATCCACACATAATAATCATCACACGTAAGTCGTATATGATATCATTTACCCCAGCTCGTAACAATAAGCTGATTTTAAAGTGACATATCAATACTTCTCATTTGTGCTTCACATATCATTGACTTTCACTGTACGTGGGATCTGCAAATCTTTTTGGTTGAGTGGTATTTTCCTAGCGAGTATAGCAATTTTAATGAAAATAATGCTCATCGAGAGAGCGTTATTCATTCACTAGTACCGCGTTTGTTCATTACCTTAAGCAGATATGTATTGACTTCAAACATATTGTTACGGATGTGATGGTTCATTTACACTGAAAATTGTCAGCGCTCTACCCTCATTGCCGAATAACCATCGCTCGAGAGCGTCCGATCTCTTCTTCTTCTTCCTCGCTCTTTCAGTCAGCGTTAAATTTTTCTCCGGGCCATAAAAAGCTCACCGAGTGAGTAGAAGCGATCGGTTGTTGTAGGGCTTCAATCGGGCAATGTGCACAATTTGAGTCTTGCGCAAACGCCGGTTCTGAGCTGTCACTTTCGCAAAAGTGTAAGTGATGTCACTTAGGCACTGAGTAATGACGAATGGTCCTGAGTACTTGGAAACTTCTTGCAAAGTCCCTTCCTTCGGACGGGCGTCCACAGCCAGACGAAATAACCTGTAGCGAAAGTCACAGGCGGGTGTTTTGCTTTGTAATGGTCTTTCACGCGAGCGTGGGAGAAAAGAGTTCGGAGCCGAGCAAGTCGACGAGCTTCTTCGGTGCGACACAAAGTCTGCGTGACAGTGGCGTTTTCATTCTTCGAAAAAGGAAGTATGGTGTCAAAGAAACTTACGGGGATGACAAGCATAGAGACGAAAGAAAGGCGTATAACCTGTGACCTCGAGTTTCGCGGTAATAAAGGCATATGTAACAAAAGGTAATACGGCATCCCAGTTCTTGTGATCCGCTGCGTCTTACATTGAAAGCATGTTGATGATGGTACGATTGGTGTGCTCAGTGATGCCGTTGGTCTGGTGGTGTTAAGGCATGAAATGGCGATACTGACACCCACAAAGCCGTACCAACTCTTCGACAACGTCAGCGGTAAACTGCCGGCCGCGATCACTTACCACCACACGAGGGGCCGCGTGACAGAGTATGATAGAGTTTAGAAGAAACCATGACACAGAAGAGGATGTGGCTGAAGCAACCGCCTTCATTTCAGTATACCATGTCAGGTAATCTACGCACCTAATAATCCAGCGGCGGCCGGTGGTAGACTCGGGGAAAGGGCCCAGTAAATCTTTGCCGACTTTTTCGAATGGTGATGTGGGTGGCTTAACCGGCTGCAGTGGGCCGGCCAATGGTGTGGTAGGTTGTTTGTGACGTTGGCAGACTTCACAACTTGCGACGTAGTGCTTGGTGGTTTTCCAGAGTCGAGGCCAGTAAAAACATTGTCGGATACGGTGAAGCGTTCGGGCAAATCGAAGGTGCCCAGACGTGATGTCATCGTGCATGGCTTGGAATACCGCAAGACGGAGGCATCTGGCACGACGAGAAGTAGTGTGGAACCATGGCTGGAGGGATTCTTGCGATATAGTAGGGCGTCATGAATCACGAATGGCGTGGCGTGTTTAGAGCTACGAGCCACTTCAATCATTGGTTTCAGCAATCATTGGTTTCAGCGCTGTTGCTCGTGACGGAAGACGTCCAAATTCTGAAAGTTGGATGAGATTGCGGCCAGGTAGTTGTCGAAATTGTCATCATCAGCATCCACAGTCGGAGATGGAAGACGAGATAAGCAGTCGGCATCTGCGTGACATCAACCGCTCTTGTAGGTCACAGAAAAGTTATATTCTTGAAGTCGTAAGGCCCAACGAGCCAACCAACCAGTTGGGTCGCGTAGTCCGACGAGCCAACAAAGAGAATGATGATCTGTGACAATCTTGAACTGCCAGCAGTACAAATAAGGGCTGAACTTTTGGACGGCGAAAACAACTGCAAGGCATTCCAGTTCGGTGACCGTATAATTTCTCTCCGCCTTAGTCAAAGTACGACTTGCATACGCCACGACGTGCTGGCGGCTGTCATGGTAATGAACTAGCAAGGCACCAACACCGATACTACTAGCATCTTTATGCAGTTCCCTGAGTGCCTCCGGGTCGAAATGGCGCAAGAGGGGCCCGGAAGTAAGCAAATACTTCAGTTACTCGAAAGCAGCTTCACACGGAACGGTCCATCGGAATGGGAAAATTTTGCGGAGCAACACTGTCAGGGGATGAGCAAGCTGGGCGAAGTCTTTGATAAACCGATGAAATTAAGAACACAGGCCCACGAAGTTGCGGAGATCCTTCACAGACGTTGGTTGCTTGAAGTCTCGGACAGCACTGATTTTTTGCGGGTCTGACCGTATACCGTCCCTGTTGACTAGATATCCAAACACAAGGGCTTGACGCTCACCGAAATGACAATTCTTTGCGTTTGAAACGAGACCAGCTTGTTTGACGCAATCTAGAACAACGCTAAGCCGATGGTTGTGCTCGTTGAAAATCTCGCCAAAAATAATCACATCATCGAGATAACACATACATATCTCTCATTTGAGACCGCGAAGGATGGAGTCTATGAATCACTCGAAGGTAGCTTGGGCATTACATAAGCCAAACGGCATAACGTTAAATTCAAATAACCCATCAGGCGTGACAAAAGCAGTCTTCTCTTTGTCAGACGAATGCATTGGTACTTGCCAGTATCTAGACCCTAGGTCGACGGGCGAAAAGTATGCGGCTGAGTGCAGACAATCAACAGCATTATCGATGCGTGGTAGCGGATACACGTCTTTCTTTGTGACGACGTTGAGACGGCGGTAGTCTACACAAAATCGCCAATAGTTTTCTTTCTTTTTTACTAATATAACAGGAGCTGCCTAGGGACTGCTTAACTCTTGCATAACGACTTTCTGCAGCATGTCGTTGACCTGATTGGTGATCACTTGCCTCTCTGACGGGGATACACGATAGGGTTTCTGGCGTATCGGTGTAACATCTCGCGTGTTGATGTGGTGGTGCATACGGGATTCAGTCAACATAAAACAACGCTTGTTTTGAGCGAAATCAAAGACTCCCGCGTAGCGTGTATGCACCTCCTCGAAGACATTCTGCTCGGAAGAAGTCAACGACTTATTGATCATACGTTTCATCTCGGCTGAGTAGTTGGGTGCAGTCTGACTCATAGCTGGAGACACTGAGACCATCCTGACGTCAATTGTGGCCCGCTCCTCGAACGTTCCCAGTTTGAATCCGGCTGGTAGAACAATGAACACTGCGGCTGCGTTGAGCGCCCACAAACAAGCATGTCCGTCGACGTCTGTAAGGACAGACCGTGGGACCAGCACGTTATTCTTGATGGCGCTTGCATGATCAAGGTCCACAAGTCCAGTGCAGGGACCTGAGCAGACACGAGAAGAGCACAAGGGTGCAAACACAGCTGTCCGACCAGGGATCGTTACATCTTCAGACAACAAAAGCGCATCGATGTGCAGAGTCGGAAAATCGTTTACTATTGCAGCGGGCAACGTACTTTGTAGAATAGTCTCTCCTGTTCCACAGTCAAGCGAAGCGCCGCATTCATGAAGGAGGTCGTTTCCTAAAATGACGTCATGATTTGCGACAGCCAGTACAGGGTAATCAACTCGAAAATTTCTTCCACCGATCGTGTATGCAACTGAACAGTCGTTCAGTACCACCAAGGCAAGTACCAGCAAAGCATAACGCTTCGCCTCCATTACCATGAAAAGTATCTTAACAATTCCACGCGAACATAACTTTCTGACCCAAGGAACGATGTTTGAAACGAAGATTCCTAACCGAAACAGCAGCCCCAGTGTCTACAAGAGCAAGAGTATCTACACCGTCTATACACACACGCACTTTGTTCATCAACATCACAGCAAAAGGAGGAATTGGCGAAACTGACCGTCCCGCGACCGCACCTCCATCGGTCGGACCAGTTAGTTTCCCAGCCGATACGGTGAAGGTGACCGACGACGCGCAGACGGCGACTGGCGGGACCGTGTCGGAAGCAGTGTCAGGCTTCCCTCGGAGGCGAGGGACTCGCTGCGAAATTCTTTAGGTCATTGCTGTCGCGGACGATGGTCGGCCGGGTGAGAGGTCTAGGTTTTGTGCATACGAGGCGGGTACGTCGAAAAACGTTGCGGCACAGTCGTTTCGTACACACGAGCCGGATACGTCGAAAAACGTGGCGGTGCAGGCGGCCGTCTGAGACAGAAGCACGAAATATGCCCTGGGAGACCACATGAGTAGCAAACGGGGACTTGTCGGCTTACATTAGCAGGAGCAGAGGTGGCAGAAGTACGCGGAGACGGGTCGTGCTCTACAGGAACATTTTGTGATGACGCATAGTACTCTTCTGGTAGAGGCCTAGTTGACGACGGTCGGAGGTCCGCAGAGGCACGTCGAGATTGTGACATCCGGTGGTGGCCGTGACCAGTCGGGGAAAACGGAAGCCGCGGAGTAAAATCTGCAGTGGTGGAGTGGTGCTGGGTAACTTGCCATCCTGGACCCCGCAGCAGTTCTTCGAAAAAGCAGACGCTTAGCTGGCCTACCCCCGGGCAACATCAGCATGAACGACGACACAGCAATCCCATTGACGTACTACGCTGCTGCATCCGTCAGTGCCACCGACACGGCACAAGGTGGCTGCCGACCTCGACAACCAGACTACTGGGCACCTAGGCCACGAATATTCTCAGGTAAAACTGACGAAGACGAGGACGCTTGGCTAAAACACTTCGACAGAGCGAGCCGCTACTACGAGTGGGGCGCGCCGGTGAAGCTCGTGAAAGTAGTATTTTTCCTTGCCGGGCAGCCTTGCTTTGGTTTGAGAACCATGAATGTGTCCTGCCCACTTGGGATATATTTGTTAAAGAACTGAAGGCCTGCTTTGGGGACACAAGTTCTATGAATAAAAAAGTTGAGCAAACGCTGTCACGTAGGGCTCAGTTGCCCGGCGAAACATGCACAACCTACATAGAAGAAATATTGAAGCTTTGCGGGATTTTCAACGCAAATATGTCTGACGAAGACAAAGTTGTTCACTTGTTAGAAGGCGCCGCCAAGGACGTGTACAAGTTTTTGATAACAAAAGAAAACTCGAACACTCCTTCTATTTTCATGTAGCAGTGTCACGCACTCGAGAGCGTCCGATTTCTTCTTCTTCCTCGCTCTTTCAGTCCGCGTTACAATATATTAGGAAAATAACCAAGTAAACTAATGCCTGCACTGACAAGGTGCGTTAAATCGAAGAGAGACGACACCACAGATGGTGTTAAAAATGAACTTGTCTCTCAATTTTGGCCATAGTTTCGCTGTAGAATTAAACATTCAGATTTGTATCACATCTGCCTCATACCTTAGTGAGTTTTTTAACTTAAAATATCATAAACATTCGGCAACTTCACAGAATTCCCAGATCTCCTGAGCTTCCTTCGCTGTACTTATTGGCGTGTTAGCTTGCTAGCATTTAGCTAGTGCGTTGCTGTATTCAAAAAGTTACAGGACGCAAAAGAACTCGCGCTTGCTGTTTTTGGTTGGTCACTCAACCAAAGCAGAGAGGAGTAGCCTTTTGCCGCGACTAAGCCAACTTTCAAACGTAACAGGCGTCAGTGAGTGTCGGCACGCGCCGATGATGCGAGAAATACGATACTCTGGTGAGTCATGCATCCTTCATTTATTGGCAAGGTGGTAACACACATTGAATTCGGAGGCTTTAGTTCTGGCAATCTAGGCAGTTAGGAGGCCGTGACTCGCGAGTAGATCTGGTCAGTGGTCGAGGATGAGTGCAGCTTCAATAACAATTCATTGGCATCGGAAGGGAGCGGTTGTTGCGTACCACGTAATAGGTGAAGCCACTGGCTTCGAATCGCTGAGTCTGAATCTGCACCTCCACGTAGTACATCAAGGCAAACGCACGAGTGCCTTCGGATGTTCTCACGGCTAAGTGAAGAAGCTCAGGCTGTGGTATCTGGAGTTGGATGGTCCTTGGCTACATTAAGGGGAAAGCATTGGTGGGAAGACATGCTCTTCAGTTGCTCCGTGTGAGAGCGTCCGGGTTCTCTACACCTTCCTACAAATCCGGTGCGGGAAATGTGCCCCACAGGCCGGACCGGCCTGATTCTGCAAGTGGTGCGGAAAGCATGTATGCTCTTTTTAACTGCACGCGTAAAACACTGATGCTTAAGGTGGTCAGTCTAGCTGCGTAAGGGGATTAGTCTGTCAGTCTGGCTACGTCCCTGCAAAGAGCGGGTAAACGAGCGAGCACGCTTAGCGGCAATGACTCACCTGAGCCCTAACAATTGAGTTCACTTCATTCATGGCTCTAATGCAAAGCAAGACTATGTATGACCTTCTTGTATGCCCCCTACTTGCCCTGCTTCTATGCACGATCTTTGCTTGTTGAGAAGTGAACCTCGGATCTGGAAATACGTCGGCTTCAGGAGATTACATTTTGTTGTGTTGTGGTTGGTACATCATCCCAAGTAGACTATGTCAGGACTGTCACAACTAGCCTGCCTATTGTAGTTTATGCTGTTTGCGCTGCTTCTTTTGTGATTAGCCATTGGGCAAAGCAGAAAAACAGTGTGGTGACGAGTTTTGTCGTGGTTATTTCCACAGGAAGGCTAAAGGAGGATGAAAAATTGTTTTACCTTCACTGTGCTGCTAATGAGAACATCTGTTCACGACATGGCTGATCAATTATGTTTTTAAGGGACTAACTTACTCACCACAATGATAGACTACTTCAAGCATTTGTCATGGCACTTTGGCACAACACAATTTTGGGAAAAAACCTTGTGTAGAGGTCCCGCCAGCACGTTTGCTTCAGAGCACGTTGTTATTGTCACGAGCAGGAAAGTCTTAACGGTTGCAATCGTTCATACACCTGGAGAAGTCTTAGACACATCAAAACAATTTCATTTTGCTCACGTGGACTATCACCTGATGGAGCATGTTTTCTTTACTGCGTGGGCATGGTTCATTGTTCCAGCAGCAAACGAAAGGATGATTCGACTATGTTTTTCCAAATTGTGTGTAGCGCCAGCAACATGCCTGACACAGGTGTAGTGAAGAGGGCCGTCGTGACTGCCGTGAGCTTTAGAAAATTTTCATGTTTTTCGGAATTCACAAATCATAGCACCCGAGGTACTTGCCGGCTCTCTTCACGGGCTGCACAGATTGAGTGGTGTGCAGTGCAGAAAGAGAGCCGCGGCCAGCAGTTAGTGGATCAGCAAGTACGTATCCACCTTGTCCATCGCACGTAGTTCTACCATTATCGCCACCGAATCATTCATTAATTGTTGCTGAAATCGCACTTGTCATTTCCATGAAGAACACTCGCGACAGATTTTTTTTATGCGACGGTGTACCACAAAAATTCGGACCCATGTATTCTTGCTCCGCGCATATATATTGTCGCAAAGAGCCTCTTGCGGAGCTAGGTTGACTATTATTGTATTAGTTAGCAAATTAAAGCTTATACGTGCGGCCTACACTGCTGCGACATCAATGACCTTTCGCACGTGAGTAATATTGCCGCTGTTTGGGCACCTCATGTTTTGATGTGTTTCTCAAAAGCAAGAGGTTCTGATCAACAAGGCTTTCTGTCTTGATTTCATAGTTCCTCTCACAGCCACTGCAGCCTATGTGGAAGCCACCACATTTAAACGTGTGGGAGGCGCTCGTAAGTAGCTTTTGCAAGTGCTGCGGAAGCTTTAACGTGATCATAGAAGGCGGTTGCGAGCAGCCATCTTGACCGGCTGAGCGTTATCTGCACGTAGCAATGTTTTCAGAAGAATTCTAAATGCAATGCCGGTGCCTGCATCACAACTGGGCCAAAGGCGTGGTTTTATAGTACAAAAAATGGCCGATCCCATGTACTGGGAATAGATAATATATGAAGCGTGAATGGGGAAGGTTGAGAAGTCACACTAAAATCAGCAAACCTTGCGAGGCAGACGTAAGTCATGCCGTACATGACTTCCAAGTCATAATTGTCATCTTTGAACGTGTGATTTACCTTCGTCGTCTATTCACGGTCACGTTATACCAAATTTGGTATATGGGAAGCTTGCGAAGTGGCCGCGAGTGCACATTGAGCGCAGCATGTAGTGATACGTTACATGACACGCATATCATGATTATCATGTTTAGATGCATCATTTACCTTCGTCGCCTATTCACGTCACGTTATACCAAATTCGGTTATGTGGAGCTAGGGAAACGGCCGCGAAAGCACTAGTCATTTTTTACATGACAGGCATGTCATGATCATCGTGTTTGGGCACGTCATTTACCTTCGTCGTGAATTTACGTCACGTACCACGAAATATCGCATACGTGAACCTAGCTGACTGGCCGTGACCGCATCACAGACGTCGCGTTGAGCGTGGAGCTGCAGAGTCCAACCAGGCCAGGAACTCAGCCGGTTACACTGGCTGTGTAGCGTCGCGTCAGTCTTGGCCAGCTGCAGCGCTAAATAAAAAGTGAGCCCTGTGGCTCGTAAAGTTTTTGAAATAAAGCGTTCTTTATGATGTGCAGCACTGTAGGTACTAGCAAAAATATGATTGCCGCAGTCTACTGCATAAATTTGAAGGCTTGTTCAGGAGTAGCAAAAAAATGAATTCTGGTCATTTTACCTTCAATATTTAGGGACTGATGCAAATTTCGCGTTACTTATTTTCTTGTGGCTCTGAGTCACGATGAATTAAGCAGCGAGAATATTTTTGTGCCATAATCTTGTCGAAATTAACAGCAACATAGAGAAGTTTTACGCATACTTGAAGACGCGTTCGCTATGCCTACTTTTGTTCTGTAGCATGTGCAGTGCTGTTTTCTGGCTTACCGCAGCTCCTTCACAATTCAAGCGCTCGTAATAAATTAGGGTGAAATTAACTTCGAAGACCGATAAATAATACATGCTCATAGATCCAGCCAATTTCTTCATATCTTTTATAACCACCGTTCATAGCCACCCTGTCTCAAAAAGCAAGCTGCAGCGTAGTCTTGGTATTTATCGGTGTCGCGTCTAGTAAAACGCTTGATTGTCACTACAGTTCAAGCTGCCCATGTGCCGAAGTGAGACACAAGAATACTCGGTCGGGAAAAGGCAGAGAAAGAGATAACGAGAAGACACACTCCAAGGCAAAAGGGTGCTAAAAGGTTGTGTGGTTGGTTCTTTTGAGGAAGACTCGGGCTGCCACAACCAATATTTCATTTAAAGACTAACGGCAATTCGTCCCACAGTTTGTTAGCACATACCGCATCAAAGTCCCAACATTTACACCTTAGATCACCATTAGTCCACACAGATCATCAAGAGACTAACATTGACTCCTCACCCAAATGCCTTACCGAGCAGCCAGCCTTCCTCGCAGTTCACCCCAAGGCACTAAATTTTGTCCCCTTATTTACGCCTTAGCGTGCATCCATTAGTCTTCAGAGTTGCACTTTGCAGGACGACCGGTTGGTTCACTAAAAAATCACAAGATATCCACGGAGTGAATGATGCTGAGTGGGGCGAAGCGTCCGTCAGTCAGTCCGTGCTTCCGTCCGTCCACACGACATCCGTTCGTCCTTCCTTGCGTCCGTCCATTCCTGCGTCCATCCATTGATACGTCCGCGCGTCCATCCAACCATCCGTCCGTCTGCTAGTCTGTCTCTCCATCCGTTCATGTGTCCATCTAGTGAACACTGCAAGTACCGCCATCTCCCATCTCGCATCTCCTGTGACAGATACCCGCTATAGAGCGGGTATGTGCCACCGGTGGCTAACTACTGCTACTACTACATATCGGATGATGTACAGACCCACACCTTGAGTAGCTTCGCCCCTAAAATACTCAATTCGGATGAAGTTTTTATCTGCAATCCAATTGGTTCCTTCATCCCCACCGATGACTTTTTCATTTACTGTACGCCAGGCTTCATACTGTTTCACCTCTTTTTCTCCGCCATAAGATACAAATGGCTCTGAAAAGGACACGTGTAAAAATATTTAGTCAATCGTATGTCACTGCTTCCGCACTAAACGCAACAACAAAATACAAAAGTGAGACAATAGTTTTTTGTATAGTTCTGTCGTTTCTGCATTCTCTCAGTGAATTCGCGCTCATGTGTCCAATACAAGTCTATCCGCGTTGTCATATATCGTGCAGTCTTCCTTGTGATGCTGCTCCGACGAAAGCGATAGCTAGAACGTTTTAGTGAGAATGACTTGAAATCCGTCTAATATTTCTGAGGCAGTAATTTTGAGGTTAAGTTTACTAGTAAGGTCGCGGTCGATCGCTTCTTAGCTGCTTCCGCGACCATTACAGTCAGAGGATCCAATCGGTGCTGTTGTAAATGAATAAATCATGCCTTTCACACATATCCATTATCATTCTTCCTGTTAGGTCATAGTTCTCTCATCAAATACGAAATTAACTACCCCAGAATCTTTATATATAAACCACAATAGCTATTCTATTTCAATAAACCTTATCAGTGTTAGATTTCATACTCTGCAGCTTGGCAATCCACACGTATTCATTTTCTGATGGAACTATCTAAGTGCCTGCAGTGGCAGTTGAATGATTTACGTTTATAGTACCTCGAAGCTGTCTGAGCTTTTCTGGGACACTTCCTTTACAGTTGTATTGTTGTGCGGTGCGACTTTCGTTTGCGCATTTCGTCTCGTATATTATAAATCAACCGGGGAATGAGCAGTCTATTACAGCATTGTGAGTGCATAGGAAGTCTCATCCCAGTATGATGACATGGAAACAGTGCAGAAGCACGATGAGTTTGACCGTATAAAAAACATCTTCAATGACCCCCCGTGCTGTACACGCACCGAAAAGCCGTAAGTGTTGCGCATCAGTTGAAGGGTTCGTGAAATGTCACTCCTAAAACCACAGGGCAGAACTGCTGGCAGCTACGCCCACTAACTAGGTTACGTCAAGCAAAGAAAATAGGCCTGCGTGGAAGCCAAAGTTAGCTAATCAAACATGGAGGCTTTGCTTCGATTAGCGTCCACGCTCGGTACTTTGGCGGACGTCAACTAGTTAATAGGTGTAGCTGCCGGCGGCAGTCTCTCAGTGGATTCGCGCTCATGTGTCCAATACTAGTCCATCCGCGTATCATATATCGTGCAGTCTTCCTTGTGATGCTGCTCCAAAGAAAGCGATAGATGACTGGCATTACATGCACCTGGATCCACAGCCATATGTATGTTTTGGACCATCGCTGCACAAAAACATAGAAAAAATAGTCACACGTCACACAGAGGAATAGGCGCGCACATTACAACAAGTTGCAAGGTCAAATAAAATACAGATATAAAATGGCATAAATATAATTTTGCTACCATATCATACATCGTCAAAGTCGCAATTCGAGCCACAAAGAGTAACGGCTAAAGTACAGGAGCCCCCCCCCCTCCCTCCCGACAAGTCGACGAGTTTTAAGCGAGCGACAGCAAGTCGAACAAGCAAACGCGAGATCAAACATGGCGCCGCATGCGAAGCGTCTGCGCCAAAGCGAGCAAATCTGGAACAGGAGAGCAATCGAAATATTACCCAGCTGGTCTACTGCTATGAATGGCGCCGAGCTGCTGCGGAGCTAGCGCTACAGTGGCTAGAATAGGAAAGTGCGATTAACGCGCCGGCACGCACGTAAAACTTTAGGAGAAAGCGCCAAGTCGCGCTGGCACACGTGTTTGGTACGAAAACCGGGCAGCTGTGTTCACTTCATGGGAGGAATTCAAACGCCGGCTTCTCAAAACGTATGCAAGTCCCGATCGCCGAGAGCGAGCTGAACGTGACATCTAGTGCCGTATGCAAATGCCAAATGAAGGCGTCACAATTTATGCTGAAAACATGACGCGTCTTTTTCGACGAGCCGACCCTCACATGTCGGAAGAGAAAAAGGTGCGATACCTGATGCGTGGAGGGAAGAAGCAGTTCTTCGGTTGTCTTGTACGCAGCCGCCCCCCCTCCCAAAGACTACTTCACAGTTTCTTGCTGAAGCCATCCTGATTGAAAGTACGCTTCAGCAACTGACCCAGACGTACGAGCGACAAGTGAACTTTGCCTCTGCTACGGACTACATGGGTGGTCTTTGGGGCAACGTTGACTTTTTCGAAGAGCTCATACGCTCTGTAATCCGCGAAGAACTGCAGAAGTTATCAGTACCCTCGGCGCCCACTGTCAGTTCTTTCTCCGGCATCGTCCGAGATGAAGTTCAGCAGGCACTACGAGAACCGTCCTGTCAAAATGAGCCATGGCCCCTAAATGACTTCCCTCGCATGTCGCAAGCCCAAACTCTGCTCCAACCAGCACCACCTTTGGCTCCACTTCCCATCGCGGCCCCTGCCATGATTCCGGCAGACCAAACTTCGCCAACCTTCACCGCATTTCACTCTACCTTATACCACAGCCCCAGCCATGCTCCAGGCAGTCCAAGCGGATCCGTACCTCAGTGATTTTCGACTGATTCCGCGAAAATCAGACGTGTGGTGGGCCCCCAAACGACGACCTCTTTACTATCACTGTGGCGAACCTGGGCACATCTACCGACTGTGCACTTATCGAGAGCTGAGACTACGTTCTTTTTCGGCCAACTCCACACCTCCTAGGTTCAGCCAGTGGCCTCCAGAAATCGCTGACTGCGTTGCCCAGCAGCGCGAATCGACATCTCGGCACCACTCACGTTCTCCATCACCGCGGCGGTTTTCGCCGATTCAACGCACCTATTTGGGTGAGGCGCAGGGCCGGTCACCTAGCCCGCGTCAGGAAAACTAGCCTCAGCGACCTCCTGGGGCAAGGCCGATCAGACTGGTCATGCTCAAGGCCCCCTATTGACGCGGACTGAAGATACCGATGATACATCGACAACGACACCACCGGTTGATTGCAGAAGAGTTTTCTTGAGATTCCTGTTCTGCTAGATGGTCGCGAAGTCAGTGCTTTACTGGACACTGGTGTGGAGTAATCCATAATTAGCGAAAACTGGCCGCTCTTCTGAAAAAAGTAACGACGCCTTCAAACCGAACGCTAACTTGCACAGCTGGCGGGCATATCGTCACGCCACTCGGTAAGTGCACGGCAAGATTACAAGTCCACGGTTGTTCGTTTGTTGCTAGTTTGAGCGTTCTCCGGCAGTGTTCTCAAGACCTGATCATTGTCATGGATTCTCTCAGGGAGCATGGTGCTCTAATTGACATTCGACGACGTCTAGTCACTTTCACGATTACAAACGCCACAACAACTTACGCAGACCCCAGTCACTCCCGAGTGTTTCTTCGCGTCATCGATTACTATGTCACGTTACCACCCCTCGCAACTGTAGTGGTTCAGGTGGCGTGGGGCGGAGTGATGCACAGTGAAGCAGCCGTGAAAAGCAATCACTCGCTTCTGCTGTCTCAGAATGTCTGCGTTGCGAGAAGCCTTGTTGACCTTCGTGGTGAATACCGCGACCTTTTTGTCACAAACTTCAGCTACGAGCACTGACACCCTTTTTCTGGAACTGTCATCGCCTACGCCGACCCAGTCACCAATGTCACCTAGTGTTCTGCTTCTAAGGCCATCGGCACTGGTGAAGCGCCTTTCCGTAGCGTCGACAAAAATACAACGCTTTCTGAAGCGAACAAGAAGCGTTTGGCGAGCTATTGCTGGAGTTCTACACATGCTTTGCACGTTCTTTGAAGATACGCCAAACACCGATAACGAAACACCGCATTATCACCTACGACAACGCGCATTCCATACGGCACCATCCTTATTGCGTTTAGTCAACCGAACCGCACGCGATTCAAACGCAGGTTAAGAAAATGCTTCAGGATGGCGTCATACAGCCTTCAAGAAGCCCTAGGTCATCACCAGTCATTCTTGTGAAAAAAAAAGACGGCACGCTTCGCTTTTGTGTCGATTACAGAAAGTTGAACAATGTTACAAAGAAAGACGTGTACCCGTTGCCCAGAGTCGATGATTCTCTGGACAAGGTGCAGCGTGCGGAATGTTTTTCGTCCATCAACTTAAGAGCGGTTATTGGCAAATAGGGGTCAATGAACGTAACCGAGAAAAGACCGCTTTTGTAACGCCGAATGGCCTTTATGAGTTCAAAGTGCTCCCTTTCAGCCTCTGTTTCCCTCCAGTCACATTCCAGCGAATCATGGACACTGTCGTGGCAGACCTTATGTAGAAAAGCTGTCTCGTCTACCTCGATGATGTCGTTGTGTTTTCAGAAACGTTTGACGAGCATCTTTGTCGCCTTCGGAATGTGCTCGAAGCCATTAGATCGGCCGATCTCACACTAAAGCCTGAAAAATGTCATTTCGGCTACGAAGAATTAAAGTTTCTTCGTCACGTCATGAGCGCCGTTGGTGTTCGGCCTGATCCTGACAAAACTGCTGCCGTCGCCGCATTTCCAGCTCCAACTGACAAAAATGGTCTTCGACCATTTCTTGGTCTGTGCGCGTATTACCGGTGCTTTACTGATATTTCTCCAACATTGCGGAGCCACTATTACGCCTCACGCGTGATGACACACCGATTGTCTGGGCGGACGAACAGCAGACTGACTTTGCGGAACTACAGCACCGGCTCTCTTCCCCTTCCGTGCTCGGCCACTTCGATGAAGATGCTGACACAAAAGTATGCACTGATGCCAGCAATATTGGTATTGGAGCTATTTTGGTACAAAGACAACATGGCATTGAACGGGTAATAGGCTACGCAAGTCGCACACTGTCTCGCGCCGAATCTAACTATTCCACATCAGAAAAAGAATGGTTCGTGGTCATTCGGGCAATTACCAAGTTTAGGCCATATCTCTACAAAAGACCATTTAAAGTGGTGACTGACCATCGTGCTTTGTGCTGGTTGACCAATCTACGAGACCCTTCAGAACGATTAGCACGATGGAGTCTGCGCCTACAGGAATTGGATGTTACCTTTGTGTACAAGTGAGGCAAAAAGCACGAAGATGCCGACACGCTATCACGAGCACCTCTTCAATCCGCCAGTAAAAGCGCAGAAGAGGATGGCGCCTTTATGGCAACTCTCAGCGGACCGGATCTGATGTCTCATCAACAAAATGACGCCGATCTAAGAATGATTATAAATTAGTTAGAAGGTGGCACCACGCCCATTCCTCGGCCGATGTCGCAAACGTTGCCATAACTTTGCCTACAAAATGGCGTCGTATACAAAAGGAACACCGGTGCTGGTGACAGATCTCATCTTCTCATCGTGCCTGAAGCCCTCCGCGATCACGTCTTATTAGCTTGCCACGACAAGCCCGCATCCGGCCATCTGGGCTACTGGAGAACTATGGATCGCGTGCGACAACTGTAGTACTGGCCTAAAATGTCTGCCTGTGTCAAACGCTACGTGAAGGGATGCCGTGATTGCCAGCTTCACAATACACCACCTTTAAAGCCTGTAGGCCATGTATAACCAATTGATCCACCGCGTACACCATTTGATCAAGTGGGGATGGACCGCCTATGCCCGTTTCCTTTGTCTTCTTCCGGCAACAAATGCATTATTGTCGCAACCGATTGCTTGACGCGTTACGCTGAGACGAAGGCACTGCCACGAGAAACCGCATCTGAAGTTGCCAGTTTTTTAATGCATCAAACAGTGCTACGGTATGGCGCTCCGTCTTTCGTCATCACTGATCGAGGGACACCATTCACAGCGAAGCTCTTGGATGATGTCTAAACAAAACGCTAGCCGACCTGATCTCTATGCACGTGGATGTGCAGCACAAAACGTGGGACGACATCTTGCCGTACCTAACAATTTCGTATAACACTGCTACGCAGAAAAATACGCATTTCACTCCATTCCGGCTCATTTATGGTCGAGATCTGAGAACTATGCTGGACGCCATGATTCCGTATGAGGACATCGACAAGCTCGACCATACAATTAGCCCCCGACATCAATGAGTACATTCAGCGTGCTAAGGAAGCACGTCAACTGGCCCGTGTGCACATCAGAACTCAACAGTGCGCACATACATGGCGGTAGAACATCCTACATCGAGAAGTTAACGTGAACCTGGCGACCAAGTTTGGGTTTGGGTGACCAAGTTTGGGCAGACCCAGCTGGTCTGCCGTCATGCATGGCGCCAAGCTGCTTCGAAGCTAGCGCTACAGTGGCTAGAATATGAAAGTGTAATGAACGCGCCGGCACGCGCGTAACGCTTCGGAAGAAAAGCGCCAGGTGGCGCTGGCACACGTTTGCACGTCGTGTGCTAGCGCCACCTACCAGGTTGAGAAGCGATTGAGAGAAATGGGGGAGGAGCGTCGGGCTAGGAAGGTATTCAGCTACTTGTACATGAAAAATGTCGATACACAATGGAGGATGCGAAGCAGGAAATTGACTGGTAAATACTTAGAAAACAGCAGGGGGCCAAACTAAAAACAATTATCTGTTAAGAAGGTGAAGGAAGCTGAAACTGGTATGTGGAGAAATGGCATGATTAAGAAGTCCGCACTAGAGATATTGTGGGCATTTATTATACCAATCCTCTTCATCTGTACATTATCATCATTATCATGTGTTGCTCATGCATCCTCATTGTTGTCACGTAGCATCATCATCTTGGTTCGTTCATCTCAGCTGTCGGCTGCCGGTTCCTCGGGCCTAATAAAGGTCTTCCAAACCAAGACTTCATACGTGGTAGAGCGTGCTCTTAGATTCCTCGTCATCCTCTCGACCACTCTAACCCCTGGAGCTACTTTCAGGTCGCCGCTTGGGCCAGGTGTCCGGAAATATGTCGCACTAAGAAGAGGTCAGTGCTGCAGTCCGTTTCCACTCCGCCACCGCGTGCCGTGCCTTTTCACGTCATTAACAGCCTCCAGCGTGAGCCCCATCCCTTCGCTGCTATGCGCGGGGAAGATGTGGAGGAATGGCTGGACGATTTCGAAGGTGTCGGCGCTGCTAACCGGTGGGATAACACCTACAACTCGCTCACGTGTCTTTCTACCTCACGGGTGTCGCGAAGACGTGGTTCCTCAACCACTTCATCGACATCCATGACTGGTCAGCCTTCAAAGATCAGCTTCGCCATGTCTTGGGCACACCGGCTGTTCGTTCAGCTCTCGCAAAGAAAGCTCTCGCGACTCGGAAACAGCTCATCGGGGAGTCGTATACATCCTACATCGAGGATGTCCTTTCACTTTGCCGCCGGGTTGACACCCCAATGTCAGAGTCAGACAAGGTATGTCAGCGTCTTAAGGGATTGCACCCGTCGCATTCAATGCCCTTGCAATCCAGAATCCGGCTACCGTTGCTGACGTTGCGACAACCTGTCAGCGCCTCGAAGAACTTGAGTCTATGCGCCTACAACCGGAGAGTGATGCGGCCCGAATTACGGCGGATCCAAACCTATGAGACACAATAAGGCTGATTATACGCGAAGAATTAGAATCAATAGGATTCACACTACCTTTAGTGTGTCCTTTTCAGTCTTCTTCAACGTCATTGCGGGATGTTATCTGGAAGGAGCCGCGCCCTAAGGCACCGTCAGCTTGACGTCACCGCCAAGAACGTCCGCGTCGGTTGCGGCCGCACCTTCCACAAGCTTTCCCACAAACTTTCTCTCACCACCGCCTGAGCCGTCATCTATCCCTGTCACTGCTCTTTCTTCCGGTGCAGTTAACGGAAGCTACTACCCTCCTCTTCGATCTACTCACCCTACGTGCTAATATTGCGACTATTGTGGTCACATTTCACGCTTTCGCAGCAAGCGCCAGCAAGACGAGCGTTAAGGGTACGACATAACGGAACTGTACCGCAGGAGCCTCGTAACAGGGCCGCCATTATTCGTCACCGCCGCGTCGGTCTCCATCTCCGCCAGCATCGGGTGAACTGCACAGTAGTCATCTATCAACCTGACGCCGTTCGCTTTCACCCTACCGTCGCTTCTCTTTTCCGCTTCAGCCTGCTTTTCTCGCTTCTGAACGTCATACGGAAAACTAAGCGATGCAGTTTTTGGATGACAAACTGCATTCCAACACAGGCCTCCAATACCTTCAGCGCGCCCTTACAATATGATTGCAGTCATAGTTGAGGGAGTGGACGTTGATGCTTTGGTGGACACTGGGGCTGGGTTTTCTATTATTCATGCTGATTTGTGTACCCGTCTTCGAAAAGTCACGACGCCTTATGATGGACCAACCCTGGTTACAGCCCAGGGAACAATGATTCGCCCTTCCGCTCTCTGTACTGCCCGTGGGCTAATCGACGACATTCTTCATCATATACAATTCGTTGTGCTATCCCGTGCTCCCACGAACTCATTATAGGCTGGGACTTTCTTTCATCTGTTTCCGCGGCTATTTGTTGTGCACAACGTGTCGTCCATCTTACTGACACAGACCATTTGCTTAGTGACGAAACCTACAGGCCACATCGACTCATTTCTGCTGTAGACATCGAGTTACCCCCGAACGAACATCAATTAGTCACAGTTTTGTCCAACGACGTCGACTCTGGTGACATTTTGGTCACTCCATCGCCCCGTTGCCTTAATAAAGGCATAGTTTTCGCATCAGGTGTGGCTCGCTTCAACAATGGATCAGCTGTCCTCGCTGCTACGAACACCACACCAGATACAATTTTACTGCCACGGGGCACTACTGTAGCCTGCGTTGCCGATCTGGAACCTGTGTGCGTCGTGCCTCTTACCCCTGCCTCCTCTAAAGGCCATCATGGAGATCATGCTACTTTCTCGGCCTTTACAGCAGCCGTCAACAAGGACTTGACAGACTCGCAGAAGCAGACTGCTTGATTTGTTGCAAAAGCATCCAAACTCTTTTGACGTTGATTCATCCAGCCTGGGTCAGACAACTGCTACAGCACATCGTATTCAAACCGACGGAACATCCATTGTGCATCTTCGTCCGTACCGCGTCTCCCTAGCCGAACAAAAAATAATTGAAGAAAACGTAGACGATATGCTGCAATGGGAGATAATCCGACCCTCAACCAGTCCTTGGTCGTCTCCAGTGGTTGTGGTGCGTAAAAAACACGGTCCCCTACAATTTTGCGTCGATTACCGAGTACTCAATAAGATCACTAGGAAGGACGTATACCCCATGCCACGTATCGACGACGCCCTTGATTCCTTACCAGGCGCTGAAACCTTTTCAAGCCTCGACTTGCGTTCCGGCTATAGGGAAATCCTCATGCATGAAAATGACAAAGAAAAAACTGCGTTTGCAACCCCGGATGGCCTATTCGAATTCAATGTTATGCCGTTTGGTCTATGCAATGCGCCCGCAACTTTTGAGTGCCTTATTGACACCGTGCTGCGTGGCCTGAAATCGAAGACTTGCCTATGTTACCACGATGACATTGTTGTCTTCTCATCGACGTTTTCTCAACATCTGCAACGCTTGGACGAGGTCCTGACTTGCCTTGCGGGCGCTGGTCTTCAAATTAACACCAAGAAGTGCCATTTCGCCAGCAGATCTATCAAGGTCCTCAGTCATGTTGTGAGCAAAAACGGAATTCGTCCAGACTCTGAGAAAACTGCTGCGGTACTTCGCTTCCCTCGCTCTGACAAGTCGAAAGATTTTTATTTATTTATTATTTATTTATTTATTTATTTATACATGTACCTACATCGCCCTTACGGGCATTATTGTAGGGGGGAGAACAAGCAAAAGAATACAGTACAGTCGATATACCGAAAAAGATGGTTGCGGATAAAAAGCTGTATCGTTTGAAAGAACATAGTCATAACAAAGTGAAACAACAAAGTGAAACAACACTGTCATAAATAAGGCATCAAATTGCAAATACAATGCAAAACGTTGAAAGAGAAGAGTGCTATTGGTAACACAGGGCAATAAAAACAAAGGAAAATAATTAGTACGAAACGCATCAGAAATGTGCAGTAATGATTAGTTCAACAAAAAATTGTGCAAATTTTTAACAAAAGATAAAGGAGGCGCAGAGACAATTTCCTCTGGCAAGCCGTTCTACTCATGCGTTGTTCTTGGAAAAAAGGCGTATTTGAATTCGTTGATCCTGGAAGTGTATTCACGCAGTTTTAAAGAATGGTCAGTACGGGGTGATACATAGGTAGGTGGCCTTATATACTGATCCTTGTCGATGCCTGTTTTGTTCATGAATATGCTGTAAAATAGGGACAGTCGTAGGTATTTTCGCCGGTCAGCTAACAGAGGCCATTGCGATCCTGAAGGAATGTCAGCTGATCTTATGGTAAAGTTATAATTGCTTGCCACAAAGCGTGCTGCGCGTGCCTGTACACGCTCCAGGGCTTCTATATTTGATTTTGTTGAGGGGTCCCAGGCACTGCAGGCATATTCTAATATGGGACGCACATTGGATATGTATAGTGTTATGTATAGTGTTATGGATATGTATAGGATATGTATAGGTTATGTATGTTTGCGAAGTTTCCTTGGTTTCGCCTCTTACTTTCGGCGATTCATACAAAACTTTGCCTCCATAGCCACACCACTCCATAAGCTACTTGCTTCTGGTACACCTTTTCAGTGGTCTCAGGAATGTGAATCGGCTTTCGACAGGTTGAAGAGTGCCCTCACAACCGATCCTGTACTTTTTCATTTTCACGATGGTGCACCGACCATCCTACATACAGACGCTAGCAGCCACGGTTTAGGAGCCGTGCTCCTCCAGCACGACAACTCTTCGCGAGAGCGAGTCGTTGCGTACGCCAGCCGCGTCCTCTCCATAGCCGAGAGGAACTACACGATCCCCGAGAAGAAGTGCCTCGCCATCGTTTGGTCAGTGCAGAAATTTTTTCCCCATCTTCACAGCCGCCATTTCAGCATTGGGACCGACCACCACGCTTTATGTTGGCTTTCGACACTCAAGAACTTGTCGGGACGCCTCGGCCGCTGGATTTTACGCCTACAAGAGTATGATTTTGACATCGTATACAAGTGTGGCAGAAAGCATAGCGATGCCGATGCTCTTTCTCGCTGCCCACTATCAGCGGCTCCCCTCAGCGTTTTCGCAATCACTTTGCACAACACACCCTCGGAGTCCACGTCTACGGCGGTTTTCTCACCCGCCCCTATAGACCAGTTGCCTTTGGACGACCCGCACGATGTTTCTTCTCGACAGCTGACTGACCCATACTGTCGGCGTATTATAGGCTACCTCACTGGCAGTTCCCGTTCACCTAATGTGAGGCTCCGTCGCCAACTCTCGCAGTTTAAGCTGGACAACTCGGTGCTGTACCGCAAAATTTACCATCCGCGCGGTCAGCGCTGGGTTCCCGTTTTACTCCGATCGCTTCGGTCTGAAGGCCTCAGAGCACTTCATGACAATCCGACGGCTGTTCACCTTGGTTACCACAAAACCTACGATCGCCTTCGAAGTCGGTTTTATTGGCCAGGTATTACCACTAGTGTAGCTCGGTACGTTGGGTCCTGCACTACCTAGAAAACTACCCACATCTGCTCCAGCCGGTACACTACAGCCTCTTCCGTGCCTAGCCACACCATTCGAAGTTGTAGGCATCGATCTTTATGGCCCCCTTCCAGTCACTGCTGCTGGAAACCGATAGATAGTAACAGTCGTTGACCATTTGACGCGCTACGCCGAGACGGCATCCGTCACTACCGGTTCAGCTTCTGAAATTGCCGATTTCATCCTCCAAGCCATTATACTGCGTCATGGTGCTCCACGTGTATTGCTCAGTCACCGTTGAAGGACCTTCCTTTCATAACTAGTGAACGAACTTCTTCGCGCCTCTGGCACAACTGACAAGACTGCCTATAGTTATCATCCTCAAACTAATGGCCTCACTGAGCGATTCCGCCGCACTCTTGCTTACATGATCGCCACCTACATTCAACCAGACCACAAGAACTGGTGTGTAGTTCCACCATTCGTCACCTCTGCCTACAATACGGCTATTCAGCGGACAACCAGCTACTCACCATTTTACCTAGTTTATGGACGCTCCCTTACTTCTTTCCTGGACGTCTCTTTCTTTACCTGCCACACGGATTCATCTCCATCCTCTTCAGGGGAATACGTTTTACGGCTCGCAGAGAGCAGCCAACGTGCTTGTATAAACACTGAAGCCCGACAGCAAGACAGAAAGCTGGTTTATGATGAATCGCATCATGCTGTATCCGTACAACCTGGAGACGAAGTGCTGCTTTTGACGCCTATTCGCACACCTGGTTTGTGCGACGAATTCCAGCCACGGTTTATCGGGCCATACACAGTTCTTGAAGAAACTTCACCAGTGAATTATCGCGTGACGCCACTTGTAGCCCCAGCAGATCGCCGTTATCAAACTACTGAGGTCGTCCATGTCTCCCGTATGAAGCCCTTCATGTGACGTTCTTTGTCCCCTTGACTTGCCGCGGCCAGGCTGGCCGCTTTCACGTGGGGGCAATTAGTGTGGGCATTTAGTATACCAATCCTCTTCATCTGTACGTTATCATCATTATCATGTTTTGCTCATGCATCCTCATCGTTGTCACGTAGCATCATCATCTTGGTTCGTTCATCTCAGCTGTCGGCTGCCGGTTCCTCGGGCCTAATAAAGGTCTCCCAAACCAAGACTTCAAAATATATTGAACTTTTAAGCAGAAAATGGTCAAGGAAAGGATCTATGATAATACTCGGGGTAGTTCTCTACTGTTTGAGGCCAGGACACTAGTATTGCGAAACAAGACATATCGGGCCAATCACGAAGAGGTAGAACGGTATGCAGTGCGTGTGAAGAGGAAGAGGAAAGTGCCGAACACTTGATTATGTTCTGTAAAGGGCTTCACCCTATAAGTCAGGATGATGGCGCAGAGTTTTTCAAAGCACTGGGGTTTTGCTACAGGGAGGGCAAAATATAGTTTAAGGGAGTAGAAGTAACTTGAAGGAGGTTATCTGATTGGTGCCTAAAGTCAAGGTATGAGTGAAAATTAAACCCTTCACTACAAAGTACGAATTCTCAACCTGAATATTTAAAGGGAATAATACTTCTAGTTTTTGGTTCATTAAAAATTACAGCTTGGTGGCGCTCGCCACCGCCAGATCTAAAGGGTACAGGCCTTATCCGTCCGTCCGTCCGTCCGTCCGTCCGTCCATCCATCCATCCATCCAGCCATCCATCCATCCATCCATTCATCCATCCATCTACGTGACCCAAGCCGGTGGTGCCCTCAATGATAGTTGCAATACCAATTTATTATATCGCATTCGATATCGGCTATCAAGGCATACTATGCTGCAGAGTATACAAATTGAACGGCACTGCAAAAATTAGAATGACCTCAACAAGAAATCAAGCTCATTTGGGTTCCGGGCCACTGTGGAAACCCATGAAAAGAGGCTGCTCACCACACATCCTGAGGGAACATAAACCGGGCAGTGGTGCGGTCCCAGGAACCAAATCCGAATGACCTGGCGCGAAGCTACAGAGACCGGCTCAGCCGGCACCGAGAACAAAGAAGGCTTTCTCCACCTCCAGATGATGCAATTACCCGGGCCCAGGCGACTACACTATGAAGGGCTCAGACTCATTGTATACTCAGCCCGAGGAGGCTGGCCGCAATTGTGAAAGATGAAAAGCTGCACAAGTGTAATAACTGCGGCCTAGCACAGGCAAGACAAGACCACGTATTATGGGGTTGCCCCAACAACCCTCCACCCTAGGAGCTCCTGCAGCCATCTCCCTCTCCCCGAAACCTGGGAGAGGTTATTAAAGAGCCCGAGTATGCATATACAGGTCAAGCTGGCGGATGGTCTGCTAGTGTTGCGGCTCCTTGGGCCCCAATCTAGCCCCCATCAAACTTGGTTTCACCCATTTCCTCTTCCCTTTACGAATAATGAAGTTTTTTCCGCCTCCTCTTCCAGGCCGGCGGTGCGCTGCGCAGAGACGGGAATCAACCACGCGAGCAGGCAATGTGATAATTTTAAAATATATTTTGTTGCTCAAGCAAGGTTTTAAATGGCGACCGAGAAAATATGTTGGGTAGCTTCTGGAAAACAGGATGCCTACGCGGGTGCACGACTGTAATAAAATATTGACATGGTGCCGAAAGTGAGCACGTGACGACAATAAAACATTTAATCGATGTGAAGTGGTAGAAGAGTGGAACGATGAACTAAGTTGGAGCCGTTGCTTGTAACACCTTCCATGGCGAAACATCATTTTCTCAAGCAGTATGCTGTGAATAATGCCCCATCAATCGTAACGTTAAACTCAGAGACAAGAGTCACAGTGGTATCTGAGTGAAAACTTTTTTATTTTGTGCACCCTGGTCATACAACGCATTTCCGAGTAATGACTCATAATCTGTTTACAACCATGCATTTCTAATAATTGGTCGTGCGTGTTTTTTTCTTAAAAAGTTTCATCTTTCACAAGCGCCCCACAGAACATTGTTTCCCTTGGGCTGAGAGCCTAGGTGACGCACCTAATCTTCAGTTACTTCCTCTTTTCACGGGAAGATGCTCGCTTCCTGTGGAGTGCCTTTGTGTAAAGACACAAAACTGTCAGCAGAAAAAAAAAACTTTTTCCCTTGACTGGTGAGGCTCGGACCATATTGTGCGCAGCCCAGTGTGACATCTTTTCTTTTTTTTCAATCAGGAAACAAGCTCTTTCAAGCTGTCACTGTTAAGCTCGTTGCAGCTAAATCACTTTCAAAAAGGAATTTCAAGGGCGTCTACAAGTGTGGCAGTTTGGGCAAGTTGGTTTCACATGACGATAGTTAAACCGCGAGAAAAGAAAGACGACAAAGGTACAAGAAGGAGAGGAAATGCTTTTTGTCCCTTTGTTGTCGTTCTGTTTCCGCGCTATAACTATCGTCTTGGCCTCTACAAACGCGAAGAGCTTCTCTAAAAGACCTACCCATGGCGTCCGCACAAGGGGGGCAAAAGAGGCGGGCGCCCCCTCCCCCCTAGTCACCTAGGAGGGGGGCGCTAAAGCTAAATCTTCTTTATACAATCACGAGGCGGAGTTGTTCGGGGTTCTTTTGGAACCGCGAACAACCTTACTTGTAGCCTGTAGTGCTCCCCAGGATGAAGTAATGACTTTGTTTTCGCGCCATGAGAGTGCATACAGAAGCATTGGTGTGAGAGTGCCACCACAATAAAAGAAACGAGGACGATCTCGTCCAACGAACCTGCCGGAAACGTGCAAACTACGTGTAAACGACTGCACGTGCCCCCACGAGGCTCCTCCTCAGAGGGATCAGTGCACTCCGTAGGAGCCGCTTGCCGCTTACCACACTTCCCTATTCTAGCCACTGTACTACTGCTGAAGCCTACGGTGATGGCGGCCCTTTCCCACAAACTTCCTGGAGCGAGCAAAAAGTAAAGCGAGCAACGCCGACGGGCCGCCGCGAACGGCTGGCGCTGAGCTGTTGGCAACTGACTCACGGGGAAACCAACAGTAATGGCGACCACTGAGTTCGGAGGAACACCCTAAGTAGGCTAGCGAAAGACCCCGCCAGCCAATGCCGGTGCACTTTCAGCGGGTGAATTATAACTAAGCTCGTAACCGGCACCGCAACGCCATTTGGACGAGTCACAGTGCAGCAGCGGGGTATCCGCCCTATATCACGAGCCCGCAGCTCATCATGGCGGCGAACATAGGTGAAGAGTCAATAAGCAGCCGATCCGGGCAGTCCGAGCAGCCGACGACAATCGCTTCGATTTTCAGGCAGTCACGCCCTCTTTTTTATCAATGCCAGCCAGATGCGCCCAATCTAGCCGTCCTCTCTTCAAGCCCTTTCCTATTCGCCGCCATCGCCTAGCCTTTACGAGTGTTTCGCGGTCATGGGGAGAAAGCCCATTATGAGCGTCTCGCGACGAAAATCACATGAAGTATTTGTGTTTCGTAGTGCACACATCCGTTGGGCGCCGTCTTGCATTCTTTGTGTTCATAAAGCTGACTGTCACGCTGGCTCCGTAAAATATACGGTGGTGTTTTGAGGTAGCGTGTATTCGTTTGTGGGTCTAGGCGGGCAACGAATTGGGAAGCGTCACTTACTGCATGCGCCGACATTACGAGCGCTGTGATTGTAGTTATGTTGCAGCGGCGGCATTGTATCGAGCCAGAAAGAGGGAACCCGAAAGAACAAATTTGACGGACGTATGATATTTGAGTGGGAACACGTCTCTCGCATCTTTGGGGGAAGCGGTCGGTCGCATGTGCTACACGAGCAGCGCTACGTAAAGTAACTGTTTATGCAAACCTTAGGCAGAAGAGCGTACATTTCCATTCCGATGCTGCTAGTAACGATGCTCTGCGGGGAAGCCGGTGCACAGGACGCACCGTCGCAAGCAGTCGCCGTTCACCTGGGTTCTATCAAGTGACCGTCTTGTGCTCTTTACCTCGTTAGCTGCAAAAAGGTGTTTTATTTGCTTTAAATGGATGTTCATAAGCTTTTTTCAGGCAAAGTATTTGCTTGGATTTGGGACCAATTTAAAAAAAACACACTGAAATAATCAATGCTGTAGGCTCAGTGTTTCGTTGCTTGAATCTCGGAAGAAGTATATTTTGTGTTTGTGACTTGTTGCTTGTCGTCCATAGCTGGCACCACTTAAATATGCGGCAGCCGCAGTGCGTGTTATTCGGCACTATGCAACAGCTTAGCGCTTTGTGTTACCAGGCAGACTAAAAGTGTCTTTGAACTTGCTTGGCAGAGTCCCCAAATCAAGTGTTTTTTCTTCATTCGCTTGCCGTTAACACGCCAGGCACAATGACTGGCGATCGGCGACAATCTTAGGCATGTCGCCTGCAAAACTAGAGTACGGCTTCAACGCGTAAGTATGGTTGCTAACCAGGCAAGATGGCGTACCTATGCGCTACTCTGCTCCATTAGGGAGCTCATAGTTACTTTAGGGTTTTAGCGCCGCATCACGACCACTCCTGCAACTGAGGCAGACTGACGGCTCTCGTTGGGAAGCGCGCGTTTGCACTGGAATTGAAAGAAAAAATGGAGGCTGTGACAAAGGACAGGGAAGCTGACGCTCAAGACAACCTTCTCGGTGCATTTCGTGCGCGATCGAGTCGGTTACTGGCAAGCGCCATCCGTATCACACACGCGTCATGTAATGCGACCAAAGAAAAAAACTGCCACTTACTTGTAAATGAATCCAGTGCCAATGTCTTCTCAGAGTCCGACTGAAAAATTTGAACCGATAGGCATTCTGTTGTCAGCCGCCATTCCCAACCGGTGACAACGCAAGCTTGTCGTGATTGTCGCAACTGCTCTAGGTATATGAAGCGCAAGTCGTGATTGGTTCAGCCGTGCTGATGACTTCAAAGGTAGGGCGAAACGTAAAAGTGACAGCGCATGCTAATCTAGGTATACGTGCAGTAAAAAAAAGCACCGCGGCGTAGTACCTAGATCATCTAAATCCTTGAGCACGATGCAACGCCAACCATTACTAGGAGTTGAAGTGGAAGACTGAGCCAGGAGCGAGGTACCTCTTGAGCGGTTCATTTCTTTGGAGATTAACTGGCTTGCACATGGCGCCTATTGGTGTGTGGTTACTCCTAAACTGTCAGACTGTAGTCATCACCCACTGTTACTGGTCTTTGTTATTTCTTTTAAATGCGAAGTATTTCTTAGCAAACTTTGGCGACTTTGAGAGTATCTATCTATCTATCAATCAATCTATCTATCTATCTATCTATCTATCTATCTATCTATCTATCTATCTATCTATCTATCTATCTATCTATCTATCTATCTATCTAGCCTCTCTTGTTTGGGTGCTTTTGTGGTTGCCCCCTTAACTTGGCGTGAACCAAAATCAGCATGGGAGGTTAAGATTGTTTGATGAATATGACGCGCTGGTAAAGACAAAAATATAGTCACAATCCCGTCGCGTTCGTCGTCAAACACTTCCCGCCAGATAGTGGCACAGACCTACGATGCGGGTATGTGCCACAGGTATGCTGGTATGTGCCACAGGTGATTGACACTTAAGGCGTATTCGGATGGGGTATTTCGAGCGCTCTAGAGCACTCTCAAAAGCAGCCGCGCCTTCGGTTGGTGAAATTCGAGTGCTCGGACTGCCTTCGGTTGGTTTTTTCGGAGTGTCAAACTCTGACTCAGAGAGCTCCCGACCGCTCTGACTTCGAAGTGAGAGCGTGGCGCGATCTGGCTGAGGGGACGGATAACGTGACACAAGCTCTTGGTTGCCGGCAGGTGACAGCTTGAGCGCAAATTCTGGAAGGGGCCATCGCCGGTGTTCGTGGTGTGTATTTGCGTGGCGAGTTCGCGTCTACGAAGCCGTAAGAAGACCATGTCAAAAAGGAGGCGGCTAATGAAGGCAGAGGAAACGTCAATGCCGTTGTTACAGCAGCTCGCAGACGAATGCCTTGACGCTAGCAGTTCGGACGACGACGACGTCGATCGCCAGATTTACGCTAGAAAGTTCGCCGAGTTGTTCGCCAAGCCTATTGTTGTTCCAAAAGTTCAAGGATACGTTCGGAACGTTGTCAGCAATTATTCCGATAAACAGGTAAGGTCGGGCCACATGGCAAACATGACAGCACGTAATGTTATCTCCATTTACAGTTTCGCACCAACTTCTGCCTGGCTCGTTCAGCGTATTAAGAGCTCATCAAACAGTTTGAGGCATTGGAATTTTACCCGTCAGACAGAAACTATGGCGGTGTACCCGTGAAAACGCCCGAGGAGCACATTCTCTCATTCCTCTGGTGAGCAAGTTACATTTTCTGTCAGCTACATGCCACACGCGTTGCTTCAATGTTCATTGTACGACATGCAGTGTAGCTCAACTGTAAACATAGATGCCAGGCTTCTGTCAAGTTTTCCTTCTCTATTACAATCAGTTGTGTTAAAATTCGCCTTGAAAAAAGTTCCTAATCATCACTTGAGTTAATTAATGGAGGGTTTTTTTCAAGGAGTCATGCTGCTTAGTGCTTCCACCATCGTTTTGAAAAAGTGCATTACAGGAACTGCGCTTTTTGTTGTACTTCCAGAAATGCTAAGAAAAGGTGTTCACAACCTTGAGGCCGTACTTCATGTACAGCCTCAACAAAAATGACCGTAAGCTCGTCCCCCCCTCCACCTTTTATTTTGCGGAAAACATGGAATTCCATAGCGCATTGTAGCCTTTTCTGTGGATGTTGATTAGCAAGAAGAATAACAGACATTTCCAGCCTGAAGCCAACTACGCTTTGGACGTGTGCACGACCTTATTACGTTGTGGTTTCTGTAATGTTTGTTTCACTTTAAGGGGTTACGCAAACTCGTGTGGTTTCATTTCATCTTGGCGCACAATATGGCACAAATGAATACTCGTCATTTTACCGAGCGACAAATACTACAAATATAGTAATAAATGGCCAATTTGAGGCCCATGCAGAGCACTCACAAACATTACGTGTGCAATGATGTGGTGACTTCCGCATGAAGCTTTAATTAGTGTCACTTCAGCTTTCACATCATTGGATTCAAGTCTTGGTTTACACGCAACTTGATGCAGTTGCATGTATTTTGTTGCATCTTCTTGTTACGACGCAAATAAATTTATAACCTGTACAATATTTATAGGTATGCTGTCAACAAGGCCTCAAGGAGAGAGGTTGCGGTCCTCTTTGACATGGCCGAGTCCGCTCAGTTCACTGTGACTGATAGAGGTCTTGGCTTTCTGTGCAAGATTGCTCCAGATGTCATACACTTTGGACTAGACAAAGCTGCATTGGCCAGGGATTTCGAGAAGTGAGTTTGTATATAGCCTTACATAATTTTTAGGCACAGTCATGCGTATTGTCGAGGAATAATAAAAGAAACATAAAGAAGCAGTCCTATTGAACTTCAACATTTTGTTTATGTCACTGAGATCATTATAGTATAAGATACTGCATGCTTATTCTTGGAAAATATTGTATACACAAAATGGAGCCATGGCTTGGCCGATCACGCCTAATAATTTCCACTTATTAGACTGAACGCTGTAAACTGGAGTGTACTTGCGCATTTTTCTAGCCTTTGCGTATACAGTTAATTCTGACTTAGGAATTGCTTACTCTCTTTTCACCTAGCAGGATTTCCAGGTGTTCTAGGATGCATCGACGGGACCTATATTCCGATGCGCCGCCCGGCGAATAAAGTTAGGTCTACATATATAAACAGACACGACGAGGTGTCGATGACAATGCAGGGAATCTGCGATAGCAAAGGCAGATTTCAAGACGTTTTTACTGGACCACCATGCAAGGTACACGACTCCCGTGTGCTGAGCTCATCAAGTACACAACAAGACTTGCCCGCACTTTGCCAGGTGAACAAGTATCGCATTTTTGGAGATGCTGCTATTAGGGAGCATCTGCTAACGCTATTTAAAAATTACGGCAACATGACACAAGGTAAAAGCAGGTTTAATTATTGGATTTCATCTACAAGAGTGGTGATGGAAAATGCTTTTGCTTTATTGAAGCAGAGGTTTCGCCAACTTCGACACATTGAGTGTACCAAAGTGGACATGATCACACAGTTTATAATAGCATGCTGTTTGCTCCACAACATATGCCTGGACAGTGGTGACACTGGTGTGGAGGACCGATTGACTGAAGAAGAGAGGGAAGAAACAAGACAAGATGCACTACTACAGATCAGAGAGGAGCGCGCCGAGCTGGACAAAAACAGGCAGCCACAGACTGACCGCGAAAGTGTGCTGCGCCGTCTAGGCGAACTGAAAAGAAACGCTTTGATGCAGCAGCTATAGGGAGTGATGGGAGCAGGAACCAAAGACAAGTTGATATATTGCCAAAACTGAGTTTTATTGACGAACTCTATGAACATACGCAGATTTGTGTACAGGGTATGCTGTGCTTTATGTGCCTGCCTTTGTCTTTTAGTGCGTCATTATGCTCGTTGTGTTGTTCAATTAGTTCAAGATGCCGTTCCTCTCTTCTTTTTTTCTCTTTCGTCCCTTTTCGCTTCTCGTTCTTTGTTGATTTTTTCTATTCTTTCAAAAAAATACTGCATATGCATCATTCGGCTACCACCACTGGGACGACCAGTTTCATTGTTTTTCATTCTTTTTCTCCGTTCATGGCCTGCTTCCTCTGCTGTCTCGCAAGCGGAGTCAAGAAGTTTGGAGCTATCGTGGTCGGTACTTTCAGAGGATGCAGTTGCACTGGTAGATGTGCTGGCTTCATCAACTGGCTTGGGTACACTCTTGTAGGTCACAGCTAGAATGCACACCGCGGAGAACTTCAGGCTCAATACTATCGTCTGCAGCCCTTATTTGGGCAAACTCTTCTTCATAAGACACTTCTCAGAGAGTATGGCTGGATGTCTTGTTGTTTGTGTCTTCAGTTTTTTTTCTTTTCGCTATGGTCTTGAAACCCGACTCACAATGTGTAGCGGTTTTGCAGATTCGAAGCATTGGAAGTATTGCTTTCGAAATGTGTTCATACATGACCTTCTTGCTCCGAAATTTTTTCATCGGGTCAACCTTGCTTGAATAATGGGCATAGAGTGTTCATAAAAGCCTACTTTCTTCTTCTCCACATGGTCCTGTTTGCATTGAAAAAAAACAATAAATGCTTGGTTTTAGCACAAGTGACATTCAGATTATTGTATACTAGCAAAAAAACTAAGGTTTAAATGGCCCTGCAAGTTTTTTTTTTGAGGTAACTGCATCGTTATTGTAAGCAAAAGAACGGTGTACATGCAAGACTGCAGTAAATGCCAAAGAAATAGAGGGTCGGACTACCGGGGACATTTCTGCAAACTTTCAGATTTTGTGTAATAAGAAAAGCCAGTGAATTGAATAGCCACACAAGGATATTTTTGATGGTACTGCAGCACTAAAAAAGTACACGAGCAAGGCGGCAGTAAACACTGAAGCCAAGGCCCGCCTGATTGAAGACAGTCTACCACAATGACAACTGCAAGAAAAACGTAGCAGTGAGGGTTATGCTTACTCGTGTAAGGAGTACCCAAGCTATCTGCATTGCCTGCGTCCACAGGCAAGACTGGGCTTGGCTCGTTACCTACGAAAAACAATAAATTTCAATAATACGACTTTTATAGCTGTTACAAGCGGTTATATGAAAAAGCGTATATTGCTGCACCGGACGCATTCAGCTGTGGGTATGCAGGCAATTGAAATGGCAGGTTGATCAACCGCGTGAATGACGAAGTTAAACTACAACTTGAGCGATTTAAACAATGCAGCAGCAGTAATGTCTCTCTACAGTACTCATGACTGGTAAGCGCTTATTTCTCGAGATAATGATGTCATGTCGTGACGAATCTATTCTCTAAAGGCATTGTTGTCTCCCATCTACGCGGCTGAGTCTAAATTGTCGGGATTTAAAATGTGGAATGAATGAACCGCCGTAGCTTAAAACAGCAAGTTAAAGGAGTGTTAAAACATCAGCGCACGCGTTTTTGTCTCGATTTGACGCTAACAAAACATGCACGAGGTTAAATACGTCGGCACCGGCACAGGTGTTAACTCCATAACTTCTTGAACAACGCGCGAAGGGGCTGCATTACAGCTCGAGTCACTCGCAAAAGATAAGTTCATTCGCAAGTTGTTTTTACTTAACTTACCGTCATACATTGTCAGCATGAGGGACTGTGCTGGGCTCAGACGGCTGTCACTGCGTCCAGACATGTCGGAGATCGCCACTCAACTGACCAGCGCCATTTGTCGATGCAGCGCAGAAATGTTTTCCCGGCGGCTTCCCGCGCTCGCTGCGCGGTGGCGCTACGGGCGTGCTGCTTCGACATCGCCAATGTATTCGGTTCGTACGCTGCCTCTCGCGCTCGGATTGCGAGCGGCCTCTGCATCTGGTGACTCTGAGCCAGGAGGCCAGAGCGGCCAACCGAATACGCCATTAGTATCTACCCAGCATTTTACAACAGAGCTAGGCCAGGTCTCGGAACTACTTTTCAAATAGGCGCTAATCTTCGTGAAACGTCATTGCTGGTTGCTGTGCCGCCTATCCATATTTATAAACATTACATATTGCCACGCTGTGTTGGTGGCAGAAGACGAGAGCGAATAGGTGAATGGCCGCTGTGGCTGAGTAAACAGTCCTCCACATCGAGTTACTGTCTATCGCTTTCTCTCGCGACAGACTGGTGGACGTGCTGGGTACCGTACTGCAATGCCTTATGCCTGCTGGTCCTGAACCAGAAGCAACCAAAGCCAGTGCACCAGAGTCTGCTGACATTCATCGAAGCAGCTTCACCTTCAAGGACTACCACCACAGTACGGCCCCTTGGCATGTTCCGTGAGGACAGTGTTTGCCACCTCTGCAATCCAAACTGAGCACGACCCATTGGCTAGCGTACACTGTATCTTCAACCTGCCTCGCACACCCAACCCATACCATGGTGATGCCGGTGAGGATGTCGAAGACTGGCTTGACCATTTCGACTGGGTCGCTGCCATCAACGACTGGCACAATCGCCGCAAGTTTAACAACGCGTATATCTCCCTCTTAGACGCGGCAAGAGTGTGGTATGAGAACCACGAAACTTGATACACAAGTTGGCAGGAATTCCGTCGGCAGCTTCACGAGGTGTTCAGTAAGCCCGAACAAAAAGAGAGAGCGGAGCGGCTACTTTTTTTGCGGTTTCAAATGCTGAACGAGAGCATCGCCATGACTTCACATGCCAGAAGACAAGAAATTACGCCTGCTCATGCGAGGCGTAAAGGGGCACTTTTTCGCGCGCCTTCTGCGCAACCCTCCTGCGACTGTGTCGGAGTTGATACGTGAAGCCACACTTATAGAGCGCATGCTTCGGTGGCGGTTGTCACAGTATGAGTGTCAGACGGCCATGCCGGCTGCGTGCTCGCTTGTACCAGGAGGTGATAACAGAGAGGTCCGCACAGAAATCATACGGCAAGTTGTAGGCGAAGCACTTCGGAAATTTCATGCAGCGTCCCCTCTCAGTAGCGCTGCTCTTACGGACGTCGTTCGTAACGAAATGAGGCAGTTCGTTCACTCCTCACCACCATCGCAAGTCGAACCTCCCACGCTTTCCTACAATGATGCCCTACGCGTCTCTACGCCGTAGACGGCACATTTTGCTCATCCACCTGCTGGTACCCCCAGATGCTTTCCAAGTCCAGCCCATTACCTGCTTTCTCAGGCCTATTTTCGTCTTGGCCCACGGAAGCCCTCCGTCTGGCGTGCACCCGACAATCGTCCTTTGTGCTACCATTGTGGCGAAGTTGGACACACGTACCGCGACTGTAAGTACCGAGGAATAGGCCTACGCGGATTTCACCCAGATGCACGTCGTCCACACTATGGTGAGCGCCCACAAGAAACTGTGGATTACTTGGAAGGTAATCATCACGCTCCTGTCCCGCCGCGATGACAGTCACGGTCACCATCACCGCGTCCCTCCACATCAACGCACTGCGCCCGACCCGCCTTTGGGTCCTCTGGTGTCAGTGGCGCAAGCCCACGCTGGGGAAACTGAAAACGTCGACTTTCGGAGGTGAAGCCGCTGTCACGCGAACCGACAAATACCCTCCACTGCTGCCTTACGACGTGCCGTTAAAGCCTGTTTCTGAAACCGCCAACAAAACGTCCGCTACCATCACCGTTTCCGCAGGCTGTTATCCGGTGACTCCGCTTGTACACACGGGAGCTGATTACTCGATGATGAGTGCTTCATTGGCCACCCGTCTACACAAGGTGCTGACAACGTGGGGTGGCCCTCAGCTATTCACCGCTGGAGGACACCTCGTATTTCCTATAGGAAGGTGCACCGCCAGACTTGAGATTTGTGCGTCAGCTTTTGTAGCGTCATTCCTTGTATTGCCCAATTGTTCTCAGCCGGTCATTTAGGGCATGGATTTTCTGCAAGAGTATGGAGCGATAATTAATCTGCGTGATTTGTTTGTCAGTTTTGCTAACCGTATTTCTCCAGATTCCGACATTGAGAATGAACATCGTGGCGTGGCCTTACGCGTACTCGATGATTGCGTCAATTTGCCACCTCGCAGTAGTATCTTCGTGCTTATTGAGTGTCCACGGGAGAAGTCGATTACGGGCATCGCCGAACGTAACCTGACGTTATTGCTTGATCGGGAAGTCGCAATTTCTCGAAGTCTCGTTAAACTCCGAAATGGCCCGACTACGGTTTTAGTTATGAACTTCAGTGGCGAACACAGGCAATTTGCGAAACGCACAACTATGGCTTACTTCGAGGCATTGAATGATTTGGACGCCTTCCCTTTGATTACGACGATCTCGACTGAAACAGCTGCGATACTGACGTGACTAGTCGCCTCATCGTCAATCGTCAGTTAGAATAACCTAAAAGGGCAAGGCTCCTCAGTCTCCTCTCATCCTTTAGTGACTGTTTTGACACTACTTCGAAAGTTCGGCAGACTCCTCTAATGAAGCACATAATTATCACTGAGCCGATCGTCCAACCCGTGCGCCAGCATGCTTACCACGTGTCGCAGAAGGAGCAGGATGCTATCCTTGATCAAGTGAAACAAATGCTCAACGACGACGTAATTCAAGCATCGACTAGTCATTGGGTGTCACCAGTTGTTCTGGTTAAAAACAAAGATGGTTCATTACGATTCTGCGTCGACTACCGGAAACTCAACAAGATAACAAAAAGAAGACGTATATCATTTTCCTCGTATTGATGACTCCTTGGATCACCTGCGACACGCCCGTTACTTCTCTTCCGTGAATCTCCGTAGCACATAATGGCAGATTGAAGTACATGAACAGTACCGAGAAAAAACAGCGTTCATTACACCTGGCGGTCCCTATAAATTTAAATTTCTACCTTTTGGCCTGTGCTCTGCTTCAGCTACATTCTAAAGAATGATGGACACAGTTTTATGTGACTCGAAGTGGCACTCTTGCTTAGTGTATTCAGACGACGTAGTCGTTTTTTCTACGACTTTTGACAAGCACATTGAACGGCTTGAGGCACTTATTCTGGATATTCGCACTGCCAGCTTCTCTCTGAAACCGGCAAAGTGTTATTTTGGATATGATGAACTCAATTTCCTTGGCCACAATGTCAGCTGCAGTGGTGGTCGCCCCGATCCTGAGAAGGCTATGGCAGTTGCTTTGTTCGCGATACCGAGAACAAAGCATAATATACGGCGCTTTCTGGGACATTGTACTTACTACCACCGCTTCGTGCCGAACATTTCAAAAATCGCCGAACCTCTACAACTCGTCAAGTACGGCGTCGCCTTCGTCTGGTACCCCAAACAATCCGACGCTTTCCGCGACTTTCAACAACGCCTACAAACGCCAACGTTCCTTCGTCACTTCAACACCAAAGCAGACACAAAAGTCCGCGCTGACGCGAACAACCTTGGCCTCGGATCTATTCTCGTGCAATATCAAGATAACGTGGAACGCGTCATCGCCTACGATAGCCGCACGTTGTCGTCTGCGGAAAAGAACTACTCGACGATTGAAAAAAAATGTCTGGCGGTTGTATGGGACATAACGAAATTCAGGCCCTACTTGTACGTACGCCCCTTCCGAATCGTTAGTGAACACCACTCTCTCTGCTGGCTAGCGAATATGAAAGATCCTTGGGGCCGTCTCGCAAGATGGAGCCTTCGGTTACAGGAATTAAACATAACGATGGTTCACAAGTCTGGCCAGAAACACAGCGACGCTGACTGTCTTTCCCGCGCACTCGTCGAGGTCGCTGCAGTAGGCAAGGATGAAGACTTCAGCTGCCTTGCTATTCTCGCATCATTGAACGTGGCTGAGCAGCAACGCGAAAACTTAGAATTACAGCCACTGATCGAATACATTGAAGGATGTCGCCCACAACCCCCACGTCAGTTCGCGCGTAATTAATCATCTTTCTGTACACGCCAAGACATCCTCTACAAGCGCAACTTTCAGCCAACGAAAACTCTTTACCTCTTCATCGTTCCTGCTCCTCTCCACGATGATTTTTTGCGTGCTTGTCACGACGAGCCATCGTCAGGGCATCTTGGCTTCGCGCGTGTTCTAGCGCAGATTTAGGACAAATACTACTGGCGGAAACCTATGAAAACCATACAGCAGTACGTGAAGACATGCACAGACTGTCAGCGCCTCGAAAATCTAACGACAAAACCAGCCGGTCAGCTTCAGCCTTTGCGACCCCCTCGTGCACCTTTTGAAAAGGTCGGGATGGATTCATTTGGACCATTTCCGAAGTCTACGGCTGGTAGACTTTGCTGCAATCAACTCTACCGGACACGATTACCCCGGACGCAGATGTATTTGTGAGCCTGCCGAAGACGCCCGGAAGCTGGCGCGCTTTCACATTTTATTGCGGCAAAATCAAGATGCTCGCCAATACAACACCAACCATAGAGCAGTAATATACAAACCCGGTGACCTAGTCTGGGTTTGGACTTTTATACGTCAACGTGGACGCTCAGAAAAAAATATTATGTTGGTACTTAGGACCCTTCCGAGTTCTTCATCGCCTCGGCAAAGTGAACTACAAAGTTGTCCCATCAGACACGTCACACCGTTCTCGTAGACCACGCTCCTCGGAGGTGGTTCACGTCTCCAGGATGAAGCCTTACCATTCGCGTTGACTGCAAGTCAAGAACTTTGTGATGTGGTAATAGCCTTCAAGACAATTGTGCATTTTTTTTTGCTTCTTTATTTTTCATCTCGTCCTTTTTCTTTTCAAGGAACACAGACATTTTCGACTACTTTTCGTTGTTTTTCGGAGCCGCGACATTAATGCGATGTTTCTATTTCTTTTTTTTTTCTTTGTGGAGAAGGTAATGCCACGCTGTGTTGATGGCAGAAGACGAGAGCAAAGAAGTGAATGGCAGCTGTGGCTGAGTAAATAGTTCTCCACTTCGAGTTCCTGTCCATCGTTTCCTCTCGCGACTGTATGTACTGCTTTGATACAGCCATCACGTCGTGTTAACGTGAATTGTGGTCAGTTTCGATGCACTGAATTTGATTTATGTAGCAGTGTCCAGGGCCAGCATTCTCGCGAGCATTAGCGCTTCAGATCAGGTTCTGGTGTTGCTAATACGCATATTACAGTTGGCTCGGTGTGCAAGTGCAAACTACTGGTTATATAAACTTCTGCAACTCTTCAACATATATCTGTGCGTGAAATAATTGTGCGTATGTTTTGAGTCAATTTATGGTGTCACTTATTAAAAAAATTGCAACACGGTGATCTTCCCTCCGCATACTTCACATAATGTCGATTCCCAGCTAAGTGGAATCTGCCTGGGAATCGACAGAACTTTTTTTCAAATAATTTTGCCCTAAAGAGCACTGCCGATCACCGTGCGTCGAATGCTGCACTGATGCTAGCTCCACGTCAGGATTCATCTTATACTAAAAATTGAGTACGAGCGGCATTGGAAAAATTATCGACATGTCGTTCATTGTCAGTCTTTGTTTGTGCTTACTCAAAAGGCAAATTTTAATTGCTTTGAAAGTTGCGACTCTTTGGCTATTCGATATGTAAAGTACAAACTAAACGGCGTGTTCGAGTGTTCACTAGGCATTTCGCAGGAAGCAGAGCGTGCCTCTTGTGGCGCATTGGTAAAGTACTCGATGAGTATCGGAAGGTGGGTTGTTCAGTTCCTCTTGAGAGGAGTTTTTTTTTCATTCCACTCAATCGCTTTTTAACATTTCAATAATGTTTTCGACATCGCATTCTACACTCATAACGAAACTGTTAAGCACACAAAGGCAGGGACAATGAAAAGGACACCTGGAGCACAATTTCGAATTGACGGAAGCAGCGCCTTTACTGTCGTTTTCAATGTCCCTGTATTCTTATGATTACCGGTTTCAGCCTGTCACTGTGTCAACGAGATCAAACCGAGCCTCAGATTCCACAATCCTAATTCTTTGTGGCCGAAAGACACTGTAGTTTCAACACTGTAAAGGCCTTTGCGGTCAGTCATAAATTATCAGCATCCATCGGATACTAGCCTGATACAGCATACATCAGATGCCACGATCCATAAAAATATTGCACCATTATGATAGATCGTGGAGTCTACCAATCCGAATGAGGCAGATACATTTACAAGGGCAGTGAAGCCACTTCAAAACTGTGACGTACCTAAAGAAACGTATGGGTCGGTCTGGAAGCTAATCTCAAAAACGTATTCCATGGTTTGGTCCCCGGTGAGAGTGGCCTTCGCGATGCCTTCCACTGCGTGCAGAAAAATGATTATTAAAGAAAAAACTACGCTTTTATTTTGTGACTTTCACATCGAGGACACAAAGCACCGAATGCAGTTTCGCAATAAGGCACCTTCGCATTGTAATAGACGTTTTTTATAGGGTATTAAGCTCCATTGGGCCTAGCATGTCAATCCGCTGAGAAACAGCAGCAGAGATATGTCTGTATTACCACTACTAAAGACTGACAGCAGCCCTACAACGCACTGCAGAGCGTTTGACCTTTTCACCAGGTCTGTGGTGCACCCACGTAATAAGATACAAGGTGTGATTCTTGTTGTCAATCTATTTTTAAATTTGCGCTAAGCACGGATCACGAACAGATGAGAAAGCAGCAAGCACGAGCTCACTGTCCTGTCTTATGTTTCTTGATCTGAGCCTTATCTACGCCACGCAAGTTTTACAATTAGCACTCACGCATATATGCAGGTTATTTAGGCACCAGCTTCGTTTTCTGGCCCATTAAAAACAAGTACTGTTTGCGATTGGCTTGGACGAACAAAACAGATATATACTAACTGAAAATTATACGATTTCTTATGTTAATAACGCCAAATTTCTGAGCGTTAACAGCACCTGACATATTGTTGCGCAAAGACTACATCTGTTCTCCAAAAATTGTTAAAAAGGTGACACGCCTGTTTGGATATTTTGGCTCCAGCAACACGCACTGTACCAGGCATATTCATAGCACAATCGTGATTACTTGCATAATTTGACGCTTTATTTAGTTACAGTAGGGTGCTTGATCTGTGATGGATTGCAAACCAGAGATTAGGGGCATTGGTAGATTCTTAAGATATATTCATTGCGATAAACGGTATTCCTTGAAGCAGAAAAGGAAAGAAAGTAAGTTAAGCAAAAGTTAAGCAGCCGATAACAATTTTAACAGTTGTGGCCCATAGATACTACAATATAACGGCTTTCCTGAAGCAATGGACAGGCCTTTTGCACTGACAATAGTCTCTTTAAGGGAAGAAAAACAAACAAATATGTCTCACACTGGTTTTCGTATCCACGTAGTTTCGAGGCGAGGTCCTAGGCCAGATATGATGTTGCACCAAACTCTGTCAAAAACAGTACGTAGTCATTCAAGCCGTGATTCTCGGATCGCCATAAATCTTGTTGTTTGCTGTAGTCCATCTGCTTAGTGAGCAGGTGTTGAAAAAGGCTGTTAGGAGTATAAGGCTGTGAGGACAGTACAATGCGCATGGGTTCGCTGCAACTGTGCGGAATCAAATGCGATAGCTACAACTTGTAATGTGAGGCGAAATAAGGCTAGTATCTCACACTCTTGTATATAAACTCACGTAACTCATACTCAATTAGTTGAAGCCGTAGTACTCCGTGCAGCACGCTGCTGAGGGAGACCTCAGCGATCAACACGTGCAAGTCTCCAACGATTAGCTCCCCCCCCCCATGACTCTCATTTTCTTTTCGCACTCCATATTATCCTATAATATACATCGCTATGTCATGCTTTAACGTCTCCCTTCCTCCACTACAGGTGGTCAAAATTTCCAGAACCCTTTACGACGGCGTCTTTCATAATCATATGAGGACGTCAAATTCGGGACGGTAAATTTCACACATATGTAGTGCATGATCATCAACAGCATTTCTCGATCACCGCGCCGCGCCTCTCGCGTCGCTGATGCTAGCTCGAGCTGCGCGAGGATTAGAACAAGCTAGTATCCGTGACACACGGGCAAAAGTAAAGTACTTTGAAGTAAACCCCTTTTGTGGCCTAAGGGGACCATTTACAGAAAGTAGTGGCGCTGATGACACCCGGCACCGGACTACTGCTTTAGGCGGTGCCTTAGAAGAACGCTGCAGAAAAAATGGCACTGTTTGTGGAAGCAGCGAGATTGGAAATATTAAAAAGAATCTGCGCATGTACATCACATTCAGCGACGCCGAAACATAAAACCACTTTTTTATTGTCTGCTATCTTGTAATGCGCATACCTGTAATTTTCTTTCGCATTTTTGCGTTTTTAGCTGCAACTTAAGTTCGTCGGGCAACTATGAACAGTAGGTGTTTTGCTGTTGTTGTTTTTTGTCGTGCTTTTTACATGGCTGCGTCCAGCTGTGTCAGTGACGGCGTGCCACGTTTCATCGTGGTCCTGCGATGTCTCGGCGCAGAGACAAAGAAAAAGCAACAGTTGAGGTGGGCCTGACTCTTGTCACCCTCGACTCCATCGAAGATGAGCTAAACGCTGCGAAGGCAAGAGTGATCAGCCTCAAACAAAGACTTGTCATGAACAGCTTCATTTTGACTGCTTCCGCACTGTCCCCTCGAGCCATCAACCGCGAAAGGTGTGCCTATGTCCGCAACGAACGCTGGTTCGAAGACACATTGCCGTTATTAGGCGACGGCCACTTTACGCAGTGTTTTAGAGTGACTCCGACACATCAACTGCCACTGCCAACCTTAACATGATCGCGCTAGTGACGTAATGCAGGCGTTTGAGAGTATGAACAGACTATAGGCCTTCACTTTTAAACAAATCGCACTGCTGCTGAAAATGAAAACATTATCTCAGCGCGAAAAAACACTGACAGGGCACCGCAGTGTTGCGACACGTTTTCTTCTATTGATAAATTATGCACACTGTATGCGAGAGTACTCCCTTCATGTCAGAAAAGTAGATGCGGGATCTGCTTTCGCGAAAAGGATCTTCGCCAGAAGGGAGTTACTCCTTTGTCGTGTGTCACTGCGCCCGAACGCTTTTCCGAAAGATGCCCCCTTGTCTAAAGGACTTCAGGGTGCCCGTGTGTCAGGGGCATAACACCCCTGGCGTGTCGGACGCTGGCAGCCGCCACGGCTCCGCTTCAGGCGTGAAATAAAGTGGCGAGAACGGCCTCCTTTGATGTCGTCTCACGTCTCCTCTTCCGTCTCACCGCTACAGTGGTGACCCGGAGAACGCGCCCTTCGACGCGCCATCAGCTGCCATGTTTCCGCGACTCTGCCCAACAGAGCCGTTATTCGAATCTACCTACGCCAAAGTATGGTTTATGCACCTCCACACCGCTCTTGCGGTGAATGGCATCAAGGACCAGTCGCTGATGCACGCCATTTTTCTCGACGCCCTTCCGGTAGAGCTGCGCCAATCTCGCTGCCACTTCAAACACCAGCCCACAGCCTTACGATGCCTTCTGCACTAGGCTACTCGCCCGCAACGGCCACACGTACCACCCACTTCCGTTTCCCGCACCCCCAGGCGTCGCAGGCGTCGCAGAGGCGTCGCAGAGCAAGGTACGAACCCAGGTACGAACCCAAGGTACGTCCCCAGGCGTCGCAGAGCAAGGTACGAACCGGTCAGCAGCCCTGCATTGACCGCTACCTCGGTACCCGGCTTCGACTATTTCTACGCGTGATCCGGTCGCAGAAACATCCACCCCTGCACCTGACCACGACCACGAGGTAGAAGACGCCCCCACTGCGACTGATCTCCCCTCCGAGAGGCACATTCCCTCAGAGCCCCCGTGCGCAGCTTCGTCGCACGTGCCTGCCACCTGCACGTCTTCCGTGACACCGGCGGCACGCGACACCGTGGCCCTACCCGACTCCACGGTGGCTACCTGGCCACACGCCTCGGAGTCTCGCGCAGACATCCTTCCACCCGCTATTCACCTCCCGGTTGCGAAACCTTCACCATCCCTAATGTCCGAAGGGGACTCTCTACCAGCCTAAACGCTCTGCGCGCCCGGCCAGCATAGCCCTCATAGTCTTCCGCAGCTAAAGTAAAAGCCACCAGCCATCAACTATGGTCAAACTTCCGAGACGCTGCAAGTATGACCGACGCTCCTGAGGACGACGTGCCTGATCCGCCTATGTCACAGCAGACCTAGCATCTCACGCCTGCCATACAGGCCCCCATCTTCCATACCGACCTGCGCACAAACCCACGTGCGCCGATTACTGAAGGTGCTTCCCCAAGTCCAAGTACGCTCACTGAGCGTCCGTCAGAGTCCACATCTGCTGCATCACATGATATGCCTCCTGCTGAGTTCTTGATGGAAACTGTGCGCCAGCTGGCGGGTAGCTGGAATGTAGCCACACCCATTTACAAGCCACATACGTCATACACCTCTACCCGACGTGTACAATGCTTCTTACCCACTGCCAACGTACGTGGTCAAGTCTACTCATATTGAAATACCGCTCACGTCACGACAGCTGTGTACCGACATCGGCGCCGGTGCTTTACACGCCTGGAAAAGCCTAATCAAAGCCATTGCTTGTCGATGGGTGGTCTGCAAGACTTCACTAGGCCACTTCTAATTGCTTCTCGCGCAGTGGCCAAATCAGCTTTTGTACACCCGCCCTCGTCTCACCCTGAACACACCTCTACCTGCAATGCTTACTCGCGACACCCTGTGCGCTCCCAGCTGGCCCCAGCAGGTCATCCTGTCACCCACTTGCGTGCAAACACAGCGACCGAACACTTACTTCTTTGTCCACTGCGCAACTCCCAGTGTCGCCCACCAGAGACCCACTGGTTTCCGATGGCCACTACACGTTGACAAACTGGACTTCCCAAACGGACACCTTGCGGATTGTCGCTCACGTATATAGTCTATTTATTTTTCTTTGTTATATACACTTCAAATCGCGCGAAGCGCAAGGGGGGGGGAGCCCTGTAGTGCATGATCAACGCCATCATTTTTCGATCACCGCGCCGCGCCTCTCACGCAGCTGATGCTAGCTCGAGCTGCACGAGGATTAGAACATGCTCACGCGCCTGGCGGTTTGGACGTGGCAGCCGCTGCCGCTCCAGTTCGGCAATCGAATAAAGCAGCGAGTTCGACACGACCACGTTGGCCACCGTCCTGTCTTCCTTTCTCGCTACATATCAATCAATCAATACCTTCCTCCTCAGCTTTTCACGAGTTTTTTACCTTTTTCCCATGAAAAGTATACCTGGTAAACTATGCCCTGTGCCCTCCCTCTTATTTTCATGTTCCTCATCCTCATTTCTTCTCTCACCTCTTCCTTTTCCACGCATCTACTACCCTCTGGAACAGCTTTCTGTGGCAATGAAGTTAAGAGTACAGAATAAAAGTGGCTTGTGTCCCCGCTGAAGAACATAGTCCCACAAATGCGCTTGTGCTTTTGGCGTGAAATCTTGAAAAAGAATACTATTTCCTACGGGTGCTGTTGATAAAGAGATGCTGCATGAACCGAGCAGGTATTAGTATTTGTTTTGCTTTATGAAGTGTCCTTTCGCGTTTTTGCACTTCTGAAAACGTCGCACGCTTTAGGTACATATGAGAGTCCAAATGGCAGGTGAGTGGTCGTCGCCCTCCAGCTATTTAAACGACTCACCAAAGAAGCTTCTGACATATTTTAAACACAAACAGCTTTGTGAGCAGACGTAGCAAATTCAATGCAATGACACTGTTCGAACGCGGCCGTCATCCAAAACGAGAGCCGAATAGAACTACCTTGCCGAGGAAAAATGTGCAGTAGCTCCACTGCCATTGATTTCTTTTGATTGCCACAGAATGTTGTCCCACAGCATAGGAACTTCGCACGCCCGATTGAGCCCTACTACCTGCACTGATGCTCGTCTTCTCAGCTTGACCTTGTGCTTGTCCCCTGCCTCTTACTTGCCTCTCTGCTTCATTCTCCTCTGCTATGTATATTGTGATACTAACCTCCATCTTCGCTTACCTCGTCACTCTCACAACACTCAAGCTCTCTTCTTTTTCTAATCCGTCGGTAAGCGTAAATATACATGGCTATGCAACGTTTTACCTTTTCTCATCTTTTGCAAGCTCCTGAGCCTCACGTCACAACTCATCACTCTGAGTTCTTTTTAAAGGGCCACTCACCAGGTTTGACAATTTTGTGCTGACAAGCGCAATGCGGAGATGAGGCCTTCAAGATTACGTCTGCCAAAATTTGCAACGCTACGTGCCACCGAAATGAGTCAAATTTCAACATGAACACTGCTCTCCCTTCCTTTCGCGTGCACGCGCCCCAAGAGTGAGAGTATGACGTGCACGTATGAATGGCCTTACGCACACACCAATGCAGTGAAGTTGGTCCTCTACGTCGACAATTGTGCTCTGAAGTTGCAAACAGGGGCACTTGACATGGCGAAAACTATTGAATACGACAAGCGTTTATATGTATTTGTTGCTTGAAGAGAATAATAAATCTCTAAATAAACAATGGGAAGCAGTAGGTGATCGTGAGCGTTTTTTTCTCAAGAATCGCAACAAAATGCGGGACTAATGTGCCGGCGTTTCACATGCGTTCGTGTCCCCGTAATAAGCCCATCGAGCAGACAACATAGGTGCCACGCGTCGGCGCGTTTGCGCACTCATTGTGCTCGTCTATTATACCGCATCTAACGCAGCGTTTCGAAACCATCCCACAGAAACAAGCAGTATACCAAAATTAACGCTGGTCAATAAAACAACGCCGCTCACATGCTCGGGGGTTAGGCTTGTTCGAGCACGTCATGTGCACATGACCTATTGGTCGGATGCCAGAGATAGAAGGGAAGAGATTTGGCTTGCGAAGGCTACGCGGAGAAGCGGCAAGGGTTTCGAGCTCACCTCCTCCCAACCGCGTTTCACTCCGCTTGAAAAAACTGTTTTGTCAGGTTGTAAGTGATTGATTCAAAAAATTTTTGTGGCAAAAAGTTCCTCATCCGACATCTAACAACCTACACTGTCCAACTTAAATTTGCTGGGGAGCCTGGTGAGTGGCCCTTTAGCGAACTTTGCAGTTTTATTCTGTTTATGGCTATGTAAAGCTCTACTGCCTTGCCATTTAGCCACCTTCAACATAGGGTAGAGACAATATGATTCACTCTCGTCCCTCCGACGCACCAGTCTTCACTGGGCTGCTGACAACACTTATCATGGTGTGTTATTCGGCTAGTCGGTCAATAGAAACAGAAGAGAAGCAGGAAGGTAAAACGTATCAACAGAGAATCATGCCAGACATAAAACGCACCGCCCGTGTGCGTGTGTCAACGTTCGTATGAGTGTTCCCCGCGCAACGTAAACTTGTCTGCCGAATGTTTGCACTAAACGTCCAAACAATGCTGCTCTCCTTGCGTGTTTTATTTCAGCATTTTTACGTACTTCCATATTCGCGCAGTGTAAACAAGTCAGCCAAATCAATGAATGAACTAGCCCAACATATTTCTGTGTGTCGTGTGTGGGCCATTTTCAAGTTCGTACATGCACCTTTAGTGAAGTTTTCAGTTGTCTGGGAAATCTCTGTACCAACTAGCCCAAAGACGAGACTTACATAGGCGTATCCTGTATAGGCGTATTTCTATGTTCTTACATGTGGCCTTCAATGCTCAGTTTAAAATTTTCGGCTGGACAATACCTCACCCATTGGAGCTCGGCTTTACCAGCTCTGCTGTAAAGGGCTGGTGTGAAGCACTGGTGCCGCCCAGCGAATAGTAAGCGAGTTTCATACAACTTGATCCAAACTGCACTGTATGAACACAGCACGTTGAAGGGTGTAGTGATGCCTGCCAAGATAGCGCGCACACGACAAATCTGAACCGCGCCCTTCTGGTGGGCGTTTACACTCACTTCTCAATATACCGAGCAGCGCCCCCCCCCCCTTGTCTCTTCTAAGGCACCCATGCTCCTTCACCGCAGGAATTACAGGTGAATGATTCATCTCTCAGATTCAAAAGCACTGGACGGCAGGCCTCGCACGGTGGAGGATGCCACATATGCCCTCTGTGCTAGGGCAACGGTCCACTCATGCCTCCGCTGCTTCAGCCGCATTTCTCACGCTGCTGACGTCCTTCCACTTGCTATAGAAAACACGACACCGGCAGGAGAATTATCAACTTGACACGAAATAGACGGCGGCCGTGACACCTATGGCAGGATCCTGTTAAGAGTGCTTTTATAATTACTTTAGATGAAAAGAACAGTTCTGCGTATAACGCCACTCTCATGGGAGGGCTGCGCTCGATAGGTGGCAAGCAGAATTAAGGCGCACGGCGGGTATTACGATATTTTCGCGAAGGCAATGTCTCGTGGAAAGCTTTTTCTATTTCAGCTACACCTGGAGTTCGTTCTTTGCCAGATGCTCTTGTTAGAGGCGCTATTTAACGACTTGTCTCGAAAAGGGCGCCTAGATGAATATCGAAAGCCTAAACAGAGAAAGCTGCATCCGGTCGGTTCCCGTGCTCTTCGTTCGCAACCAGGCACTGTGCCGTGCTCCTAACCGGGCTGCAGTAATTCAATGCCGTTATCCTCTTCTAACCACCTCGAACACCACGCCAAACGAGCGAGCCGCCGTTTGCGTCCTCCGGGGCAATCGGGGGCCGATATTTGAGCACTTGCGTGTGCGTCAAGGCCGCTTTAGAGAATGTGCCAATTTCAAAAAGTTGCTACAGTTTTGTTGCGAGGCAGGCGTCACGCGACCATGAAAACTCGTGTTGGGATTGGTTATCCTCGGCTTGCCTGATGGTCCACGCAGCCGTGGACGCTAGAAGACCCCATTTAGGCAGCAGCTCGGGCGCTTTTTGTGGTGAAAGGACTCGGGTTGAACAGCGCATCTCACCACCAGAGAACAGTCACGCAAGCCGAAGGGTATGCCATCATTTTCCAAGTTTTGTATTTGTGACATATTGCATTGTGTGAATTTAAGTTGTGTTAGATAAATATGCCCCCAATGAGTGCTCTCCAAAATCATCGTGTCTACTTGTCATCGCTTGCGTGTGCCGAATGGCTCCTACGCTTCTTCGCCTCGACGGTATTCAGTTGTGTCCAGCTTAAACGACATTGAAGTTTCGCTTCAATACCACGAAGCCGTTGGCGCCTAGACGACCTTCCGAAATGTACCCCGTTTTAAAATTTGCATGCTAAAGTGTAAGCCGCATAGCCCGAGCAGCCATGGTATCAATCATGGAGGAAGGAAAAATATAGAAGAGGCCATGACGTCATATTCGTGAACCCGCCACATCGCAAACACCCGCACTGCGTCCCAGCGGAGAAGCATGCAGGTAAACACTTCGCGATTTCGGGCGACCAGCCGCTGCAGCGGCCATGGAAGCGGTGTTCTCTCCCGGCAGAAAGTCAATCCAAGAGTTGAGCTTATTTTCCGTGTTTTTAAATCTGTGCGATGCCCAGCTGTAGTGTGTACTCGGTGCGAATCGCGTGCACCGCCGGATGTACGTGGTGGCACTTTTTACGTATGTTCGCTTCACTGATGATCATTAATGCATGGTATTTGCATGTTAAGCTCTCAGCTGTACGATACGTTGGTTCTTACTCATTGTGTCAACTGAGAACACACGTGACCTTTCGTTTTAGATGCGGAGCATCTAATACTCGAGGCTTGTAGTGCGGCGCCGTCCGCAAGCTTCCACCTCCTTCTTCCACCATCTGTGCATGCCTTCCTCCTCTACACACCGCGCGCGCTTCACTCCTCCACCATCTGTGCACCCTTCCTCCTCTACACACCGCGTTCGACATCTACAATTCTCCTGATTCTCCAGTGGACGCGCATGCGCCGTCGCGCTTCGAGAACATTCAACAGCTGACAGTGCATGCGCCGTCGCGCTATATATATACTCAAGGTCGGCGCTCGCTCGCTCAGTTGCCGCTCGTCGGTTGCTTTGTACGGCGCGTCGACGTCCAAGGTCGTGGTGAAATGAATTCCAACGAATCCACAAACACAATGATCGACGTCCCTTCGACCAGCGCCACCCTTTCGCATACGTGTGTACGTGTTCACTCATGTAACACCCCCTCCTACAACCACGTTAACCAATTTAGCCATCGACCCAAGTAAGTCGCACTTTAACACCCCGTTAACCAATTATATGCTCCGCATCCTGCTCAGTGTTCCCCCGAGGGAAGCTGCGGGCAATTTTTTGCTGTTGTAGGCATTGTATCGCGTTCCTAGAAATTGTGTCGTTGAAAGAGAGAGCAATAAACTTCTTTTTACCGGACTGAGTGTGTATGCATTGAATGGTGTGTGCTCGCTGCATGTTAGTTTGGTGCGAACTAGAAATACACACTTTACGTGCATGATCACGTATACAATAAAGCTATGCCTTCTTATTGACGTGAAGTACATTATGTACTAGGCTGGTTTTGCACGGAATTGCTACAAAGCAAGCTCTCAAAATTGTGCATTGCCACACTGACACTATATACGAGAAAAGAACTGCTAATTGGCCCATAGATCAAGAAATATAGCTAGGAGAGAGAGAGAGAGAGAGAGAGAAAAGAGGCCTTTCAACGAGCCGAACGCGTAAGTCACTGCCAGGTGAGTGCGAATACGATGATGCATGGGCTGAATGATTTTCATTCCGACACGTACCGGTTGTTTATGTGCCGTTGCACAAAAACACTCCACGAAGTACTTCTGCACGTCGCACTCGGGCCTGCCACACACGAACAGTCTGAGAAAAGTGTGTTCGCAAACATTTTACTGCAGGCAAACCATACAATACGCGTTATGTTAACGCCGGGACGATATACGCGAAAGAGCGCCTAGAGCATGTTGCGTCAGCTGTTTGTTTGCACCATAAGTTTGACGTCACTTCCGCCACAGTTGTAGCAGTGTATTGGGATAGGATAGGGCCTCTGCTTAGGTTTTCCTTCCTCCTTGGTACCAATATTACGGCCCTATGGTTTACAAACACAAAACTTTGGCAAAGGACTGCTTTGACAGAAAAGAAATTTATTATTGTTGAAAGGTAGCACCATAATAAAGGGCGAATGTTCACTCACAGCATCTGTTATGCGGTTTAATTGTGGTACGTTAAAAAATCTTCTGTTAAAATTTCAGCGTAACTGGTTGATTGCATAGCTTCTAATTGAATATTTTGAGCCACGCGCAAGTGGCCTGAGAGTCGAGAAACGCTGGTCGACTGGCGAGCGTTCACGTACCAGGAAACTAAATGTGCGAGGGTCTGTATTCCCGCCAATGTTAGTGTTAAGTAGTGGGCGGCGCATAAAGTTCACATAATTATAGCTTTATTTTGCTTGCCACCAGAGTTTCAATATGACGGCTAACCTAATTACTGCAAATGAAGTCACACATGTCAAGTCAATAGCGCGGTTGCCGGTTTTGGCGGGTTTCACAACCAGCGACTTCCGGGGCTCGTTTGCACTGACATATTCCTATATCACCCATCTTTTAGACATTCGAATACCTTAGATACACTTTGCTGCTAGTTATCAATGCAATTTGCAAACTGTTGAGCGAGCATGTAAGGCTCCCTTTAATAAATCGGCTAAGAAGTGCTCCAAAATTGAAGCTTCAAAGCAGCGAGAAAGTTTATTGAAACCCCAGTCGAAAGTTTCAAGGCCAATTTCACGCCATATATGATATAGCATTTTCTAAAATGCACCTACCGTTTGAATTTTACGTTCTGGTGTAAGACTATAATCTACAAAACACAGTCAACACTCCCGATTTTCCTTAAATCACCCAAACATGGATGCGGCCTCGTTATCAGAGCTGTATGGGAGACAACAATAGTATGATTCCACACCTGCATTAGTCTCTTTCCGTCCTGAAAAGCCTTATCGTGGAAGGTGATAGAGATAACAGCCGCCACACCGAGGTCAAGAGAGCCGCGAATCATCATCTCAACTGGATTTACTGTCTCGAGTGCCTTACTGTTGTGTAAGTCCAGGCTCAACGATTTCATCCAAGTGACGAGGTCGAACGTCTGCGATAGGAAAAGCGCAAATTATTATAAACTGAAACGCACTCTTGACTAACATTCCGTGCAAATCAACGTCTGCTATCCTTACTGAATAACGTTTTTCAGGAACCGCTTGAAGACAGTTGTTAACGGCCTTTAACACCAATGTGCAACATAAGTTTATAGTGCCATATCTTATTTATATACCAGTTGCAGCAATTTAGAGGCTTGTGGGGCTTGTCGCAAAAAATGCACTCGCACCAACAAATTGTTGGGGATTTTTAGCCGCACAAATTTATGAATCAAGGTGTTTGGTTTTTATACATAAGCAAGCACAATTTCAAAGCTATTGATGACATGGCGCGCATACCTTAGCACTTGTTTCGTTTCTGGGGGCTATTCTGGATATTGTCAAATTGCACCGTGTTGTCACATTCCGCCCTTGATTGATGCTGATTGGTCAAGTGAGCTGCTATGACCTCTCTGATTGGCTTAAAATACCGCCATTGTGAAATTTGACATTATGGCGGATTTAGACAGTGCCCAGATAAGCATCTTATATTAAGGTACTTATTTCACAAATGACTGCGTCGTCTCACGCAAAAAGTCTTGTGAGGTTGCATGGCACTTGCAAACGCGGAAGCCAAAAGCGAGATGGGCGGAAATGCGTACTTTCTCGCATTCTACACAGTCCATAAAACGCATTCACAGTTTTCAACGAACCACCATGAAGGCCCCGTCACGCAACTTCATTTACTTACTGGAATTCCGAAATGAAACTAAGCAGACTAAGAAGAAAAAATTGAGCCGCAGCTCTAGAAAGCGAAAAAAAACGCAGCTGTGGCAACTCACTTCTGGCGCAATTTTTTTCGCATATGCACACAAGTGGGCCGCACTTTAATAAGCTGTTTTATTTATTTTGCAGAGAAAAGCTTAGCAGAAAAAATTACTAAAGCACGCGAAAAGCGTAACAGCAGTGAGGGTCATGGCTGTTTGTGAACGTTTCGGCTCCTATATGGGTGCATCTCCAGGTCATTTCGGCTCCTCGAAAAGACTCAAATGCCTTTGAAGCGGTAGTGTCATACTACAAGCACTGCGAAGTTGCTTTGAATGGCCTCGGACTAGCGCAAGTACTTTATACGCACTAGTATAGCCTTCTGTGAGCTCAGCCCAATTTGAATACCCAAATCTAAATTGGCCATTATGAAGACATTTCAACTCAGTGAACATCAAACTGCTACGAAGGCACTCAGTCCACCCACTGGAGTCCTCTTTACGACTGCGGCAAATTTCCGCTGGTATCCTACACAAAGCAGTGGCATCGCCCAAAACAAGGCAACATTGTCATTACAGCTTTACAGAGCTCATAAAGCCGCCAACCTGCTGCTTTCAAACAAACATCCAAAAACCTTAAAAGTTTCCTACTCCGCCCTGAATGAACGAACAGGAATCAACGGCATAATTCATTTCAAGTGGCCTAAGTTATTAACAAGAAAGTGTTTTATGCCGGGGTCTAGCATGGCTCCATGATTTATTTTGGTCACGGATGTGATGTTGTAAAAAGATTTACCAACAAATTGCAAAAAAAATGAGAAGAAAAAGTTCGGCAGCAGGGCGTCGAACCACCCCTTCGCGCTTCTGATCACGTGACGCTAACCCTCGAGCCACAAGGCAATCATTCCGTAACATGTTAAAGGTAGGCCACTTATTCGCACCATGTACCACTGGCGATGTCAGAGCTCGGTAACTTCAGCGCGTTTTCGTAATCGCTAGCGATATGGCACGACGCGCGCATTGGACACACGCGCTTACATTCGTCTTGCCGCGCCACCTCGCTCATCGCTGTGCGCGCGCCTCCACATGACGTGGTCAAAGTGCGTAATGTTCTCTATTGTTCTGGTTCCTTATCTCAGGATGCGGGTGCTTAGCACCTCTTATGCTTCCACGGCAAGTTTGCTTTGAAGTTAGAGTCTATGTTGTAGGTCCATGTGCTGAGATTCGGGTGCACGTCAAAGAACATCAGGGGGTGAAACTTTCCTGAGAACTCCACTACGGCATCTTACATAATCATATGGTAAATTTGGGAGGTAAACCTCACATATCATCATCATCGGTCAAGCTGCAAAAATGAGCAAAACTGAAGTCCTTTACGTCTGTGGCAATTCGCAACGCAACAGTAGCGTCGACTGGGTTAAGTTTTGCAGAGTGTGGAGCTGTTGCGTCTGCTCTGGTTCTCGCCTTCGTTTTGGCAAGTGAATTCGCTAGCACTTAATGGTGGGTCAGTGAGGCGTCCGACTAGTGGAAAGAAATTCGCGGCTTTTTCTAAGTGTTCAACGCGCAAAAACACCTAACATTCATTTGAATATTTGTTTTGTGCGCTGTAGTTGCACCGGGTTGCGCGGGAAACTGCGCAGGGGAGTCGGGTTTTGCATTACTGAAAACAGCGTCGACAGGTGGCACTGCGTGTCCGCAAAACTCCAGAGTCTGACATGAGCACAACCAGTGCGCGAACGCGTAGAAGTGTTCTATGGCTGTCGTCTGCTCGATGCGCTAACAGCGGGGACACGAACGCATGCAAAACGCGGGCACATTAGCCCTGAATATCGCTGCAATGCACGGGAAAAAATTAAAAAGAGAACGCTCACATTGTCTTTTGCGTCTCATTATTATACTAGAGATTTATTATTCTCTTCAAGCAAAAAATATATAACTTACGCAGGTTGTGTCAACTCATTTTTTGCCATGTCACGTGCCAGTGTTGCCAACGTCAAAACAAAGTCGTCTACGTAGAGGACCAACGTCACTGCTTTGCCGTGTATGTAGGGCTATTCATACGCGCATGTCATGCCGTCATTCTCTGGGCGCGCTCCCGCAAAGGAAGGGGGAGCAACGTTCATCTTAAAATTTGACCCGTTTCCACGGCGCGTAGCGTTGGAAATTTTCGCAGACGTGATAGATGGGATGAGACGTGATAGCGCACCTCTCAACTACACATTGCGCTTCTGAACTCAAAAGTGTCAAACCTGGTGAGTGGCCCTTAGGTGTCGAGCTGTGACAGTTGTTTGTCCGCACTCGTCCTGTATATGCTCATTTTCTGTGTGCTTGTTGCTTGAGGTGTGCGCTGCTTGCTGTTCACTCTTTCGTCCAAATGGCGAAACAATCCTCAATGAATGCTCAACTACCTCTTCGAGAACACGTTTCACTTCGTGTTATAGCGATTCTCTAAAGTAGGGATCAAACACACTTTTTAATGCTCTAGGGATATTGTTAGATAGATCACAGCCGAATTCAGTAGTATGGAATGTGAAGCAGTTCTTTGACGACTAATCTGTCGAAAGCTGTACGTCCGTGTCTCCGTGCCCATGTGCCGCACCGCACTCATCTCGGTGTGGGGGTGGTGCCAAGGAGGTCACGCTTTTTCTCGCAGTGCGCGGTCACGTCACTTTCTTCCTCGCCTGCCACGCGCCCGCCGCCTGTCACCTTTCTTTCACTCCACCCTGTAAACCGCTCGCGACATTTGAGTGCACTTCAAGTGAACACAGTTTCGGATAGTTTATCTGCGCTGAAGAGGTCGCCGGAAAACGAAGCTCCCACACCCGCCGAAACATAAGGAGAGCCAACCACGTTTGCGAATGGCGACGTCGTGCCTGCAACACCGACGCGGCACGAGCCAGGGAAGCCGATTGCACCGTCGGCAGTAAGATTCCATCGACACCGACGAGTGGCGAGTCGAGCACGCTGATCGAGTTCGAGCATGAAGACAGTGCATGGGTAACACCGACGAGATGCGAGCCATAGAAGCCGAGCGGAAGTGCCAACAGCGGAAGGGCAACGCCGGCGAATCCTCGACGTCACCATCATCAGCAACGTCTCGGAAGCACCGCGCGCCCTCCACGAAAGCACCTGCCCGCAAGCGCCGGGCTCGACCGGCTGATCGGGAGGCGTCTCCCAGCCGCAACGCCGATCGCGCCCGCACATGGCGCGTAGCGGAAGCCTTGCGCGACGCCGCCAGCAATGCCGTGCGTGGCCGACGCCTGTTTCCGACGAGAGTTCGTCCTCCAGCGTAGCTTCGGTCACAATTAACGTGTGACCATCTGTTGTTCGACAATCACGTTGACAACGTGGTTTCCATCCGCAACTGCAAGCAGATAGAAGCACCAACCGAGGTGATTCGAGGCGAGTTTGGCGCAGACATTTCGACTTCACGGTCTGTGCCACTTGCAAGGAGACGCTGACGTCACTCAGGGTTCGGATGACAAGCGCCACGCGTGGTGCTTCTCTAGCTCAATGGTCCTTCCAGCCCCCTCATCGACACTCGTTTCAACCAGGTCAATGCCGTGCGCACCCTTGCTGTTTCGCATGCCGTCAGGGTTTTCTTGCGGAAGATGGTCCATAATTTTTCTTTCATGAAAGTTGCAGTGGTCGCTGTATTCTCGTTATTTCTTTTGATCCTCCCTTGCTCTCTATTCCACAGCTCTTGTTTGACTGCGTGCTCATCACGCAGAACGTATGTACTACTATATATCTGATCCGGTACCATGATACCATGTTTCCGGAGGTGTAGCTTTAATAAAAAAGTGCACGGAAGTTGTTGGTAACAGGCGTAATATGTGCCAATGATAAATAACTGGATAGTGAACTATTGCACCGCATCTCGTATTAAGACCTGGTGAACGCTTTCATGGACTTATTTGCAGCAGACATAATGTGCATGAAACTATCACTATAGCTTCCAATTCACATGTCTGTTTCTTACGGGGGGATAAAATGAGATAAATATGGGAAAATAGTGTGCATATTTCTTTATTGTACTTCTTACAAATATATGTAAATCAGAAACCTCCGTTGAGAATAAGGTATATGCTACATAAATATGACCACGTTACCGCAGTTCGAAATTGTATTATAACAGTAAAGAAACAAAAACCAGGTATCTCATTTCGCCCAAACCTTTGCAGCGAAACAAGACATTGTCAAAAAGGTTGATTTGCTGAGTTGTATCGATAAAAGTCCCTAAAAGTCACCCCGTGAGCCCTCACGCAGTCACCACTAGCCTAGTTCGTGCACTCCATGCACAGGATCTACTGAATTCAGACAGAACACGACGCTCTGCTGTTGCAAAACTTGTTGCACATCATACACCGTCAGTATTTTTTGTGCTTATGTTACCTTTTTACAACGCTTGCTCTTCATGGGAATATTTTAAAAATAAAATTGGACATGTTTTGACACCTATTCTACACATCTTTTTGCCGTTTTGACAAAGAACAGTAAGAGCATTTCAAGGCTTTTAACTTCGTCAGGTGGGCTTCGTGAGGTAATGAATTAAGGATTTCCGATTGCTTGTTATTTTCAAAATTTTGGTATGAAAAAAATCTCAGTAAAACTAGACTCCAACTTGTGTCTGTGAACCACTTGAGTTCAATATTGTTACAACATTTCATGTGCCTCTTGAGAGCATTCTTTGGAACGCGGAGCAAAATCTACGTGCCACGAATAAAGCGAGTTCCGTCCTCAGCTGCACTCAGTGTCTTCTGATTTCATTTTCTTGCTAAGAAGCTTTATATTGTATAATGATAAGATACTACTGATAAAACAATAGTGCCCCTTACTTCCGTTCCATAGGCCGAGATGAAAGACATACATGCTTGGTACATCGCCGCTGCTTTCTGCCAGGATAGTTGATTTGAAGCAGGAAATTGAGTACTGACGAGGTCTGTTAGGGTAGAAACATCGATCGCAGTTGCAACCGATGAAACAGAGAACAGACATATCATGGCGTATGCAAAAAACACTTCTTTCCTGCAATGAGCGTAGGGTTCCGTGAAGCCAACCTTCCTAGATACTGCTATACTGTTGTTTGCACTAGAAGAGATTCCTTCAAATAAAAATCTTGAATATAGTAACTGTGTATGAAAGTTAGCCTGTCTTACGTGTGCTTGGTTTGCTAGTGCGATCTTTTACTAAGCGCACACATTCTTCTTCATATAGAAAGCAGGCCAACGTCTGCTGGAAAATAGTGGGAAAAGCACATGTGCACAAAAAACTTGGCGTGTGAATTTGAGCGATTGCTTGAGTGATTTTTTCGACATCCAGGGATTCGCGTTTGCTAGATACAAGTTGGTAGAATACAATATACATATAATACGCACATATGGAGCACACGTACGTGATGAACAAATAAGGTGTACACAAGTTTGCAACTTACAATAATATTGATACTGGTGTAAACTTCTCAATAATTTTCACTTTATCGACATGAATCCTTGCATGCGCTATAGTTTTCTTTGCAATATTCCTAAGATAGAGCCCACACCTTACCTATTCTACGTAGAAAGGTAATAAAACGTATCGGCAGTAAGCGATAAACAAATTTTGCTTATTAGGATCATGGTGAAGAAAAATTGCTGTGTATAATGCAGGCGTTCTGTCGCAGCAAATTTTTAGGTTCGTGTGCATTTGAATAATTGTTTAACACGCGACTGTATGATTAGGGTACATTAGAATAATTATTTTCCTATTCCTTGCCACCCCAGCGCGAGTCGCTGACTGGCGACTCCACACGTAGCTCAGGTTATCTTAGTTGTAAGGTTTACGCTGTTGTAATTTTCAAGTACAACCTAAAGTAAGAAATATAATTGAGCTGAAGTAGTGCCTACGTATATGTGAAAGTAGCTATTCTCTCTTACGTGTCTGAACATGCTCTGGCCTCTGAAGCTCGCGCAGACGTATTTGTAGAAGTCGTCGCACGGGTCAACGGTGTAGTCGATGCTGTGCCGCAACCACTCTGCCAGGAATCGGCAAAGAGGTCCCGTGCATATATTTTTTCCTGAACGAGAGGTCGGCACCACTTGTCCCCGGTCTGGATATGTGACAGATGTATTTCTCGAGTGCGAAGGAGTCATTCTCATTTGCGAGGTTATATTAAGCATTCTAGTTTGCTTGGAGTAGAAAGAAGCCAAAGTGTCCACCTGGTGGTGAGGTGGAAAATTAGAGTAGGTATATTCACAAGCTGTCACTGGATTTTCTAATGAAGCGAGGCAGTTGACAGCAGTCCAGTTTTTTATTTATCTAAAAGTGTCTTCCAAAGAAAATAATGCATAACGGATGGATTTGCAAGTTTGCACACTATGTTGTACACATTAGTTATAATATATTATTGAAAACAATGTGGTAAAACAAGAATATACATGTAATGAAGGCAATTCACACGGCAAGGCCGTTGCAGTCTGTGGCACTTCGTGAAAGGATTGAGGCAAAGAAGTGAGTATGTCACGCGCATGGACGTGGTCTCGGCTGCATGTGACTAATGCGGTGAAAAATGTGGTTAGAGTGTACTACAGTTTCAGCTTACAGTAGATATAAAATAACTTGGAAAAGATCACAAGACTCCCAGTGCGTCGGGCATCGCAAAACTCAAGGAAACCTTATGTGACCTAAATTCCTGAAATTGGATGTTTAAAGAGTATTTTGTGTTAATAATAAATCTACAAGTGCGATCATGAACATTCACCAGCTTATTTTATGAGATACGAGTAGTGTGGCTTGTATATATATATATATATATATATATATATATATATATATATATATATATATATATATATATAACGTTCGTTCGCCTCTTAAGTCGAAAATGCACCAGTAATGTATGTCGCATTGGTGTGCTCTGATGAAGATTACCCTTAAGAATAATGTTTGGTTTCCTGATAACATAATATTGAGATATGATCATGCCTGGATTACACTTTATACAGATTGACTCCTACTTATTTAGAGGAATCTACCTTCTGCAAAGGCAGGCCTCAAATTTTATAGAATGTTTTATGGGATTAGAACTGAAAGAAAACCTGACTTTACGATTGTCTCACCGAGTGTCTATGTTATCTAGATCGTTATGAAGAGCAATGTCACTCTAGGTGTAGTCAAGCAGATCACACCCAAAATCACGTTACTTGGGCGTACCACGTTTCGTGCCCATCTGATGCGTTAGCAAACTTCACATGTAGCCATGCTTACGAAATCTTAAGGCGAACGCCTTCAGTGTCTTGTTGTACGTTAACCTTCAGTGAAACTTGACAAGCTTAAAATTGGAGAATAAAATGCATGACCAGCATGTGGAGACGAAACATCCTGATGTGACGTTATTAGATAATATCACCACTTGGTGGAAGGTGGGTGAAGCTGAGAGTTGATGATACACCTTGTGAGGTTCCCGAAGCTCCTGCAGGGCTTATACTGTACTTTTTAGCGCTCAAAAGAAACAGAACAAGACACAGACAAGTGCTTTATCCTAAAGTGGCTTTCCACATAAAATATTTCTGACATACAATTGGTAATTCTGAGTTGGTTGTCCAATATTTAAATTAAGAAAACGCAAAGGAAAATGGACTCTTAAGTATTACCGTACAAGATTTATTTTACTTCAATCCGAGCCCATAGTTTTTAAAATAGCATTCAGCTGTCTCTTTCTTATTCTGTTTTTGTGCGTGCTAAAAAGTTATAATATGAATACAAACCAACTAGCCCAGTTGTATGTTTTACTCCTATCGGGTGTTTATAACTAACCCGAAAGTCCACAACTTCACATATAGTTGAGAAGCTTGAAGCTTTTGCTTAGTGCTTCCCAGGCAGCTATGGTAATCTACATTTTTATTGAGAAATTCTGCGCGAAGCTTACGTCACCCTCACCTTTATAGCACATTTAATAAACTTTTTATTACAATGGACACACAATTCGTATTGAGAAGCGTAATTATTGATAGAAATGTGAGGTTTAACGTCCCGAAACTACCATGATTATGAGAGACGCTGTAGTGGAGGGCTCGAAAAAATTTGGCTACCTAGGATTTTTTGAAGAAGCCCTGAAACACTTTTTCAAGTAAGCGAGAAATTAGCTCTTGGAAGAGCCCATTGCCTTACCTGTTCAACACTGCAAAAATTTTAAGAATATACCTAGTGCCAGTGGGGTTACAAAGATTTGTCGCATGCTGAAATTGATTTCTCTCTTTTCTCGTCCTGACGAAAGCGCAGGAAGCTAAGAATGGAGGGATGACAGGGGTAAAGAAACTACGTAACTCATGCCTCGTGACCTTGGGCACTTTTTTTCCTTTTTTTTCTTTGAGTAGGCGGCTTTCAATATGATAGCGCGCGCACGCGTGTGCTCGTCGAGGCCTCTCGCGGCGATCTCTGTAACAATAACTGAGCGCGCAATGTTAAAATCAGCCAATGGCTGATAAATGGGCTTGCTAAGTGTGATTTTCTAGCGTATTTTGTCATTTGTCGAGAAAAGAGAGTGCATTTTTAGCTGAATTGATAATTTATTATGACTTCTAAGACGTGGGCTGTGTTTTAATATTTGGCTCTCGTATTGTCGGGAGCGTCTACAACCGACCAGCAGCGTTTTCTGAGCATGTTCAAAAAGGTGTTGCAGGGCCCCTTTAACGTGCATCCATATCCGAGCACACGGGCTTTTCCGCCTCTATGATTTCCGCCTCTATAATTTCCGCCTGTATAATTTCCGCCTGTATGAAAAATGCAGCCGCTGCTGCCTGAATTCAATTCCGTGACCTTTGGGTCAGCATCCGAGTACCTTATTCACTATAGCAGCACATTAGGGGATAATAATAATAATAATAATAATAATAATAATAATAATAAGAAGAAGAAGAAGAAGAAGAAGAAAGAAAACAATGATAACAATGATACAGATAAATGGGGCCTTACGGCCCCAAGCCACGATATGATTAAGAGAGCCACTAGTGGAGGGCAGCGAAAATTTAGGCCATTTCGTGTTGTTTAACGTACACTAGCATCGCACACTACACGTGAATATATGACTTCGCCTCCATCAAAATGTGACTGACGCGGTCAGAATCAAACCCGCAACAATCGGGTAGCAGCAGAGCACCCCAGCCACTTTTCCACCGAGGTGGGTGTCTTCAGTATAAGGTAAAGGCAAACACTTGATGAAATGGAAACATGACCCCACGGTTGCATGTTCATAGTGTTTCACACAATAAAACAGCCCTGACATGTGTGGACGCCAAAATGTGTTGTAAAAATTTACGCAGGGAGTTTTTGTGTAAAACAAATTATTGGTGATAAGCGTGAGAGCCCTCACCGTTGTACAGTCGGCTTTCGCTGACTGTTCGGAGAAAATCATCACGAAGAGTAGCAGGCTGCAACACAGTCCTAGTACCACAGCACTCATGAGGACCAGGGTCAACATTATCCCATAGCGCCCAAGTCCTTCCTCCATGACATCCTCTGGCAATCGGTTTTTGTAAAGTACTTCTTCCTGCGACTCCTGCGTTATTGTGTACAGTGACAAAGAGAAGTGTTTACGAGGTTGTGAACAATATTACGGCGCTGGTGCTAGATTTGAGCAGTTAGTAAAACTGAAAAGATGCGACCGACTAAGAAGTGACCAAGCTGAAGAACTAGACTCGCGAAAAATCATGCTTGCAACGTGTATCTGAAAACAAAACGAGTTTAACTTCATATTCTTCATCCTTCATTCGCTGCGTAATACTGTAACACAGAAAAAATGTGCCAATTCTGGCCAGACGCTCTCAACTCTAAGTGAACACCTATTATATACTTACAGAAAGTCGAGTTTTTGGTATTTATATTCTGAATATCATCGGTAAAATTTGCTCGCAGCCTCCATTCAATGCATTACCATTCACCAGCATTGTCTAATCATCACAGTTACGCAATATTCCAAGCCGAATTTCTCACATGTAAGAGCCAAACTAACCCGGAGTGAATTAGGAGTGAAATATTTGGTGACTGAAGAATAAATAACGTTTTGGTGAGCCCAAATTCTTGTTTCAGCAGCCTGAATGAATAACACCACTTTTATTCTGCTTTGTTCACTCCCAGGGGGCTGCGGAGGACAGAGAGGACACCATAGCAGAGGGAGGGGGTAGAGCTGCCTCCGTTTTATGAATGGGCGTCATGAAGGCAGCTAAGTGGGGGCCGCTCGAATGGCTTGGATCTTGTGGCTGTCGTGAAGCAGGTAGCCGAACGGTGGCGCGACCGGCTCCTAGAGGAACAAGATGAATGCTGGCTATAGCTCGATGGCACAATCATCTAGGGGCAAAGGCTCCGGAAAGGCAAGTGTCCGGAGAAGAAGGACACGGTCCCCGTTTTATGGTGGCCAGGGCACGATGTCTAGGTGGTTTGTATACAGGGCACTCCCAATACAAGTGGTTGACATCAGCCCTGCAGTTGCTTGTGGAGATAGAACCTGTCAAGGGTAGTGGTATGTTACACCTGTGAAAGCAGTTCATCAATAAAGAAGTAAGGAGTGTTCCCTCATGAATTCAGTGAAGCAGAACAGACTCTGGCCATGTGAATACGTTCAAAGGAAGCGATGACAGTAAGAGTGGATTGCCCAATGCGGTGAGCTAGACGGCATGACTTTGTTTGGTAATGTGCCTGTCTGCTATCGGATCTTCTCACTCGGGTGGGGTAGCTGGAAGAGTGGAACAGGTATCGGAAGCTCTGGCTAGCACAGTGGAGAGATGAACGCACGCTAATTTGTGAGCTTTCTCGTTTCCGGGGATACTGTAGTGCCCGGGCACCCAGCGTATCGTAACTTAAAGACCGCATTCGTGGAGCAGGCGTGCCTGGTGTCGGATCTTCCGAAGTACAAGACTTCTGTATAGAACTTTAGCGCATGCCTCATGAGCGGCCTGAGAATTGGTGTAAGCTCGTTGGTGAACAGAATCAGTTTGAGGTGACATCTCGGGAACCCGTTCTGAAAAATCTGAGATGGCCACTAGCTCTGCTCGAATACTGTACATCGCTTCTGCTGAAACATGATAAATCGGCTCTAATTTACATTGTCTTGTCGTACCACGCAGTGACATAACAAGTGTTTATGGTACCGTCTGCAGGGAGTAGAGTCTCAGAGTATACGATGCGTTCATTCATAAAGAAGAAACTCGTAGCCTTAGCACGTCTCTTGGCGGAGTGGAGGCGCTGCGCTCGCTGACGAGGGTTCAAATTCAACGGAAGTGGCTTGCCATCGGTGAGTACCATGATTTTCTAAGGCGGTGTTTTTTTGGGCAGCATTGGCAATGTGTTGATGGTGCCCGAGAAGCAAGAGCGTGTATTGCCCGGCATTTGTTGTGTGAAGCAACGGGTCCTGTGTGTGGATGTGCATGTTGACGAAATCGGTCAGGTCATTGAGCTTGCTGCAGCTCTTCAGCAGATTCAGGTGTGTGTACCTTAGAATTCTTTTAACCAAGCATTTAGCCTCGTTAAGTAGCCGGTCGTGCTTGATTATCTGCTAACAGTTTACCATATAATATGACAACCTATACATGATACGTGAGACGAGAAAAGCTTCAAAAAACTGCCACATTGCACGTACGTTTACTACACGTGTGCCCTTAGAGATTCTTTGTAAAGCGTGAAGGTTTTCTTTGCTATTCATCATAACCCGTTGGAACCAAGTGCTTGCCATGTGATTCTCGTGTAGTTGCATACCTAGTATTCGGACAGTGGATTACCATAATATAGCTTAGTTGTCTATGTGAAGTTTAAAACACCCCTTTTCTTTCTGCTTGACGAGCGTTGTTCGGCCACCGTGAATGACGACAAATTCTGTTTTGTCCAGACCGGTGTGCAAACCTGCTTCGATTGCGTATTCATGATTAATGCTGAGGGCTCTTTGTGAAACAATCTCCGGACGCCCGACAGATCCTTGATGCACCCACACAGTTACATCGTCGGCATACATCACATGTTTCAGGCCCGGTACGCAAGGCGTCTTGGTAGCTGGTACATGGCTATGTTAAAGAGGGTGGGTCAGATCACTGAGCCCTGGAGAACGCCTGCGTTGTTGGTTCATACAGTACTGGTGTCTTGGCTGACTTCAACATGGTAGCTTCGCCCTTCCATTAAGCCTGCTCTGAATTTGTACATTTTCCTTTAATCCCAAGGGCACGTGCTTTCATCTCGATGTTAGTGTGTTTTACAAATGCTGATCAAATGCCTCGCGTATGTCCACTGCTACAACATTCGTGGGTGCATTGAATTAGGGTCGAGAACGCTTTTTTAGGTGAAGGAGTACATCTTAATAGGCCTACGCGGAATCTGTACATTGTCGCAAGTGAAAAATTGCAATCTTCAAGGTGCCATGTAAAGGGTGTGCTAACCATGCTCTCTGTTACTTTACAGACACACGAGGTTAAACAGATCGAACAGCGGCTGTATAAGGTATGGAGTGGTTTACCAGGCTTCGGAATAGGCTTTACTAGAGAAAACTTCTATGAGGAGGGTAGTATTGCGGTATCCTAAACTCTTCAAGAAGAGCGCGTTTGTACTCAGGGGGCACATTGCGTAAATGAGCAACACATACTGCATTGGCTTCTGGAGCACTGCGTGCGTTAGCATGCGGCAAGGCATACTCCAGCTTGAGCATGGTGAAAGGGCTACAAAACGGCTCAGTGTCTTCAGCACTTGCATCCTTCTGGTTTGTAATCTCTGTGGGACGAGATGTCTGCTTTAAAAACACTTGTTTAGCGAGCTCCCGATTGCTAATGCCTTCCCGGAACACCACACAGGTCGTGTCGTTGTAGCTCTTGCGTTGGCCTAAGGGAGAGTGCAAGATGGCCCGGACCTCTACCGTGTGGGTTTGCCAGTTGATGGTTTTAAAAATTCCGATCCATCGGTATGATGCTAGCTTAGTCGTATATTCCCTTAGTGGAACGCTGTATTTTGCGCAGCCATGCTTCGTGATGCGCCGTGTGGCGAGATTGCCTGTACTGAGCCATAATACATAGCCTCCTATTCCACAAAGTCAGAAGATGCCTATCAGGTTCAGGTTGGTCAAAAAGAACCCGTAGGTTCTTGATAGCTAGCCGCTTTGCTGCGCATAGCTGACATAATAATTGGGTCAATGTTCTTGGCAGGAGGTTTTTGCTGTAGTAAATCGCGGTATTTGACCCAGAGAGGTATTGGTCAACCGTGTACTGGTGCATGACTATATCTTTGTATCAGCGTCACCTAGCAAATTGTATGAGTGGTCGTTTCCCATGCAATCAAGCGGCCCCTCCCACTACAATATCCGTGGGCGGGTTCTCCAGGTAAGAGATTGGGATGTTTTTCTTTAGCAAACTGTCGGTCTCAGCCTCGTGTGCGTTTGGGGCGTATTCAGAAGCGTCAGCCAATACTCTAAGGCGTCCTGCATGATGCACCTGCCATGTGGGCTGTCTTTGTTGTATCCCCAGGCGACATGCTGAAAGTTCGTCTCCGCACAACAATATAACATCTTGTAGATAAATCTTCCCGAAATGAGATATGGAGCTGAGATCAAGCGGCGTTTTGTTGACTTTATTCTCAGTGCTTCCAGGAACCACGTAAATGCAAAAGACAAGGATTGTACTATTCGGTGACATTCCCAGCCGGCAATCGACAACACTAACAGTAGTGCTGCACCATTGATACGTATCTAACTGCACGTGCGTAGTTCTTTATCGCACATACAATGCTGTCTTCGTGGAAATAGCTCTTTCTTCAGTCGGGGCGTAGCCGTCATACCTTTATATTCAGCCCAGGGGTGTTGACAAGTGGCTTTGAAAAGAGGAAAAAGGAAGAAAAAAGCGCAGTCCCGTTACTGCCTCTCTCAATTGTGGGCACCTCCACAGTCATGTGCAGGGAAGGGGGAAAGGGAATTGAAGAGACAGAAGAGAAAAAGTAAGAGTAGGGTGGTGAAAAGCATTCAATCACTCGAATCGCGCACGCGCGCAAGAAACAAACGCAGCAGGCGCGATATACAGAGAGACCCCGTAAAGCCGGGGTTGAGGAGATGCGCCCGTCAAGGGGAAGAAAGAAAAAAAGAGAGAAAAGAAAAGAAACCACTGGACAAGTGGAAAGAAGTTAGGGCGCTCCCAAACTGATAGTGAAGGGGAGAGAGCGACTGCTGCAAGGGCTGAACGCTCCCACGTGGAATAGGGAGGAAAGAAAGATCAGAGAAAAATAAGAGAAAAAAAAGAGAGAAAAAGCGGTCAGGCGGCTCAGAGCAGCCTATGTAAAGAAGGACACATGGAACTCTGAGCAGGAAGAAGGCGTGGTGCGCAATGCGATTGAGCAGTAAGAGGAAGAAAACAAAAATAGAAAAAGCGAAATAATCGTGCGCACGAAGCTATGCCACTCGCAGTCGACTGGGACTACCACCAAGAAGGCCAGCGGCACAGTGATGTGCACGATTTCTAACGGTCCAGGGCAGACTTAACGATAACCAGCTGAGTCCTTCAGGTTGATGCCAAGCTGTTGGGCAAGAGCTTCGAAGGAGAGGAGGGCCACAGAAGCGAGATTGCCATCATGGCAGCAGGCTGGTAGGGCCCCGTGCGCTACTTGAAGTTCTATAGCAAGAGTGGTCAGGAGCTCGTTCCTTTTTAGGATTTCAAGTTGCTGCGAGGTTGCCGTAGCGGGCTCCGTCGTCGTTCTTCTGGTGACGGTAACAGGAACCAGCAATTGCGAAAAAGCGCGCTGTGTCTGCGTCACCGTCGAGCGCTTTTCGACGACAGTAGCGTGCGGCTGAGCTGTGAACGAGAGTGGGGCAGTCGTCGTTGTGATGGGGACGACGAGCGCACTCGTTGCAGGACAAGGGGCGGCCTCTGAGGTCGTGTCACCTGTACCGTCGAGCGCATTCCAGAAGGAGCCACCCTTGATGACGGATGCGTTGCAGCCAGGGGTCCTATCGTGCTGCAGAGCTTGGAGGTGAGTTGCGATGCCGTCAGTTAAGGCCATGATGACCGCGGCCCTGCGATGGAGTTGCCAGGCTTGACAGTGGGGCTTGGTTGCATGGCGTTTCCCGCTGCAGTTTATGCAACGAGGGTGTGCTGCACACGATCTTGGGGCGAGCTTGAAGCCGCAGCGCAGGCACCGTTTGTTCCGACAGTCCCGACAGTGGCGGTTGCGTGCACAAAGCGGCCACAACGGGAGCCCTGCAGGGGCCGGGGCTGACGGGGTTGAACTGGGCGCCTTTGTTTATAGAGCTTTATATCTGGCCGGACGGTAGCCACAGCAAAGGTGAGGGTGAGGAAGTTGCCTCTGCGTACACAGGACATGAGGGGCACAGGTAAAGCGACGTTGTCGGCGAGGTCCTTGAAGGGGATCATTGGGTCCACTCCAAAAACCATGCCAACACAGGTGTTCAGGTCGAGTTGTTTGGCTCGAACCTTGGTCGCACAGATCGTTCCGACCTGCAGTAGGGCAGTCAGATTGGCGGTGGGGTAGGTGTCGACAGCAACAAGGTTGCGCCGGAAATTTACCCGCACTCGCTGGGTAGCTGGGAACCGTGAAAGGAAGGCAGCGATCGCATCCCTCAAAGGAGCCAGGAAGTTCGCCTTCTTCCCGACAGAACGAAAGATGATGGTGGCCGCTAATCCAATCAGAGGAAGGTCGTCAACAGCGTGGGGACCGTCAGAACACCGAGACGTGCTTGAAGGCACGCCACGCTCACTGGAGGCGGACGCCGTTTGCTCGGAGGCCGCAGTAGTTGAAGGAGGAGGTGAGGAGTAGGTGTTGCTGCCAGGGGGGTATCCCTCGTAGATAGCCACGGCCCTGGCAGGAGACGAGCAAGCTCCGGTGTGCGCCTTCGCTTTGCTCTAAGCCGGGGAGACAGCAGTGGTGTGATGGCTACTGACGTTCTGCGGCTGGGTTTTTTAGAGCGTGCTGGCTTGGATTGGCTCTGCTGCTGCTCTGGTTGCACTGAAGATGATGCCGAGACTGCCGCGACGGCATCCTGCTGCGATGTTTTTCCGAGTGCCACGCTGAGGCACCATATGTAGCCCTTAAAAGGGCTGTGCGTGAAGAGCGCGGAGCGAAGCTCGGGGTAAGGATGGGAGCGCAAAAACACGCGTCCTTCTTGGTTGAAATCTCTCGTCTACGTCTCACACAGGGGCGTTGAAGAAGAATGGCTATTTGGGCTAGTTGGTTAAAATCCATGGTAATAAGGGCTGCAGCGCGAGCACAAAGGTGCTAAAAGGGGTGTTGACTTCTTTAAGAGCATACCAATGGACTGGTACCGTCTATCTTGCTGGAGAGTCGAGTGGTTTTTTCAGCTCCCTTTTGGCGAAATGAACGGCAATTGCAGTGCAAAACAATTGTGCATGGCGATGATTTTGTAAAACTAGCCCTGGCGAGGCTTTGTTGTATTAGGTGCAGTGGAGTTTGATGGTACCAAGGGTATACCCATCACAGCTGCTCCTGCGATTGTTGGTGAAGTTGTGCCAAGAGGGAGCATGTCGGAAAGCATAATGCGCTCCAGGGTAGTTTGAACGCGTTTTTTCCACGGCCCGAGTAATCGGCTATTCAACATTTTCATAAATGGCCTTCTCTATTTGTGCCATACCCTGTTCTAGTCACCGCTTTAATGCTTGTAGTGTTGTTAGGGCGGGAGGACGGTAATAATCACTGGTAAGTGGAAGTGCCGTTGACTGAGCTATGCCCCTTTAAGGATGCTTTGCCCCTCCACTCGAGGCACGCTGTGGTGGACAAGACGTCAGTGTTGAGCTTGATAGATGTTGTATACTAGAACAAGTTAGCTGCACGTTCGCTTGTTGAACTATATCCGTAGAGTTGGTGCCCACGGCGTCTTCTTACTGTGCAGCTGGTGGTGTTGGCGGCCCAGTGTGAAAACCCTGGCGTATTGGTTTGAGCGTGGGTCTCGCAAAACCTTGCGTCGTGGAGGAGCAGCGCTGATGGGTCTGTGTGTTCCCTTTCTTACATTGCCTTTTGGCAGCTGGCTTGCCTTTCCATTCCATTTTCTTGTTCAATTTATTCAAACCTTTTTCAGACAGTTCATCACACTACCAGGTGAGGACCACCGCAGCTACAGCACTTCCGTTCTGTGTTCGGAAATTGCGTACCCTCTTCGTGTTGCTGCATAACGCACTTCGAGCATCTAGCTGCCGAAATAAGGGGGAAATGCTCCTTGTGCAGCCCTGTTTTGTGACATATGTCGCAAACAATCACTTGTGAATGATACAGCAAAATACGGATCATAATTTACCGCAAGCCGCCCTAATAGGGTGAGCCGTTACCTTCAAATGCGATCACGGCAGTGTCCTTGTCACCAATTGGGCGTGCCTGCATAATTTTGCGCTTGCGGCAATGCAATGAGTTCATTTCTTCCTCAGAAGTCATGCCTCCAGCATTTCCAATGACGCCTCTGATTTGATTGCGATTATCTGCTTTGTATGCTTGAAAGCGTACCTCGTTTCCTCTGATTGGCTGGGATGCTATCGCTAGAAGGGCGCTGCACACCTCCGGTTCAGCCACGTTGACTGCTAGCTGGTTGCTATGGCCTAAATAGTAAACCCTCTACTCCGGTAGTGGGTCTTGTTCAGGGAGGCTGAGATCACTCGAAATGCGGCAAGTTATTACTCTATCCAATCATAAGAACAGCTCATTCAATATTCAGCATGGTAACTTAGGCCGAAGGATCACGGTGTGCTGATAAAAGCGCCGGGTACCTGAGCTCAGCGTCAACGCGACTGCCGCATGGTGCTGCTGCTTTCAGCGATAGCCAACTGGTATCCAATCAACCTCCTTGTTTAGGTAATGAGCGGAAGCAAGGAACGTGTGGCGTGTACTTCTCATCTGGGAGTGATCCCTGGGTGTGCTAGTGCGCTGTCGTTCGGGTGTCGGCAAAAGCGAGCATCGCGCACGTTTCTAAAGAGAAACGTGCGCGATGCTCGTTTTTGCCGACACCCGAACAAACCGTATAAAGATAACGGTTTGGTAGAAATTATGAAATCTTGATGAAAAGCATTGTCAGCTTCCTTCATTGGTTTTCTGTTCCTCGAGTCCCCGTAGTGAGGCGAATGGATTGATGTCTGGCAGCAGCAGCACTCTTGAAGGAATGGTAGTGGCAGCCGAACCGTTCTTGGTAGTTAGCGGTGTCACTGAGGCCGTCTAGTCATCTGAAGCCTGTGTGTCTATATGCTCATTGCAGGTAGTGGCATGACAGTTAGTCGCACGCAGTGCTCTGGAGAGGTCATGAAAGCTGGAAACCTTCACAGGGGTGATACTAGTTTAAACGGCCGCCAGCAGGTAGCCGGGCGGTGGTGCCGTCGACGAGTTCGGAAAACAGCCTCCCAGTATGCGCTGCAGCCGGTAGATAACAAGCGAAAAAGCACCTAACGCAGCAACAGCTGGAGCGGTGGATTGACAGGGAAGCACCGGCCATGTGTTGATATCGTCGCAGCGCGCTAGAAACACGCCCGCTCACATCGAACGCTGGCCAGAGAATCCTTTCAGCAGCTTAGTGAGCCTATGAAGCACGTAAGTCAAAGCGTGCTTTGAGATAGAGCTATGATTTCTATGAGATCCGGCCAAATTACTGATATCGTATGCCAGCACGCGTGGGGCCTGTTTTGCAAACTGAAGTGCACAGGCAATCGAATTGAGTAACCTCGCAAATATTTCCATTGGCTCCGCTCTCGTTAAATTAAAACTGAGTATGAACTAAGTAAGCAAAAAAATGGGGAGAGGTCCAGCATGTAGTAACATTATGCCTTTGTAAAGTATTCAGATAATTTGCAACTGATACCAATATAGTCTCATTGCTCACTTTTGACCTAATGAACTTTGGGTTTAAGCTTAGGTGGATGAGATGTTGCGGTGCAAAATGCAGCTAACGACACTCATAAAATTTGTAAGGCCGTCAAATCTGAGTGTTCTAATTCCAACGTTTGACAACACGTCAGTCAAGATACATGACAAAACTATTACAATTGTTCTATGCTTTTGTTATGGTATTAAGCACGAAGACTAGACAACATAAAATGGAGATGACTTGGACGTCTTGTGCAGTGCTTGCGCTCAATACCACAATCAATGATGTTCACATTCGGCCAACAAGCAAAGCAGTTGTGCCGTGCTTTTCTTAGGGGTCGAATAATGTTACCAACAGCGCAAATATAGGAAGAAAACGGCAGCCTTTTCAGAATAGTCTAACGAAATGCTCTTTGTACTTTCCGCAATTCTATTTTTTTCTTCTTTACAAAACAGTATGCACCAATTACGCTTGATCACCATGCAGTACTGATGAGGTAATACTGAGCACTCTGATCACTACAGAAAGGAATGCACCTTTCGACTATCCGACTGGTTCACTGCCATTTAATAACCACACAGTGGGTCGCAGTGGTCGGAGCGGCTTGCAGCAAGGCGCTATAAAGGCGCGTGCCTTTGAAAGGACAGTTGAAGATACGTTGTGGCGCGTTTGTAAATCTTAGTGTTTCACTTGAAATGCCAGTTAAAAGCGAAGCAAGTGTGAGTAACTAATCACAAAATAATCTTTTGTTCACTTGGGAATAAGGCCCCTTCTGGTTTTTGAGCGAAAGTATGCGTTCTGATTTGAGAGAAAATAGGCATCACGCTACTAATGTTCACATTTTGATAATCATGGTTTCCCGAGAGGTCATGAAGGAGAAGGTATTTCAACAAAGAGTGAAAATGTCTGATAGACCCTTAAAATTTTGATGGCGACACATCATCCAAATAAATTATACTCTTACGTGCAACTAAATAGCATATAAGCGCTAATCATACCATAGGCCACATCCGTGACATTTCTTCTACCGTGTGGCACACGAATGCTGTGTGAGTGCTGTCATGAAGGCCTAGTGAAAAATCTGGCATAGTTTTGCTAGAGCAGTGGTATTCACAATAATAGATTAATACAGGTGACATCCGTAGAAATAAATCAGGCAATTGCTCTGCTGCATATCTCTTATGACGATCGAACTTATACATTAGGCGCGAATTGCTTTGCACGCGAAGCCTGCGTTCTTTTTGCAGCCTAATTTTGGTTCACGGATCTCCATTATTTTTAGTGTTATTTCAATTGGCTTATCACTGAAGATGGTAATATGAATCGTCATTATATCTGCTCTGCCTTACGACAACATGGCATGTAGTTCAAATATTAGTGCACAAGACAGTCCCACATGAAGATGAAAGCTCGACACCTCTTCAAGCACTACGCCTATTCCGCGCTTGAATAAGAATCTCTCTTCAGGTGCGAAGTTTTACGAGCATACCACATAGCCCAGAACCATTATATTATAGTTTACAATCGCTGCTGAGGTGTCATTATTTCAATAATTTTGAATAAATCTCCGACGGCTAGCCTAGAACTATTCAATAATATATCTGACATCACACATGGGTGTTCGTGAAACGCGCTGAAGATACCGTTTCAGCAGTAGCTTGCATACAACTGTGGGCCAGTGGTACAATTTTCACCACAATCATCTATCATTCGCGTAACCATGGTCCAGAAAAAAATGCACGGATGTTTCATGGCAGCTTTTTATACGGCATTCCTAATATCGAACTGCATTTTCTCGTGGGTGATAGCTATTATTTCTGTCTTTACCAAGTGTTGGTGTTTCAGGAGCATTTCGTCAGTTTTTTTTTATGTTCAGCTTGGCATGTTCGGTATAAATAAACTCAAAATACCGTAAGAAAGAATAAAAACCAGAAAACTTGGAGGATTTGAATGGAACAGATATCGGGTGTCTAACTGGATTTATCTTCGTGCTACGGAATCGACACTCCACTGGCGCATTTCATCATCATCATCATCATCATCAACATCATCATCATCAGCCTGTCTACGTCCACTGCAGGACAAAGGCCTCTCCCATGTTCCGCCAGTTAACCCGGTCCTGTGCTTGCTGTTGCCAATTTATACCCGCAAACTTCTTAATCTCATCTGCCCACCTAACCTTCTGTCTCCCCCTACCCCGCTTCCCTTCTCTGGGAATCCAGTTGGTGACCCTTGATGACCAGCGGTTATCCTGTCTACGTGCTACATGCCCGGCCCATGTCCATTTCCTTTTCTTTATTGCAGCTATGATATCCTTAACTCCTGTTTGTCCCCTAATCCACTCTGCTCTCTTTTTGTCTCTTAAGGTTACACCTACTATTTTTCTTTCCATTGCTCGCTGCGTCGTCCTCAATTTAGGTTGAACCCTCTTTGTGAGTCTCCAGGTTTCTGCTCCGTAGCTAAGTACCGGCAAGATACAGCTGTTATATACCTTCCTCTTGAGGGACAGTGGCAATCTACTTGTCATAATTTGAGAGTGCCTGCCGAATGTGCTCCACCCCATTCTTATTCTTCTAGTTACTTCAATCTCGTGGTTAGGCTCTGCGGTTATTACCTGCCCTAAGTAGACATAGTCTTTTACAACTTCAAGTGCACTATTACCTATCGCAAAGCGCTTCTCCTTTCCGAGGTTGTTGTACATTACTTTCGTTTTCTGCAGATTAATTTTAAGACCCACCTTTCTGCTCTCCTTGTCTAACTCCGTAATCATGAGTTGCAATTCGTCCCCTGAGTTACTCAGCAATGCAATGTCATCGGCGAAGCGCAGGTTACTGAGGTACTCTCCATTAACTCTTATCCCTAACTGTTCCCATTTTAGGCCTCTGAAAACGTCCTGTAAGCACGCAGTGAATAGCATTGGGGAGATTGTGTCCCCCTGCCTTACACCCTTCTTTATTGGTATTCTGTAGCTTTTTTTATGAAGCACTATGGTAGCAGTTGATCCCCTGTAGATTTCTTCCAGAATGTTTATATATATTTCATCTACGCCCTGATTCCGCAGTGTCTGCATGACGGCTGATATTTCTACTGAATCAAACGCCTTCTCGTAATCTATGAAGGCTATGTATAGTAGTTGGTTATACTCTGAGCATTTCTCTATTACCTGATTGATAGTATGAATGCGGTCAATTGTTGAGTAGCCTGTTCTAAATCCTGCTTGTTCCTTCGGTTGATTGAATTCTAATGCTTTCTTTACTCTGCTAGCAATTACCTTTATAAATAGCTTGTATACTAAAGAGAGCAAGCTGATCGGCCTGTAATTCTTCAAGTCCTTGTCATCTCCTTTCTTATGTATTAAGATGATGTTAGTATTCTTCCAAGACTCTGGTACTTTTCCCGTCAGGAGACACCTCGTAAATAGAGTGGCTAGTTTTTCTAACACAATCTGTCCTCCATCTTTCAGCAGATCTGATGTTACTTGATCCTCACCAGCAGCTTTGCCTCTGTGCATGCTCTCCAAAGCTTTTCTGACTTCTTCTGTCATTACCGGTGGGGTGTCGTCTGGGTTACTGCTAGTTCTTACAGTATTAAGGTCGTGGTTGTCTCGGCTACTGTACAGATCTCTGTAAAACTCCTCCGCTATTTTAACAATCCTATCCATATTGGTAGTTAATTTGCCTTCTTTGTCCCTCAGTGCATACATCCGCCTCTTGCCTATCTCAAGTTTCCTCTTCACTACTTTGACGCTTCCTCCGTTTTTCAGAGCGTGCTCAATACTCTCCATGTTATACCTTCTTACATCGCATACTTCACGTCTATTAATCAGCTTCGAAAGCTCTGCCAGTTCTATTTTGTCTGTTGTACTTGACACTTTCATGATTTGACGCTTCTTAATTAGGTTCTTCGTTTCCTGGGAAAGCTTGCCGGTGTCCTGTCTAGCTACCCTGCCTCCAACTTCCACTGCACACTCCGTGATGATACTCGTCAGATTATCTATAATTGTATCTACGCTAAGGTTGGTTTCCTCGCTAAGAGCAGAGTACCTGTTCTGCAGTGACACTCTGAATTCCTGTACTTTCCCTCTCAGTGCTAGCTCATTGATTTGCTTCTTGCGTATCAGTTTCTGTCGTTCCTTCTTCAAGTCTAGGCGGATTCGAGCCCGTACCATTCTATGGTCACTGCATCTTACCTTGCCAACCACTTCCACATCCTGCACGACTCCTGGGTGTGCAGTCATTATAAAGTCTATTTCGTTCTTATTTACGCCATTAGGGCTCCTCCATGTCCACTTGCGGTTTTCTCGTTTTCGGTAGAAGGCATTCAAAATACGAAGATTATTGCGTTCTGCGAATTCTACTAGTAGCTCTCCTCTGGCGTTTCTAGTGCCGATGCCATAATCTCCTACTGCCTGGTCTCCAGCTTGCTTCTTCCCTACCTTTGCATTAAAGTCGCCCATTACTATAGTATACTGTGTTTTCACCTTACTCATTGCTGATTCCACGTCTTCATAGAAGCTTTCAACTGAAGCGTCATCATGGCTGGATGTAGGCGCGTAAGCCTGTACTACCTTCATTTTGTATCTTTTATTCAGTTTAATTACAATGCCTACCACCCTTTCATTAATGCTATAGTAATCCTCTATGTTGCCAGCTATGTTTCTGTGAATTAGGAACCCTACTCCCAGTTCTTTTCTGTCTGCCAAGCCCCGATAGCAAATGACGTGCCCATTCTGTAGCACAGTATAGGCCTCATCTGTCCTTCTAACCTCACTCAGCCCTATTATATCCCATTTAATGCCTTCTAGCTCCTCGAATAATACAGCTAGGCTTCCCTCACTAGATAACGTTCTAACGTTAAACGTTGCTAAGTTCAAGTTCCAATGGTGGCCCTTCCGTATCCAGAGATTCCTAGCATCCTCTGCTGCTTTGCAGATCTGACCGCCGCCGTGGTCAGTTGCTCCGCAGCTGGTGGGGACTGGGCCGTGAGTTAATTGACGAATGCCTACGGGAGGGGGTGGCCAGATACTGCACCAGGGTGGCCAATCCTTCTCTGGTGAGATCATCGGTGCGTACCGGCTTTAAGCCGGTACGATCAGACAGTAGACAACCCAAACTGTCGGCGTATTTGGACAGCCAAAACTGTCGGAAGAAGATATGAATGTTTTCCGTACATCGGGCTCACATTGTAAACCTTCTTAGAGAGGTCGATTTGGCCATCATTTCTGGAAACACTTACATGTATGATTCATCTTGCGTAGTTAATTTGTAAGTAAATAAAGTGCCAATATTGTCTAAAGCATTCCGAAGTTCTAATTTTACCGTTTCTTGCAGCGACTGTGCGCTGGTCGACATCAAGCGCATCAACTAAAGCAGTAAACTGTCAACATCACCATGTTTTAATCTCCAGGACCGGAGGCGATGACCGTCTGCGTTGAAAAATAAGGTTATTTTGTCGAGACGGAGCCCTCTGTTGAACTACCAGGACAAAATAATGATATTGATGATTATGATTGCCTATATAGGTATATGGCTGACACCCACTCAGGGGTATTGCAGGAATAACAGGAGAATGGCTCCTGAAACAAAGCTTGCAATTGATATTGACGATGGTGCTCCTTTTTACACTTCTGTCACATACTTTATAAGGTACGTACCTCTATATTCGGCCGCTAAAGTAAAAAATCACTTGAACCTACATCAGTAAGTTAACTGTTGGGTTGCGGTATCCTTTTTCACGATTCCCCACTAAGGCGTCATTAAATGCCATGCTAGTGCTCGTACGTTTAGCAGTGTTCATAGTGTATGTTCTAGTCGCCGGTCATCGCTGTCTTCGGCCATTGGTGTCCTTGCACGTATGCGACCTCTTCTTCGCACTAAGGTCAAAATTTTGATATACAATGCACAGGTATCATCTTTGTTACAGTACTGTAGCCTAGTGTGGTGCACAACCGGTGTTACGGATTTGGGCAAGTTGCACTTACTACAGAAAGGGGCCGTAGGACATATTGCGGCTGAACACTATCTGTCCTCTACAAAACTTCTTTTTTTAAAATATGATATTCTTCCAGTTTTCTTCTTGTACAATTACAGGCTGATTTTATGCTATAAAGTGTTTGTCAAACATGGTACCAATACCACAATACATCTTGCTAAACTTAGCGTAAACACAAGTGTTCGACTCACCAGGCACAAAGAAGTTTCGACTGCACCCACCCCAAGAACTTTTTATGACAAACAATCATTGTCCTACAGACTACCTTCTTTGTTAAACTTTTCAAACCGCGAAGATTTCGATCCTTCCTCTAATAAACTCCAGAATAAACACTTCGCCCAACTGATACATCATCCTCAACGATATATCTCTCGGAATTTATGCCCATTTTTTCCTTTTTATTATTGCTTTTCAAGTTCATGCCACTTCATGACCATACATTTGAACTACTCTCTTTTTGTCTTAGCACTGTTTTAATAAACTTTTTGTATTACACTTTTGTGATGTTATACCTGTATGTTTATTTCATATTTGTTGTGCATAATTGACTGCCATTCCTGCGGCTTTGTCAATTTGTGAACGGGGTCAGGACCTCGTCAAGCTCTTGAGCTTTTAGTCCTGTACTCCACCTTATCTAAAGGAAATAAACTGATTGATTGATTGATTGATAGTTCTACGAACACGTTTCCAGCCACCATGAAGTGTTTCCAAAGTCGTATTGAGCACGGCAGTAAGTATTTTTGTTACCTACTTTTAACATGGCCTCTGTGATCTGGTTCTCCAATGCTGTGCCTCCAGAGCTAATCATTGAGAAGAAAATATGTTGAAAATTAAAGCAATCTGGTGCAATGGCAGTGAGCTTCAACTGACTTTGAAGTAGCTTGGCTATACATTTTGGAGCCGTGGTACAACATTTTACATACATACCCAATAAAAGTGGCTGCGGGATAGTTGTCGCGGTAGCTCAGGGGTAGAGCATGGAACGCGTTAATCGATGGTCGCCGGTTTGGATTCTGCCCACGCCATCTTATCTTTTTACCCTTTTTTTTCTTCACATTCACATTACAATTGACCTAACACCTCCCCCAATTCTTTTCTTGGCATTATTGTCTGTCAGATCTCATATATATATATTTATATATTGTTGAAAAAACAGGTCACTGACCAATGTCAAATAAAAACAAATACGTTTCGGGATCCATACGAATCCCTTGTTCACAATAGGATGACAGCTGAGCAACAGGTTCTTATGTAACGTTGAGCGCATGACGCAAAGTGCGGGAGAACATTTGGTTTAGTGTGCCAGATGATCTATTGATTGTGTTACTTGTCGTCTGAATGATTAGTGATTCGAGGTTCAGTCTTGTTGTAAAATTCTTCTCCGTGGCCATGATGCGTGCGTTGTCCCAGCTTATCTCGTGGCCCGTCTTCTCGGCATGCTCTGCGAGTGCATTTGCCACTGTGTGGCCCTTGGCGACGTCATTCTTGTGTTGCATCAGACGTCTGCAGTAATTTCCACTCGTGCCAATGTACACCGATTCGCAATCGGCGCATGGTATCTTGTAGACAACACCAGGAAAGTGTTGCCGAGGGAGAGGATCCTTCACATTTAGCAACTCAGCCTTAAGCTTGCTTGCTGGAACATGCGCGATCTGTACACCACGTTTTCTGAATAGACGGGCTAGGGCTTCGCTTATATTTCGAACATAAGGAATCAATGCACGCTTTTTCGTAGACGATGTGTTATGCATGGCTTGACTAGTTGACTGCAGTTTATGCATGACGGATTTAGTTGTTTTCCTAATAAAAATCTTGGGGTATTCATTCCTGATCAGGTCATCTTCAATGGTCCGGAGCTCCTCCTGCAGGCTTCCTTCATCGGAACAAGTGCGAATTGCTCGTTGAACTAAAGACCAAATCACTGAGCGTTTGTGGGCTACCGGGTGGATTGACTCATAGTCGAGGTATCTACCGGAGTGCGTTGGCTTTCGGTACACAGCGAAGGCGAGGCCTGTGGGAGTACGTTTTACAACTGCATCCAAGAAAGGGAGGCAACCGTCTTTTTCTTCTTCCACAGTAAACTTGATGGAGGTCTCGATGCCATTTAGGCAGTCAAGGAAAGCTTGGACGTCTTTCTTCTTTATCACGCAGAAGCAGTCGTCGACGTATCTCAGAAAAACCTTGGGTCTTGGCTGAAATGTTCCCAATGCTTTCTGCTCAATTGCTTCCATTGTGATATTCGCAGTTGTGACCGAAATCGACGCTCCCATAGCGGTACCGAAAACTTGCCTGTAGAATTCACCCTTGTACGAGAAGTAGGTATTGGATAGGCAAAACCGTAACAAGGTGCACAGCTCGGTGACATCGAACGGTGTGCGATCGGCCAATGTCGTGTCCTTGTGAAGCACTCGTGTTGTGTGGTTCCTCGCTTCGTCCTTTGTGTTTTTCTCTGCGCTCCCAGTTCGCTGTACAGCAAGGTCGACGGGAAAAACAAGAAGATCTCCAAAACAAGAAGATTGCCGTACTTCCTGCGGACAAAGGCAACGTGACGGTTGTGCTTGACCGGTCGACGTATGAGTCGAAGATGACGGAGATAGTGGGGGACTGTACAACGTACGCCAAGATTAACAAGGATCCTACCTCGAAAGTCCAAACTGGCCTGCGAAAGACGCTCTCTAGTATTTTTCAGACGCTTCCTGCATCAGCAATAAGGTTATACTTCCAGCTGCTGTGCACCAATGGTACTGCTCCAGCGATATACGGTTTACCGAAGATTCACAAAAGCGGAACGCCTCTCAGACCCATAGTAGATTTCACTAGGTCACCCCTTTACAGCCTCTTAAAGTATCTTCACGGCATCCTGGCTCCCCTTGCAGACAAGACTGAAACTAACCTCCGGAACACCAATGACTTCATAAGCAAAATGAAGAGTAACACTGTGGATGTCGACGAAGTACTGGTTTCATTTGATGTCTGCTCCCTCTTCACAAGTGTTCCCGTCGACCTTGCTGTAGACACTTCCAGACAATTGCTTCACAAGGACACGACAGTGGCCGATCGCACACCGTTCGACGTCACCGAGCTGTGCACATTGTTACGCTTTTGCCTATCCAACACCTACTTCTCGTACAAGGGTGAATTATACAGGCAAGTTTTCGGTACCGCTATGGGAGCGTCGATTTCGGTCACAACTGCGAATATCACAATGGAAGCAATTGAGCAGAAAGCATTGGGAACATTTCAGCCGAGACCCAAGGTTTTTCTGAGATACGTCGACGACTGCTTCTGCGTGATAAAGAAGAAAGACGTCCAAGCTTTCCTTGACTGCCTAAATGGCATCGAGACCTCCATCAAGTTTACTGTGGAAGAAGAAAAAGACGGTTGCCTCCCTTTCTTGAATGCAGTTGTAAAACGTACTCCCACAGGCCTCGCCTTCGCTGTGTACTGAAAGCCAACGCACTCCGGTAGATACCTCGATTATGAGTCAGTCCACCCGGTGGCCCACAAACGCTCAGTGATTCGGTCTTTAGTTCAACGAGCGATTCGCACTTGTTCCGATGAAGGAAGCCTGCAGGAGGAGCTCCGGACCATTGAAGATGACCTGATCAGGAATGGATACCCCAAGATTTTTATTAGGAAAACAACTAAATCCGTCATGCATAAACTGCAGTCAACTAGTCAAGCCATGCATAACACATCGTCTACGAAAAAGCGTGCATTGATTCCTTATATTCGAAATATAAGTGAAGCCCTAGCCCGTCTATTCAGAAAAGGTGGTGTACAGATCGCGCATGTTCCAGCAAGCAAGCTTAAGGCTGAGTTGCTAAATGTGAAGGATCCTCTCCCTCGGCAACACTTTCCTGGTGTTGTCTACAAGATACCATGCGCCGATTGCGAATCGGTGTACATTGGCACAAGTGGAAATTACTGCAGACGTCTGATGCAACACAAGAATGACGTCGCCAAGGGCCACACAGTGGCAAATGCACTCGCAGAGCATGCCGAGAAGACGGGCCACGAGATAAGCTGGGACAACGCACGCATCATGGCCACGGAGAAGAATTTTACAAACAGACTGAACCTCGAATCACTAATCATTCAGACGACAAGTAAAACAATCAATAGATCATCTGGCACACTAAACCACATGTACTCCCGGACTTTGCGTCATGTGCTCAACGTTACATAAGAACCTGTTGCTCAGCCGTCATCCCATTGTGAACAAGGGATCCGTACGGATCCCGAAACGTATTTGTTTTTATTTGACATTGGTCAGTGACCTGTTTTTTCAACAATGCCTTTACCTGACCAGACGGCATTCCGTCGAACTCTCGACTATATATATATATATATATATTATATATATATATATATATATATATATATATATTGACGAATGCCTACGGGAGGGGGTGGCCAGATACTGCACCAGGGTGGCCAATCCTTCTCTGGTGAGATCATCGGTGCGTATCGGCTTTAAGCCGGTACGATCCGACAGTAGTGGGAATGCTCCATGCATGTCTTCCTTATTGTTGTTCAGCAGCGTTGGCGGCCACCCACCACGGAGCCCAACGAGGGGACGCTACAAGGTTACAAATGCTGAAACCTGCAGACGCCAGCCGTACAACGCCACTATAACCCAAGGCGCCTAGACCAAGGTAGGCTATTTGCACAGGGTTAACCCTAGCTGCCAGGAAGTTTGGAAGTAAACGGAAGAGAGTAGAAGACAGGACAGATAAATAGTAAGAGATAAAGACGAAGATGTAGGGAGAGAGAGATAGGAAAAGGCGACTGCCGATTCCCCTGAGTGGGTCAGCTCAGGGGTGCCGTCTACGTGAAGCCGGGGCCAAAGGGGTGTGTTGCCTCTGCCGGGGGGCCTTAACGGTCCAATCACCCAGCGTCGGCTCAACCCCCAGGATCCCCTTTTCCTCGGACACGGCAAAGCCACGCACGGCTAGGCGTGGGAGGGAGTCGAAACTCCCCCGTTAGCTCGGGTTCGTGGTGTCGCTACACACCAAACGCCTACTTGCGCAGGCGCCCCTGCGGTAATTGACGAATGCCTCCCGTAGGCATTCATCAATTAACTCACGGCCCTCAGTCCCCACCAGCTGCGGAGCAACTGACCACGGTGGCGGTAAGATCTGCAAAGCAGCAGAAGGTGCTAGGAATCTCTGGATACGGACAGGCCACCATTGGAACTTGAACTTAGCAACGTTTAACGTTAGAACGTTATCTAGTGAGGGAAGTCTAGCTGTATTATTCGAGGAGCTAGAAGGCATTAAATGGGATATAAGAGGGCTGAGTGAGGTTAGGAGGACAGATGAGGCCTATACTGTGCTACAGAATGGGCACGTCATTTGCTATCGGGGCTTGGCAGACAGAAGAGAACTGGGAGTAGGGTTTCTAATTCACAGAAACATAGCTGGCAACATAGAGGATTACTATAGCATTAATGAAAGGGTGGTAGGCATTGTAATTAAACTGAATAAAAGATACAAAATGAAGGTAGTACAGGCTTACGCGCCTACATCCAGCCATGATGACGCTTCAGTTGAAAGCTTCTATGAAGACGTGGAATCGGCAATGAGTAAGGTGAAAACACAGTATACTATAGTAATGGGCAACTTTAATGCAAAGGTAGGGAAGAAGCAGGCTAGAGACCAGGCAGTAGGAGATTATGGCATCGGCACTAGAAACGCCAGAGGAGAGCTATTAGTAGAATTCGCAGAACGCAATAATCTGCGTATTTTGAATACCTTCTACCGAAAACGAGAAAACCGCAAGTGGACATGGAGGAGCCCTAATGGCGTAAATAAGAACGAAATAGACTTTATAATGACTGCACACCCAGGAGTCGTGCAGGATGTGGAAGTGGTTGGCAAGGTAAGATGCAGTGACCATAGAATGGTACGGGCTCGAATCCGCCTAGACTTGAAGAAGGAACGACAGAAACTGATACGCAAGAAGCAAATCAATGAGCTAGCACTGAGAGGGAAAGTACAGGAATTCAGAGTGTCACTGCAGAACAGGTACTCTGCTCTTAGCGAGGAAACCAACCTTAGCGTAGATACAATGAATGATAATCTGACGAGTATCATCACGGAGTGCGCAGTGGAAGTTGGAGGCAGGGTAGCTAGACAGGACACCGGCAAGCTTTCCCAGGAAACGAAGAACCTAATTAAGAAGCGTCAAATCATGAAAGTGTCAAGTACAACAGACAAAATAGAACTGGCAGAGCTTTCGAAGCTGATTAATAGACGTAAAGTATGCGATGTAAGAAGGTATAACATGGAGAGAATTGAGCACGCTCTGAAAAACGGAGGAAGCGTCAAAGCAGTGAAGAGAAAACTTGGGATAGGCAAAAGGCGGATGTATGCACTAAGGGACAAAGAAGGCAAATTAACTACCAATATGGATAGGATAGTTAAAATAGCGGAGGAGTTTTACAGAGATCTGTACAGTAGCCGAGACAACCACGACCTTAATACTGTAAGAACTAGCAGTAACCCAGACGACACCCCACCGGTAATGACAGAAGAAGTCAGAAAAGCTTTGGAGAGCATGCACAGAGGCAAAGCTGCTGGTGAGGATCAAGTAACATCAGATCTGCTGAAAGATGGAGGACAGATTGTGTTAGAAAAACTAGCCACTCTATTTACGAGGTGTCTCCTGACGGGAAAAGTGCCAGAGTCTTGGAAGAACGCTAACATCATCTTAATACATAAGAAAGGAGATGACAAGGACTTGAAGAATTACAGGCCGATCAGCTGGCTCTCTGTAATATACAAGCTATTTACAAAGGTAATTGCTAGCAGAGTAAAGAAAGCATTATAATTCTATCAACCGAAGGAACAAGCAGGATTTAGAACAGGCTACTCAACAATTGACCACATTCATACTCTCAATCAGAATATAGAGAAATGCTCAGAGTATAACCAACCACTATACATAGCCTTCATAGATTACGAGAAGGCGTTTGATTCAGTAGAAATATCAGCCGTCATGCAGACACTGCGGAATCAGGGCGTAGATGAAATATATATAAACATTCTGGAAGAAATCTACAGGGGATCAACTGCTACCATAGTGCTTTATAAAAAAAGCAACAGAATACCAATAAAGAAGGGTGTAAGGCAGGGGGACACAATCTCCCCAATGCTATTACTGCGTGCTTACAGGACGTTTTCAGAAGCTTAGAATGGGAACAGTTAGGGATAAGAGTTAATGGAGAGTACCTCAGTAACCTGCGCTTCGCCGATGACATTGCATTGCTGAGTAACTCAGGGGACGAATTGCAACTCATGATTACGGAGTTAGACAAGGAGAGCAGAAAGGTGGGTCTTAAAATTAATCTACAGAAAACGAAAGTAATGTACAACAACCTCGGAAAGGAGCAGCGATTTACGATAGGTAATAGTGCACTTGAAGTTGTAAAAGACTATGTCTACTTAGGGCAGGTAATAACCGCAGAGCCTAACCACGAGATTGAAGTAACTAGAAGAATAAGAATGGGGTGGAGCACATTCGGCAGGCACTCTCAAATTATGACAAGTAGATTGCCACTGTCCCTCAAGAGGAAGGTATATAACAGCTGTATCTTGCCGGTACTTAGCTACGGAGCAGAAACCTGGAGACTCACAAAGAGGGTTCAACTTAAATTGAGGACGACGCAGCGAGCAATGGAAAGAAAAATGGTAGGTGTAACCTTAAGAGACAAGAAGAGAGCAGAGTGGATTAGGGGACAAACGGGAGTTAAGGATATCATAGCTGCAATAAAGAAGAGGAAATGGACATGGGCCGGGCATGTAGCACGTAGACAGGATAACCGCTGGTCATTAAGGGTCACCAACTGGATTCCCAGAGAAGGGAAGCGGGGTAGGGGGAGACAGAAGGTTAGGTGGGCAGATGAGATTAAGAAGTGTGCGGGTATAAATTGGCAACAGCAAGCACAGGACCGGGTTAACTGGCGGAACATGGGAGAGGCCTTTGTCCTGCAGTGGACGTAGACAGGCTGATGATGATGATGATATATATATATATATTTATATGTATATATATATATATATTGCACAACGGGAGCGTTGTCAAAAAGGATAAATATATTTATTTCCCAACAGTTTCGGAAGGGGTCCTTCCTTCATCAGAGATCAGAGGATGAAGCGAGGACCCCTCCCGAAAGTGTTGGGAATTAAATATATTCATCCTTGTTGACGACGCTCCCGTTGTGCCCTATTCCCATATATATACGAGACCGAACAAAAAATACTGCCGAGGACTATATAGGGGAAGTGATTAGAACCAATGTAATGTAAATACGAATAAAGAAAAGTGGGTGAAGAAATAACTTGCTGTGAGCGGGAATCGAACCTACGACTTTCCAATTACGTGTTAGAGCATCGTACGCGTTCTACAGCTGAGGCATGTTCGAGATATGATTGTGAAACGTCAAAAGAATGATTGTAGCATTCAAGGATCGTGAGGAGTTGTGAACGCTGCGAAGATGTCAAATCTTCATCAAAGAATAATTCAAATATGTCCACCGACGTTGAGTCATCCGTGGAGACAACAGCCAGTTCACAAATGTAGGCAGAAGGCACCTCATCGGAGAAGGATATAATTCTGGTGAAGCTGATCGTCTCGACATGGCCAAGGTACTCGTGGCAGAGCAGAGATGAAGGGGATAACTCGTGATTATAGATTAGCATTGTGGTAGAGCCTTCGACAAGGTAGAAAGCAGCCGAGGGCAGTGGGAGGGCTCTTCGAGCATTTAATATTGGTATTGTTGTGAAGAAGACCATGCTGTCTGATATGACGCTGCATGAAACTAGTACGAACGCAAAAGAGCATGGAGGGATGTAGGTGTCGTCGGTAATGGCAAGTTTAGCGGCTGACAGGGTGTCGACGGCCACTCGGTCATTCAGTGAGACTTATCAAACCTCAGCCCGAGCATAGTCGATTACGGCGTTGGGACGCGACAAAAAGTACCTTCCCAGGGTAATGGTACGGGAACAGAATGAAAGAATGATGAACTCTATCGTGTATAGAACGTCCTAAATGGTCCCACGGGCTGTACAGACTACGGTCGGTTGAACAGGTGGAGCACTTGCTTTGCGAAGCGAAAATCCAAAGAAAGGCGCCGGTGAACTGACGAATTGAGCGGCAAAATTTAGCGTCCATAACAGAAACAGCTGCTGAAGTAGCTACAAGATTAATAGTAGGGACGTTTTGACGAGGACGTCAATAAAATGGGTAGGTGACAAATGAGGACCTGGGCAAATCGAAATGTGAGCAGGTTTTCCTTCAGCAACTGCGTCGTCTAGTTTTCCTCCTCGTGAGGCGCGAGCCACTGACGCATAAGAGAAGGCGAGCGGCGGCATGGAGAGCGCGAGCGAAGACGTCCCGACTGCTGGCGATGGTTGTCCCAGTAGCGGTCTGGCGTTGGATTGGAGAAACTGTAATGCGCGTTGGAGTAATCGGAAAGAAGGGCTCACGGCGGTTTTCATCGGTGATGTGCGTCCGGTGGTGGCAATAGCTTGCGACGTGTCCGGGGTATCGACTTACAAAACATCAGGCGATTGTGGAGTGTGCGCCACGGGTTGGTGGTGTTGGTGCTGGTCCAGTGGACTGGAAGCGGGAGACAGCTCGCTCAAGATAGAAACAGGTGTGTAGGCGCTTTGGGAGTTGGCATGGCTGCATCTGTGGCATAGGTGAGTTGAGCAGCCAAAAGATTATGCTCGCGGGCAGCTGGTAGGGCCTCAGCAACTTCTCTTTGAATGAGCCATGGAAAGACGATGGTAGAATTGTGGTAGGTTGTGGTGTAAAGGACACAAAAGAAAGCTGTCTTGCGACTTCTTCGTAGGCAAGTGCTTTTATTTCGGCTATTAGCGATGCTTGGTCCTGACCATTGGTGACACTAGACAGTGATGCCAAATCATGCACTGGGCGACGTCTTGTCAGAGCTCACTGCTTTCGCAATTGATCGTAGCTGTGGCACAATCTAATTACGTCATTAACTGTGGTCGTGCTTTTCGCCAACAGCATTTGAAAAGCGTCGTCGTCAATCCCTTTTATGATGTGCTTACATTTTTCAGTTTCCGTCAACGCGGCGTCCACGCGTCTACACAAATTGACGTCTCCAATATAACACGTGAACGTTTCACCCCTTTTTGTGCGCGTGTGCGTAAACGCTACTCGGCACAAATTTTTCGAATGGCTGGTCGATCGAAGACTGCAACAATTGACTTTTAAATTGCGGCCTCGTCCACACGTCTTTTTCGTGGTTTTTAAACAAAAGGCTGGCTACACCCGTGAGGTAGAACGACACGCGTGTCAACTTGTTCGCATCCATCCACTTGTTCGAAGCGCTCACATGTAGGAAAGCTGTGAACCGATGTTCAACATTGTTTCCATCTGTTCCTGCGAAGATTGGAGGCTCCCGCTGAGGAACACTGCCTGGACAGGGGACTGGAAAAGATTGAAGCGTCTGCTGATTGGCATCCGGCAGAGCAGAAGGTAGCTGCTGAAATCGAAGAAGTAGGATGGTAGCGGGAAGGTATAGAAGACGGTACCCAGCACCTTCACCAAATTTAAAGGATATTTATTGAGAGAAAAGGTTGTCGCTAGTCGGGCGATGCACCGGTCGCAGTTTACAAACTCGACACTCTGCAGCATGCTCGATGCTGCTGCGATATCAATGAATTGGAATGTCATGGTCGCCTTGGCAAGCAGAATGAAACGTGCCCCGCGCTTCTCAAGCACAAAAAACGCACGACACGTACTTACATGTACAGAATAATGCGAATAAGCGTCTCAGTTGTTACTTCGCTGCGTCTGGAGAGCACGTTCTTTTAGCGAACGGAGACTGTGCAACAATCGCAGTGGCCTTTGTGCGCCTGGTAACTACAACAGAACCTTTTCAGTGAGAGTTAAAGGCCAGCCAAGATGTACAACCCTGCCCACAGAGAGATGAGGGTGTGCGAGTGCGCGTCCAAGGCTTTACGCCTACCCTCACTTCTCCGGAAGGCAAATTACGCGTGGGAGATAAGAGCACGCGCCGCCACGTCGTGACAATGTAGCGACGCGTGCTCATTGCACCATCTTGCTGGCATTGTTCCCGAAAGTTTCCCCCGAAATGGCGAATAGTTTCCCCCGAAATGTCGGTCACTAGCGGTAAGTGGTAGATATAAATAACTAGTCGTGTGAGCGTTGAAGGACGCGTTGCTCCGTGGCTCAGTGGTTAACGCCTCGCGCTCGTGGTTCAGGGGTTATAAGTTCGATTTCAGGCGCCGGATTCTTTCTCTGCAATTTTTTTTCTTTCTTCCGTTTACGTATATCATAGATCAAGAAGCAAGAGCCCCTACAACACGACTCGGGGCCACCCAGAGGCTTCCGGTGACAGTGCTTCTCCCCCACGCAGGGACTGACTCAACAACCCGTCAGGTACGGCCCGCTCCAGCACATATTGGTCTCGTGATTTCATGGCCTTAAGAAAGAATGTTGATAAGCGCGTGAGGTTTGAAATGCATGCTTCTAACCTTAAAACATATATTTCATCGGGATTCGCACCAAAGGGTCTCACTGTTCAACTGCAACCCGCAATGAATAACTTCAACAAAAATGAGCAGCGGCAATGGAGCAATATCTTAAAAGATGCATCTATTAGGCTTACACAGGTCGTAATACAACACAGTACACGTAAGGCCGCGGAACTTAAAGAGGAACAAAAGGCGCGACTAAAACAGTCAAGTTTAACGCAGTCAGAAACAGAAGAGCTGGCCAAATACGAAGGAAAAAAGAGATTAACCATTCAGGGCAAGAAGGACAAGAAATTGAGGCGAGACGGTGCATGGCCGACTTTAAAATACTCCGCCAGCAATCCTCCCACAACGTATACAGATCAACCTGTTACCTCTCATCAATCTCCACAAAAGAGCACCGATGTCACCAATGTGGTTAACCTTTCCGGCAAATCTTTGACACCTGCGCAAACAAAGCTGCTATCAAAAGGTCTAACCTTCTGCCCCGCCTCTGGCAAATTTGATGAGTTTAAACTTTACCAAGATTTGGACAACTTTGCCAGAACCATGCGTCTAAAAGAATATTTTCATGATCGAAGCAGCACGCAACAAAATCAATTTTCAGATAAATCTTGGACTCCAGGTGAACAGAGAGACAAATATCTAGACATGTACATTTCAGCCGTCCAGGGTGATGTAATCAGGGAATATGAAAAGCGCCGACCCATTCGCGACAATCTGTCCAAAGAGGAGCGGGAGGCTTTGCGCAGTTTAAGTGACAGCCAGAGCATCGTTATTAAACCAGCTGATAAGGGTGGTGCTGTGGTTGTACTCGACAAGACTGACTACATCAAAGAAGGGCTTCGCCAACTGGCAGATGAAAATTTCTATAAACAACTCCCTTGTGATCCGACAGAGGAGTATGAAAGTACTATTAAGGCCTCACTAATATCATTACGTAAAATTGGGAAGATAACCTACCCTATGCTTAAAATGATGTCACCTGGCAAATCGTCTCCCGGGCGTTTCTATTTACTACCCAAAATTCACAAGACTAACAATCCCGGCCGACCCATAGTTTCCAGCAACGGTACTGCTACTGAAAAAATTTCTAGTTTCATTGACTCTCTGATTAGGCACATCCACAATCATTCCCATCATACATCAAAGATACCAGCCACTTCCTTCGAGAAGTCTCAAAACTTGTGGTACCTCTAGATTGCTATTTGGTCACCATGGATGTCTCATCACTGTACACAAACATTCCCCACACCGAAGGAATCGCCGCCACAGTCGCCGCCTATGGAAAAAGTAAATCGACGAGTGAATTCGACGAAAACGCTTTAGAGGTGCTCCTAAATCTGGTACTTAAACATAATAACTTTGAATTCGACCAAAACCATTATCTGCAAGTAAACGGAACTGCCATGGGAACCAAAATGGCCCCAAATTACGCAAATATTTTCATGGCCTCTTTAGAGATTCCTTTCCTCGAAAATTCTCCATTCAAACCTATATTTTACCGACGCTTCCTCGACGATATATTCTTCGTGTGGGCCGATAGTGAACATAATCTTTCCAAATTCATTTCCGGTTTCAACTCCGTGCATCCTTCGATAACATTCACGCACACGTATTCGCAGAAGAGTGTTCACTTTCTGGATGTCACTGTATCACTCAGTGGCACCACCATATCTACTTCCCTGTATAAAAAACCAACAGACCGCCAACAGTATCTGCATTTCCATAGCAGTCACCCCCATCACTGCAAAACAGGTGTTCCTTACTCTCAAGCCCACAGATACAGAAGAATTTGCTCTGAAATCACGCAATTTGACACCCACGCACAGGAATTGAGAACAGCCTTCTTGCGTCAAAAGTACCCCGAAAAAATAATTGACAATGCAATTGAGCGCGCTCGCTCTTTGGACCGAGAATCAACAATGGGAGAAAAAGGTGGGAATAAAGATGATATAACTTCAGGGGCAAATTTAATCCTCACATACTGCGCCGCCGCCCCTCGGGTGAATTCTATACTAAACCGCCACTTCAACATACTTAAACAGAGTAGTCGCCTCTCTGCCATTTTTCAGACTCCGCCCAAGGTGGTTTACCGAAGAAATAAAAACCTGAGAGACTTACTGGTCAGGGCGAAAACACACAAATCCGACCACCATCAGGGCTGTAGACCGTGCGGGAAACCTCGCTGCAGGGTGTGCACACACATGGTGACCACAGATACGGCCGAAGCCTCCTGTTCAGACTATGTGTACAAAATTAAAGACGACCTTAACTGTGACTCAGCCAATGTGGTATACAAAATTCGCTGTGAGGTGTGCAAACAGGAATATATTGGACACACGGAAACCGCGTTCCGTTTGCGTTTCAACAACCACAGGGCACACGTAAAGGGCCTCCCCAATTTGCCGTTCTCCAAACATATCAATCTTCCTGGTCACTCTTTCGAACGCGTAAGTGTCATACTCCTACAATCCGGCTTCCAGAACACACGGGAGCGCGAACAGCGGGAGTCATACTTTATAAAGAAATTCAGATCACTTACCCACGGAATCAACGAGAGCCCTGGGCGACTGACGTGTCTCCGCGACGTTTCGTGAAACACAGAAATTGAATTACTCAATTAATTTATTTATACATACGTGAAGTCGCACACGCAAGTTGGTCAATATAGCGAAACTAAACGAATTCGATGCTACGTGAAACAAACGGATTGTGTTAGTATTATTAGACTTTATTTTCATTTCTGAGTACTTTTTTAGTATTATTTATTTTTATATATTTTCATCCTTTACAAGAATACCCATTTATTTATTTTCAGTATGACTGGTTGTACATTTTTCTGCAAGAGTGGGCAGGTGGAGGGAGGGGGAGAGGGCACATTAGCTTTCCAACGTGGCCATTATATTCCGAAAGCTGGAGCGGGTCGTATGCTTCTTGTGTGTGTGTGTGTGTGGCCCGATGCCACGGGCCAGCCGCCGAACCACGTGAACTTAAACTCGATCCATGTGTGGGATGCGAGTAAGCGGCAACATGTTTCACATTTTTCTGTTTTTCTTTGTCGCCTCTGCTGGCGGCGCGTCTTACCTATACCCAGTAACAATGCCAGAATTACCCGCTCGTTTCCGGCGGCTCTCCGTCGCTCCTTTCTAGTTCCTCTCCTTCTTCTGCTTCTTGTTGTCTGTTGCTACCTCGTTCGCCCGCTTGTCTTTCTCTCTCTCTCTTTTTTTTTTGGATGGTCTTTAAACTGCGAGGGTGACCCTCTGCAACGGGAACTTGTATCATTTCACTTACATCCTCCGAAGAAGGCTGGTCCACCAGCCGAAACTGTTAGGATTAAATAAATATTTTATTGTTTTGTTTCCTATACTGCACTATTCTCGAAGTTTATATCTTTTATTACGGTAGCCGGAAGAAACTCTGATCATCTATTTCATCTATATATATATATATATATATATATATATATATATATATATGCGCATACATACACGGTGTGTGAAGGTGACGCTGGCGGCGGCAAGAGCCAGCCGAGGCTGTCAATATATTTGCTCTTGGAATAAAAGACTCCAGCACGTGGAATCAAAGTTGCGACCTCTCACTCCAGAGTGCGTGGCGTTAGCCCACTAAGCCACAAAGGCACCCGTGCGACATCGCTCAAACAGTAAACCATTTATACACACCACTTACAGCTGGCAGTGCAGATCACGGGGGAGATATCAGCGTCTTCAGCATTACTCGTGCGATGGCGCAAAGCGCGCGGACGGCACTCTGCTCGTCGCGACATGGTGACGCTCGTTTATGGGCTCATGTTCCACGCGCACTTTGTCACGGGGGAAGAGGGGGGGATGCAAGCAGATACTTGTGCGTGCGCGTGTTTATTTCGCGGTGTGGTAAAACCGTACGCCTTGGGGATTCAACGGGACAATTGCGGTGTAGTTTTCGAGAACACAAGGTTACTTCACTGTTCATTTTGCGAAAAGAGCACGCCTTTCAGGCTCAGCGCAATATCTACTGTGACATTTGTTAGTTAGCACTCCTCTGTACTTGCAATTATGTTATGTGCATCGTTTTTGTTTAAACAGCGCATTTAGTGTCGATGTACAAACGTTGCTAGATCGCGATTGTGATGTATGTGTCGCTTTCGTGCGTCATTTGTTCGGGAGCAGCGCACTGCACATAGTACTACGGCTTCTTTTCAGTTTCTTTTTCATTTTGTTTTTATTTGTTAATATATGACGCCAGTGTAGATTGAGCCCTTCGGCTGCCATTCATCAATTCTAAACCGCAAATGTGAACTAACGTTTACAGAAATTACTGCTTCATCACCCACAAACAGTATTGAAAGATCTTTGTCACTGTAGTTATCAGCGGTTTCACTACCATAGGTTGGTTAGTTAGTATTTCACCGATTGAGTGGTATTTCACTGATTCATCGGATGGTATTCCACCGGTAGCCATTTCACCGATTATCCTCGCACGGAACGAACCAACACACGGTCACCAACCCCAAAATATCGCGACTTCGCTCAGCGCTTAGGGGCTGACTGTTTCATATTTTCTACTTTCTCGGTCATGGCCCTTGTCAAATGCGGCCGCACCAAAGAAACCTGGTATGCAACTGTCTTCTCAAAAAAATGTTCAGCTGGCGTCTTTCCAGTGGAGGTGTGCGGCGTTGTGCGAAAGCACAACAGAAAATTATCTAATCTGTGCTGAAGTGTTTTTGCACTGCCTTTTTCTTTGTCCTCCAACAACTGTTTAAACAGGGCGGTCTTAGTCGTTTGTGCCACCCACTCCAACACCCCGCTGACTGCAGGTGGTACGGGGTGTTAACGTGCACTTTACACCTTGCGCTTTTAAAAAGCTTTGGAATTATGCAGCCCAGAATGGCGGCCCGTTATCCGTTACTACTTCTAGAGGAAATCCATGCGCGTCAAACAAACACCGAACCACTGCCACTGTCATAGTAGCAGTCGTCGTGCTACATACTTTTACTTCAAGCCACTTACTGTAAGCATCAACTGCTAATAGGATCATTTTGCCTTCCTTCTGGTTGAAATCAAGATGCACCCTATTCTGTCGGTGTTCGCACAATTTCCACGGGCTCAAAGGCGCTAGCTGTGCTGCTGTTTGCACGTTTTGATAAACTCTGCATTTTCGCACGATTTTTTCCGATGCATCATCAAGTACTGGCCACCGAATTATTGACCTTGCATCCATTCTCATCTTTGCAATTCCTGTGCTTTGTTCGTGCAGCATATTAGTGACAAGTATCTGCAAGCAATTTGCGATAACTGCTCTATTCGTCGAAACAACAAAACTAGCATCAACAGCGAGTTCGAACCATCGCACCCAGAAGTGTAGCAGTTCTTGAGAAACAGCTTTCGGCCAGCCGAGCCAAATCAAGTCGCGCACTACTAATAGCAGCTTGTCGCGCGTTGTTTCACGTTCTATATCTTTTGTTTTCAGTGGTAGTTCCTCCTGAGTGGCAAAAGAACGAATTGCTTTATTTTGCTCAGAGGTCTGGGGAAATGGCAGTCTAGATAAAGCATCTGCATTACTGATTGCCGTGCCCGGCCTATGTGCAATCTTGTAGTTGCAGTTAGATAGAAAAATAGCCCATCGGTGTATTCTAGCTGTGGTTACAGCACTAGCTTTCCTTTCTTGGGTCGAAGAGCATGGTGGGAGGTTGATGGTCGGTAAGAACCCCAAAAGTTCGACCATACAAGTAGTTATGAAATTGCTTTAGACCAAACACATTGCTCAAAGCTTTTTTCTCTATTTGGCTATAATTACGCTCCACATGTGATAATGATCGCCACGCAAATGCTGTTGGCTTCTCTGTGCCACTTACAACATGCGACAAAACAGCTCCCAAACCGTACTTGGAGGTGTCATCCGTTAGCTGTATTTCTTTGTTGACGTCATACAACTCAACCACATTTTCCTTAGTAAGCATTTCCTTACAGGTTATAAATGCCTCATCACATTGGCGTGACCGATTCCATGCTGCTTCTTGCCGCAACAATTTATGCAGGGGCTCTAAAACCATGGCCATATTTGGCAAAATTTTGAGTAGAAGTTTACCACACCCAAAAAAGGCTTTGGGTTGAGTCATATTGTCCGGTTTTGGTGCCTGCTTCATGGCAGCTAGTTTATCTTCAATAGGATGCAACACATTCTGATCAACTTCATGACCCAGGTATCTGATTTGCTCTTGGAACAGCTTACACTTCTCAGTGTTGACCTGTATGCCTAGGTATATTAGGCGTATGAGCACCTGCTCCAACCTGTCACGGCACTGCTTTTTATCTGCACCTGCGATGGCAACGTCATCTAAGTAACAAGCCGTTCCTGAAAGACCGTGTAGGATCTCATTCATCACTGGCCTGGAACACCACTAGTGCACAGGCTACGCATATGGCAAGAGCCGGAACCTAAACAGCCCCAGGTGGGCATTAACAATGAGCAGTTCTCGTGCTCCCTCGTCCAATTCGAGCTGTAAGTACGCCTTGGACAAGTCCAAAACCGAAAAGACAGTTCCGTCATGAGAAGTTGCAAAAATACCCTCTGGCAGAGGGAGCGGGTACTGGTCTACCTCAATGGCAGGATTTTCTGTGATACGGTCGTCACCAAATAGCCGCAGCTCCTTGCCATTTTTCTGGGGCCCGATCTCCAGAGCTGTCGCCCAAGCACTGTGCCGCACCCAGCAAGGGACTCCAGCTTTTTCTAAGTTTGTCAATTCCAGCTCGACTTGTTCGCGTAGCGCATACGGCACTGATCGCGCCTCACAGAACACTTGTGAAGCGTTTTATTTAACCTGGCTAGCCTTGAGCCCTTCAATCACCCCGTAACCCGGCTCAAACTCTTCGCGGTATTTGTTAGTCAAGGGAGTTTCTTTTGTCAGTGTCTCCACTTGCGGAACTTCATGTCATCGGATTTTCATTTTATTCATCCAGTTACGGCCAAAAAACGTAGGCATTCTTGCATATTTCGTCTCTTTTGCAATTACTAGCGGCAAATGAAAGCACTGCTCGTGGTGTTGCATTTCAACGTCAATGACGCCTTTGTTATCAACGGGTGTACCATTATATATATCAAGTCGGACATCTGCTTGCCCGAAATTTGCCCCAGCAAAATACTTTGCGCACTCTGCTTCAGACATAATAGAAACTGCCGCTCCCGTGTCTAGTTCAATGTGAACCTCTTTTCCGTTTATTCTTACATTTATTTGAATGCCACGGTTTCCCGGACGGTTATCGGTGTAACCAAGCGTTAGCATTTCAGCGTCCAATGAATGCAGCTCTTTTAGTCGATGTTCAACCCTGCTTTTACACATTTTCGCGACATAGCCCTTCTTTTGATATTCATAACACTTCCTGTTCAGATAAGGATATCTTACAGGTGCTGATTAATTTGATTGATTGCTATGTCGAGTTTAACGTCCCGAAACCGCCATATGTTAATGAGGGACATCGTAGTGGAGGGCTGCGGAAATTTCGACCACCTGGGTTTCATTAACGTGCACTCAAACCTCAGCAAACGGGCCTACATTTCTGCCTCCATCGCAAATGCAGCCGCAGCCACCGGGATTCCATCCCGCGACTTGCGGGTCAGCAGCCGAGTACCTTAGCCACTAGACCACCGCGGTGGGGCCAACTTACAGGTCCACCGCATCGCTGACAGATAGTCTTAGTCTGTGTCACCGAAGTCTTTGTGGTGTTACAGCAGACGTCGCCGGTGCTTGGCACACTTAGTGAGCCCCAGCGCAACGCTTCTGATTGGCTCTGCCAATGTATGTCGCTGCAGTTGGCTGACTGTTCGACGGCGTTTTCCGCGACCATTTCCATGGCGTCTTTTGCTGCCACTTCCATGGCCATAGCGGTGTTGTAGACGTGGCCACAGGTGAGCTCGCTGTAGCTCATGCCCAGCAACCGGTAACGCAATGCTATAGAATGCAGACCGGCTCTTCGGCGGTCACGAAGAGCTTGTTCCAAAAAGGCGCCGAAGTCACATAATGATGCCAATTTCTTCAGCTGTACCACAAATTCTGCGACATTTTCTTGAGAGGCTTGCTTTCTTTCATTGAAATGGTATCTTTTACTCACCACTGACCACCTCGGAGAATAGTGCTTCTTCAGCGCCGACAAGACTCCGGGTATGACGACGTGCTCGGCGTCTTGGGTAGTAGCAGACTTCGGAGCGTCACGTATGTTTCTTCCCAGATGACACTCAAGAACAGATGTAGTTTCTTGGCCTCGGCAATCTCATTGACTGTGGCGCAGAGCTCGAATATTTCGACGTACATGTCGAAGCTGGCGCTGCCGGGAGCGAATTTCCGATAGCTTGCTGAGAGCCATTGCCGTCTTCAGTTCTTGTCAAATCCCATCCTCGTCGCCCATTTTTTGCATCCGCCTGGAGAGAAGGGCCAATGCTTTACAGAACCCCTGTATTAACGACACTGCAGGCTAGCAGCACAACGCAATGAATCACACAGCCACAGAACAAGAGCCAGAATTTATACGCCCCCCAGCCATTGGTGCATAAACGATAACATGGTGACGTCACTAACAATGTTTATCGGTGATGCCTTTCAGGCACCGTGATACAGATATCAACGCAACACCACGCACAACTTTCTCCAACTTTAGTGCGTCACTTCCGACACTTATAGCTGTAGAGAGAAAGTAGCGGGAGCCACAGCAGCGACAACGGCCTTTCAACAATATTTTTCAATCTCGGAGATCATGCTTGCTTGGTTCAACTGGGCTCCGCTAGACGCTACCATTTATTTAGCTTAATCAGGCGAAAACAAAATTTGCTGACTCATGCAATTCTCCGTAACGTTACAAGGTGGATCTTTTTTTATGAGTCAGACAGCAATGAACAAGAAGCCTTTCATTAGGCCTCTTGATGCATGGAAGGTTCTTTTTTATTGCAGCTAGCTTGATTACAAGTAAATAGTTGTAGGCGGATGATCTTATGTCATTAGGATCATTTCCAACTACCGCGCCCATGGCGCCCGTCATGTGGTACACTTAGCTTAATTTCTCGGTAAGTAGGGTGCTGCTGTTGATAATATTGCCGTTTTAAAGGTTGTCATACACTACGATTTCACTCTGACGTAAATTGTTATTTGCCTTTAGTTCCTCTTTCAAAGCCCTTGGATGGAGAGCAATATTCGATTCAGATCACGCCTTGTTTTTCAATACGCTAATAGAACCTACTACTACTACTGCTACTACTACTACTACGACTACTACTACATACATTGTGGACGCACAGACCACAACTTAAGGACCTTCACCCCTAGAAATAATATAAAAACGACGCACTTTGAAACTATCTCACCAGAAATTGTTGCCACGTTAAAGTCACTGCAGCATTACCTCCTTCAATTTGGCAAGGTTTAGCGAGGGTCGGGTCGCAGTGCCTTGAACTAGCGGTGGTGAAAGATGGGAACTAGACATGAAGCGCAGGTGGTAAGAGAGTGCGCGCGTGCCACTCCTCTAGTACGGCCGTGCCACCTCTCGTTGAGTTCTTGGAATGTCCGTTGGATGTTGGTATTTCTATATGCTGAATATACGAAAAAAAAATGCAAGATGATGGTACTAGGAGTGTTCACTAGATGGACGGACGGATGAATGGACAGAGATATGCACTAACGGACGAATGAATAAATAGACGGACGGACGCCTGGATAGATGGACGCATGGACGAGCGCAGAGACGGACGAATGGATGCACAAACGCATGGATGGAATGATGAACGCATGAACAGTCACACAGACGGACGCAAGGACGGATGGATCATCATGAAGGAATGCGTGGATATGCTGTGATTTTTCCTTCATCATGGAATAATTGATGGTGTTTTTATAAAAGGGCGGAATTATCAATATCGAGACTACAATGCTGAGTCTCCCCACTAAATTTTTACCTTTACAGGTCAAGTCTGGGGCTGTTACCAATATGCTACCACTGCGAAGCGAATGATTCCAGGCATCAATTTTTCTTAACATGCACAATACGTAGGAATCAAAGAAAATGATTGTTAGAAGAACCTTCCGGTGACCCTCTCCAATGGAGCGACTGGAAAGGGCTTTAGCCTCTGGAATATATGCGAAGCCGCATGTGATGTCGACGGGAAAGAAAACGAATGAAGTGTTAGGCTCAGGCGTAACTTTACTTTATTTTCAACCTATTAACTTGTTTGGTTTTTTTCTGTTCTAAATTTATTCTATTTTCTTCGAGTTTTACCAATTAGTTTCTTTAAAAGATGTCTAAATGTGTTCGGCTAGTACATCTTTATTTTTAAAAAAGGTACCATCCAAATTTTGGCTGATATCCTGTGGGGTCTTCCGCCAAGACGTTAAAGAACGACCATCTAAACAACCACCCAGACGATTAGCTCAAATTATCTGCATGCGCCCATGAACTCACGCAGAAGATATCGCCCTGGAAATTAATGTCACCTCATCCATGCTCTTTCAGAAGTGGTGGCTTATTGGAAAACAAAACCCTCGGGAAGAAAACAAAACAAAACATCGGGAAAATTGTCGGTAAGAAAAGCATCCCCGAGAACATCCACAAGGTCCCTAGAAGCTGGAGACTTCCTTGGTGTGATGGCCCGCCAACGTTACTTCAACGTTTCTACCCGACAAGGTTAAGCACACCCTATGCCTCGGATCAAAGTACGCGGTGGCACCTTCAAGAACTCCGCACGAGCTCCTCACTCTGGTCAGCCAAGTCGCCCGTCGTGCTCCTGACTCTGAATGTGATAGTTGTGTTGCCCAAGGCATGCAGGTGCTCTCGAGATGTAAGCCTTCAAACAAAAGTGTCAATACAGGAGGCACTGTCGCGTACCTAAAGGCACATTCCTTGTCACTTCTGCCGGCTGACAAGGAGAGTGGTTTTGGGTTTCTTCCTCGTTCAATGTTTAATGTGAAAGCTATGCAGGCAATGCAGTCTCTTTTCAACGAAAATGATGAGATTGGTTTGGATAAGCTTAAGAAGCGTGCGAAAACTCCTACCGGGGCCCTGGGGTTTCAAAAGCTTTCAAAGGCAATAGATAGTTGCAAAAAGCTTAGCCTTGACTTGTTCTTTTCTTCGAAAACTCACAAAAAATTACTGCCCATTGCGGGTCATTGTAACAGAAAGGGGGACCTGGCAAACGTCGGTAGCACTTTTCTTGCAAGAAAAGCTAAAAAATGTAACAATAGACGACCCTTTTTTGGTAAAAAACTCTGGCGCTGTTATGACATTATTGGTCGAACGAACAGAGGACTCCAGGCAACGTCTGTGGATATTAAGGACTTGTATTACTCTTTGCCGCATGATCAATGACTAAAATGTGTCGAGGAATTCATAGACAATTTCGGATCATCAGCGTTCCAAACGCATACTGGAATTCATAACAGCAGCTTATTAGAGTTACTCAGTTTCTATTTGAACGCCACTTTTGTACCATGGCCTGACAAAAACTACTGACAAAAAGAGGAGTATGTATTGGTTGATGTTTGGCACCCATTCTCAGTGACATATTTTAGCACATCGTGAACGCGTCTTGTCAAACAAGCTTCATGACTCTGTGGTTTTTAAAGTTCGCCGTTTTGTTGATGATTATTTATTGTTGTTGAATTGTGATAGTCAAAATTTTCAGAACGTTTCCTCTGACGTGTTTCAAGGCGGAAATGTAGGCCCGTGTGTTCAGATTTGGGTGCACGTTAAAGAACCTCAGGTGGTCTAAATTTCCGGAGCCCTCCACTACGGCGTCTCTCATCATCATATAGTGGTTTTGGGACGTTAAACCCCACATAACAATCAATAAATCAATCCTCTGACGTGTTGACTGTTTTCCGAGAGTGCCTGAAATCCATAGTTTTAACGTATGAATCACCCACTGATAAAAACCTGAAATTTCTAGATTTTAAGCTTTTGCTAGAACCCCATCATGTTTGCTGGATGCATGAACCAAGAAGCAACAAGCCTCTTCTGCCTTTCGGCTCAGCTCACTCTCAATTGGTCAAGCGGGGCATTGCTAACCACTGCCTTGCCAACGCCTTAAAGAAGTCCTGCCCCCACATGGTACACCGCAGCTTTACCCTACAAGTGGGGCGTCTCACCAAAGCTGGTTAGCCCGCGCACGTTCTCGTTTCGGTGGCGCAAAAGCTGCTCACTGACTTGAAGCGAGGCGACAAACCGGATAAGCGCAACAGTGTCAGAAAGAGCCGGACTGTCGTACTACCTTACGTGCACGACGTCTCACACAGGCTAAAAAAGATTGCTTGAGATGCCAACGTTCTTGTGGTTTTTTCAGCACCGGAAAATTGCAGAAACTTTGCAAATGGATCAATACACCACGCGCAAATTCTGTCTCGTGCTCTGTCACGCACAGGACACGCTACGTCCCATGCGCAGTGGGAGTCGTTTACTTGATTCCACTGACGTGTGGGTGCATCCATGTCGGCCAAACCAGCAGGTGCATAAATGACCACCTCCTGGAACACCAAAAGAATGTGCACAATGTGGTACAAGGGCATCTTGGCATTCATTGCCGAGATTGTCGGTGCACCCCCCTCTTTGATCAGTGCTCTATATTGGCAAGGCACAGGAACCATCTTACCCGAGAAATAATCGAAGCCGAAAAAATACACGTGCTAGGAGATGAATGCGTACGTACATCTTTGGTTGCTTTATCACAAGCAGAACGCGATTACCTTGCTGGGCTTTGAGGCAATAGAAGACCCGTCACACGTGCTTTGTTACTGGTGTGTAGATTAGGCTTGCTTTATACCTTCATGCGCTGTAATCATCCTTTTTAGACGTATATATTTTTGCCACTCTGTGAAATAGGGTTTGTTGGGAGTCAGCGCTTTTTCCGTCTACCCTGTCATTTTTCCATTGTTCGCGCGCTGAAACAATCTTGCAAATATGACTACGCACAAACTAGCCCAAGCTTCCACTCTTGTGAGATGGACATCGTTTTAGTACAGGGAAGATAGCAGCAACATAGAATTTGAGGAGCGATAGAGAAAAATGGGAGAGGAGCGTTCGGCTAGGAAAGTTTTCGGTTACTTGTACATGTAGAATGTCAGTACTAAATGTTGGAAACAAACTCGAAAATGGCCAAGCAAGTATTTAGACAACAGCAGAATACCAAGCCAAATAAAAGCATCGTCTAAGAAGAAGGTGAAGAAAACAGAGAGGAACATGTGGAAGATGGAAATGCTCACGAAATCATCACTGGAGACCTACCGAACTTTTAAACAGGAAATTGCAAGGAAAAAGATCGGCGATAATTCTCGGGGTAGTTCTTTGCTTTTCGAGGCTAGAACGGGAGTATTGCAGACCATGACGTACCGAGCAAAATACGAAGGCACAGACACGGTATGTGGCACGTGTGGAGAGAAGGAGGAAACAGCTGAACAATTTATATTGTTCTGTAAATGGCTCCACCCTGTAGTCGGAGATAATGGTGCCGAATTTCTCAAAGCATTGGGGTTTAGGGACAGTGAAGGCAAAATAGACTTTAAACGGATAGAAATAACCAGGAGGAGGCTAAGTGACTGGGGGCTACAATCGAGGCGCGAGTGAAATGCAATCTTTAAACACACAGTGATAGTACACAAACTTATGGCTAGGTGGCTTGAGCCACCGCCCAATCTAAAGAGCACAGCCGGATACATCCATTTGTTCAACGAATATTAGGTGTCGAAATTTGTGACCAAGGTGAGGTGTGTCTGCAGCTCCCAGAATTGAATTTCGCGCTGACACTGCAACAAGAAAGCTTTTGGAATATAGGCTGGACTCAGGGTGGCTTGGAGTGGGGAGGGTATCATTGCAGGGCGCCAAATTTCGCAGACCAGGTATTGGCCAATGTGCCTAAATTGAAATACAAAATCAATTGGACGACAAAAAGCGCTCCGCATCCACAACGAAAAATTGTGTAAACGGTTAGGTTGTATCTGTGGTTAAAATAGAGACCGCTCCAGGAAAACATTCCTTCTTTAGATTTGTCATCATTTTAGACAATTGTGTAAGTTACTATAATTCGTGCGCCCTTCACATCTGCTCTGAATTGTAGTACGCTTCCGAGTACTAATTTGTATTTTACAGGTACTTGTAGCCATATAAGAAAAGAGACAAAAAACGCGCGAACGAAATTTCAATTTTACAAGAGAAGAAATTTTTTTGGTTGTGCACAAAAGAATGGCAGACGACAAGAATTCATGTATGTGTCTCAGCGACTATTGCTAAGCGTTTTCGCTGTATCCACACCAGATTGGTTTATTTGAATAACAACGTCACATGGGTTTTCGCACACGGGACAACTTTCACTAACTTCTGCTGCACTTCGCTATACTCGCGGCTAATTTTGGGCTTTTTTGTCTTGCTTTAAGGATATTTTGCGTCTCCAACTTGACAAACCTGCTTCACGCAACACCATCAACAAAATTGAGAGACGTCTCAATCTGTTGATGCTTTTTTTGCGAATGCCAAAAGACCTATATCGCACTGCCCTCCTTGTTTAAGAGAGGCATGCGCGGGTGCTACATCCTTATACGATTCCTAATACATCATCATAGCAGTGACGTGTGGTTTATACATCCTTACATAATGTCATTGAACCCCATCATAACAGACACGAGCACCCTTCCTACCCTTACACCGTCCATATGGAACACTGCTGTAACATACCCTCTTTCTATGTTCCAGTCTTTTCAATACAGCGTTAGGTGTACTTTTAAGCCTGTGCATTTCTTTTTTGTTTAACAATGTGTCATAATAAGTACCTTACGCTCATGGGCACTGTGTCTTGTACATACTTCTCATATACTGTTTTTTTTTATGGATGTCATACTGTTCTCCCAAAGCTTTTTTTTGTAATGACTTTTCTCTAATGAGATTGTGTAGGTAACCAAGGAGGGAGGGGGATTACGGTGTCTTTAAGAAGAATTACACAGAGATGCGCAAATCGTGTTTGTGTGCTGGTGTTCATTAAGAAGTATGTAAGGATGAATACATTACACATAACTGCTATGATGATGTATTACGAATTCTCTAAGAATGTAGTACCCCCGCATGTTTATTTCAACGAAAGGGGGGGGGGGCTGATGTGGTGTCCGGTGAGTTTTCGGTTCTAATTTCTTACATATAGGCCTGCCCCCTTAGGGCGCGCTGTACTGCCCTCTAAACCATCTTTATTATAAACAGTTTCCCCAGGACCTCGGATGTGAAAAGACTGCACTGTTCAGAAAGTATTTGGCGTGGCGCTTGAAGAGGAACGCGTTGACCGCCGGTTGCAGTATTTTTCCCGCTTGCAAGACGATGCCGTTACGTTGCGGCCAGCTTAGCATGGCGGCTTCTCTCCGGCTGCGGGTACCTCCTTTCCCGGCGTTGGCGCTGTCATATTCTTTCTGATGTGCACGTAGGCACGAGAGGGTACTGCGGATTGTCGCAAAACTGGGCTGAGTGCGACGCGTGCCGGAAACACGAACACTTACTTCCCAAGGGTCCACCGATTAACCAAGGATATATCTATTGACTGTCCGGGTATTTGAATTGTGACCAATACAAGTAAATTCCCACAAACAAACGATTCTGCTAAGGCGGTTTACTGATGCGGACACCTTTTCTCATGGACACAATGTCGGCAATATGCTCATCATCACCGCGGCTGTGGTATCACCGCGGAATCGAGAAGATTACCAGAAGTTATTCTCATCCCATTCTTGTTACGAGGTGCTGTGTCGACGTGGCAGTACATAAGGTTGACGTAGAATAATGGGCGCAGTGCTCAAAATGCTGGTCGTAGAAGAAGGAACAGCAGTAGAGGCTCATACGGAAACACTTTATTCACCACGAAGTGTGTGGATTTACATTGCAGTACAGTGCTCCTTGAGGACAGCATTCCTATGTGAGAGACCGCATCCGAATCTACCACGATAACACACTTACCTTTTGCTCTAATCGCTCCGCTGTTAAGTGGACAACAGCTACAACTAAGTAACATGCGCAGATGCCTTTCTATCAAATAATGAAAGTGATTCAGCAATACAACAGGAAATAAGAGGAACACCTAATCGCTATGACAAATAAGCACATAGAATTTTTACCCTAAGTGGTGACGGTACACTTGCGATTTGGCTGGCTATAAAAAATAGCCTCGAACAATCACAACAATAGTTAGCACCACTTGCACAGGCGCGTGCAATGATGGGTTCAAGTAAAGCTGGCTCGTGCCTCCTGGCTTCCCGTGGCTTTCACCCTATCACCACATAGAAGTCACAAACTCGGCTTTTTAAAACCAATGCCCCCACGGTGGGTGTGATCCCCTGTAGAATGCGAAAAAAAAACAAGCCTATTCCTCTAATTATTCGTTTGTTTACCGAATCCTTACAGTGTGTGTGGACCTTACATATAAGACATTAACATAATCGCCATTCCCCCAGAGTGGGTCTGAGCCACACATATTGGCAGCTGTCATCATGAACACCAGTGCTCCGCCAGCACTGGGTGAGTGCCATATACCGCAAAGAACGACGGCAGCCAATGATCATCGCCTCTGCTCCTGAAAGGTTTTCGCGGATTCCGCTTAAACATGGTGATGTGATCTATTTTTTGACGGTTTTTTAGAGAATCAAGTGTGCTAGCACTCCACTCTACATGGTGGCGGCTGTAACTGAAGTGCTTCTGAATATTCCCGATACTGTCATTTTAGCCTTGTATATTGAAAGACAATTGAAAAGATATTACGCAATAAAGAAGAGTATTTTCAGTGCCTATAGCTCGTTTCTTTTTTTTCGCGGCAGGAAAAAATATTTATAGAGCAGTGCATGGTCTGCTAACGTCTTGAGTCTTAAAAAGCTGCTTGAGTTTTCTTCGGGTAATGTTCCGTTCACCTAGTGCCGCCGTTATCTTCTTCAATTTGGATAGCAATGTTGCTAAAAAACACTCATAAATAATCAGACGCACAATAGAACACGCTTAGACGTGCTAAAAACGAGAAGATTACTGTCTACTTGTAGATGTCCTCAAGCAGTAATTTATTGGTGTCATCGTGCAAACTAGTGAGACAGTGAAAAGTGTTGTATTTAGAACACACAGGAACGATGTATCTGATGCGTTAACATCAGCCTCCGCTAGCGTCATCTATCCAAGCGATTGAACAAACTCCGGAACCTTCAAACATGAATGAACTTTGTTCCCTGCTTGGCGTGGCGGAATTTTTCTCCATTATCGTTCCTCATTTTTCGGTAGTTGTAGAAAATCTATTGGCCTTGCTTCGAGGCGACGAACCATTCGCTTGGACGTCAGCATCCGAATAGAGTTTTGTCCGTCAGAAATCGCTGATGACAGCTTGCAAGGTTCTGGATTTGTTTGACGCGAACCTTCCCATCATAGTCACGACCGATGCATCCTGATACGGGCTAGGCGCTGTGCTACGACAAGACAGCCAGGGAATTCTACAGACGGTTGCCTTTGCCTTCCGGACATTACGCCCACAAGAACGAAAATATTCTGCAGGTGAACGTGAAGCCTAACATAACCATGGGCTTGTGAAAGTTGGCACGTATACCTTTGGGGTCGCCCCTTCGTTTTGTGAACTGACCACAGTGTCCTTGTTACCTTGTTGTGTACTAAGGGTGTAGTACATAGGCCACTGAGCATTTTATGTTGGTCGGCGCGACTGATTTGCTACAACTATACTGTAGAGTACCGCAAACAAAGTGATGTCGTGGTAGCTAATGCACTCTCTCGACTCCCTTTACCAGGAGAAACTGGTCACATTACTGACGATCAGTTTGTCTCCCTTCTTTCTCCGATGGTCGCCATGGCAGGATTAAAAGCAGCGAGTACTTCTGAGAAGATAATCGCAAAAGTCACAAGCATCATTTTATCATCCTGGCCTAAAAAATATTTGGAAGTGAAGCTAGCTCCATCTTTCCATGTCCGTGCACAGCTATTCAACGTGCATGACTTCCTTTGCCTTGGTGAAAGGATCATAGTTCAAGTAGCCTTTCTCGTCGTTTGATGGAAGTCACACTGAAATCGCATTTGGGGATCAGTCGTACAAAGAAGTCGACTGCAATAGTTGTAGTGATGGCCTAGATCGAACGACCACGTGAAGAACTGGGTAAAGCATGTCTTCTTTGCAAGTCATGTGAAAAATTGGCGTGGCCTACTGCAGTTTCTATGCAGCCAGTAACTTTCCCCGACAAGCCTCAGCAGAAAATTGCCATGAATATTATCGGCCGACTTGAGCGAGCTCTCAACATTGGCCGTTATGCGGTGACGCTTATTTATTATCACAGCAAATGGCAAGAAGTTTTTTTAGAGACAAGTTTCTACGGTGATGGTCAAGACCTTCCTGTTACAAGTGTTTGCTCGTTATGGCTACCCTAATGAAATGGTTTCTGATCACGGACCACAATTAAGCTCATCTGAGTTTGAGGATTACATTCGGGAACGTGGCATATGTCATTGCCATTCTTTTGTTTACCACCTACCATCAAAAAGGTTTAAAGAAAAGTTCAACAGAGTCCTCAAGTCTATTGTCCAGATGGCAGTATACGAGTGGCGTGATATTCGTGTCGTCGTGACGAACTATTTGGGTGTCACACCTCCTGCAACAAGTGGCACCCACTGTTCTCCTGCATGGACCACTGCCACGAACTCGCTTAAGCATTGTTGGATTGCCGGATTCTTGATTCCACGAAAACTCAGCAGAGTCGATAAAACGGGTGCGTTAGCGTGTCCAACAAAAACATGCTTTTTTCAAACTTTACACTGACTGCCGTCATGGAGCGCGGACCAGAAACTTTGCCGTCAGCGACTACGTTCGTCTGATAAAGCCGTCTGCTGACGGGAAATATTCTCGCAGTTTTCTGAGCCGAAGAAAATCATTGAACAATGAGAGCCAGGCTGGCCCCAATTTCTTTGGTAGATGGTCGCGTATGGAACGCTTCCAAATTTCAAGCAATACACCCAGAAGCCTCGGGAAAGCTGACAAGCAGTCGGCCTATAATTTTAGATTGGAATCTAACCTCAATGAACGAGCCTTTCCAAGTTAGTGCATCTGCGAGTGAGCAAAACGACAACTTTCTACTTACGCCACGAAAAAGGACAACAGCCCAAACTAACGAGCCATCTTCTGTGCAGTCAGCATCATCTTCACTGCAGTTGAAACCATCTTTACTGCCGAACAAAAAGTCCGGCCAGCCATCACGGAAGAGCCGACGAGAAAAAAAATCCAGTGAAGCTCAGTGACAACGTGCTTTGCGAGAGATAGTTTTTTCTATCAGCCGGGGAAATGTTGTATCTAGAATAGAAGATGAAGATGACAGCGTGAGATCATGTAATAAAGTGGATGATGCCAGGGCATCAGATGCTTCGTTCCTGTATGTTCAAAACACAACAAAAAAACAAAAGCGTTTACTTATATACTGATGTGTTCAGCGGTGACTGGTGCCCAGCGATAATGCATGTGGCAGTTTTATGTGGTAAAAAACTGTCTCAGTGAAAAAACAGTAAGTACACAAGGTAGTTTTTTCCAATAAATTGGTCCAACATTAAGTGAGATGTTTTTTTATGCGCCTGTCAAATGTGTTGCTCACGTCTTCGAAGTTTTTTTACGACAGATATTCAAAAAGCTCAGTATGAACAACTGTTGAAAAAACATGTACTATAGCGGGAATCGATGATGTGTGAAGCACGAAAGAGAATGGTTATTATGTCACTTTAAAATGAGAACAACGTGATGAGTCGGATGTAATTTACACCGTATATGACTTCCATGCCATGATTACCATGTTTGCGCCTCGCTATTGGGTTCGTCGTCCCTTCGTAATACGTAATACCAAGCTTGATATATGTAAAGCAAGAAAATGACCACGAGCGCGCTATGATTATGGTAGTTTATGAATATCATTTTGAACGAGTCATATACATTTGTCATCCACTAATGTCACGTATTACCAAATTTGGTTTCCCTGAAGCGAGCGAAAAGGCCGCGAGCGTCATGCATGTCATGATTTATACTCGTCACTTATACTCGTCATACAGTCATGTTATGTCATAGCAATTTTGGTATATATCCCATTATCGAAACGGCCAGTAGAGCTGAAAGTCGTAGGCGGCTAGATATATACGGCTAAGGTCACCAAAGTTCGCCAAGAAATGCTTCACCTTTTAAAGCAAACAGCAGTGATCGATAATTAGGTTAGTGTAGCGAGAGAAAAGCGGGCTTAGGTTGTTCAAATGAAACGACAAAATTCTTTTTAAAAGGCGTAATATTGAATGAACATAGATGCGCTTCTGTTAGTGATGACTAAAAAAAACGCGTTTTTGTCACTGCTTTCGAAAAGAGTACCATACTGTATCCCTAATTATGCAGATTCATCAATCCTGTGTCTACAAAACGCAAGCGTGTGTGACATCACTTGTAGCGCGAAATGTTTTACAAGAAGGTCGCGGGATTGAATTGCAGTCGCGGTCACTGTTTTTAGATGGACGCAGAATGCTAGAGACCCGTATACCTCAATTCTAGCACATGATTGGGAACAACAAATAGACGAAAATTGATGAGGAATTCACTGCAGTGGCCCTAGAATAATATGGTGGCTTTGGAACACAATACGCGAGTAATCAGTGTAATTATTAGTACTGCGAATACTTCGTGTTTCCTGTGTTCTGGAGAAAGCGTAGCACGCATGACGTCATAACACAAATATTCTACTTATCAAATCATTAAATAAAACAAAACCTCGCAACTCTGAAATCAAAGATATGCGAAAAAGTACAACTGTAGGTCAACAGCGCAAAACCAATGCGAATAACTAATTTGATCAAAAATAGTGTAATTGTATATTTCCTTTTTTTTGAAGTCCATACGTCATTTGAATGTCCATAGTTTCGAGCCTTTGGAATTTCGTGCCGGTATTTTTCAATTTTGTAGCTTCGCATGTTAGTGAAATTGAATTCATATACGCGTCTTGCCTCAAGCTCTCTTTTACGACAATAACAAAGCCGTCGTTGTCCTCCTCGAAGTGCGAAACGTCACACGTCACCCAATCTCAAGCCGTCGTATTGTCGTACCGTGATGTGCGTCGACAAATGGGCTTACGCGTTACACCACTGCTTAGCCAAAGTTCTAAACACTATTCATTGCACTACCAGGACTGTCAATATTTAAGTTCCTGGCTTGCTTCGTAAAGCCGATCACTGAAGTTACACCATGGCCAGTCTGGTCGTCGCAGCTAGTGAGGCCTAGTTGGAGATATAAAATTGCGCTTTACCACTGAAAGAGAGCGGCGATTGCAATTTTGAATCGACTAGCACACTTATGTACACAAAGCACATTTATACCTAGGGCATTTTCGCTGGCTGCGATTTTAATTTCAATGGCCTAAGACAGAGGTCTTCTAGCTTTTGGCGTGGAGCCCCGAGTTGCATGAAACGGAAACGATGAGATCCGCAGGACGAATAGTGGAATGGCAGGTTGCGTGGCTGGCTAGGCTAAAAGAAATTTATGTTGAATGACAAATATATGTTGACGAGATAATGGCAAAAAGAAGCAATGTACACCATGGTGTTGACTCTCAAGTAACACATCACTTGAAGCTCAGTTGCCTGATGTACAATTCTCCTTTCCTTGTCTGTGTTACAATTTAATTAAGTAAAACCTTGATTCCTTTCAACTTGTAATCTTGCCACAAAGAAAATTTGGTTAATTAACAATGTCAAAAAAAGAATATTAATCAAGTGTACATTTAGCCCATATATCCTAAAGTTGAGGTTTATAAACATCAACTACAAGCGAGAATATCTGACACGGCGACTTTTGCAGCTGGGCAATCTTTGCCAACTCCTACATATCTAGATTAACCTCACTCACTTGCTGACATAGAAACCCGAGGAAGTGTTCGTTGGTTCATTCTTCATTATACAATTTTGTTCAGTTCTATAGGTAAAGCACTGTTGAATGTTTTTTCACGAAATCGTGTCAACTCAACTGATATGCCAGCATTCTTGGCTGGTTGGTTAGAAGGAGGTGCGGTTTATGACACGGTTCTGGGGGCCGCACAATACTGCACACCAGGCCACATGTTACGGTACCCTTGTCTAAATTAGGCGCAGAAATGCCAACGTATCGGTGAAACCTGAACAGCTGGCCACTAACCTCACAATATTGTCTTTTTATTAAGCTTATTCACTCTACAGAAGCACACCTGGAAGTATTGACTGAATAATATTTTGTTAAATTATCTATTGGAGTTCAACCAAAAAAACGGGCTGAGTGTAAAGAACGGTGGACTCTCAGTGCAATATGTAGGTCACTATTTCACATGGGTGAGTGTGGGTAAAGAGCCTTTCGTTTGTCTCTTCACAAGTTACAGCCTTCGGGCCTGGTTACGAATGGGTAGTAGTTATATTGGTTTTATCCTTTAAAGTGTAGACATTGAGACTTACGACTGTCACCAGGTCATAGCAGCCGCATAATGGTAGTGATGAAAAAAAGAGCATGAGCATGACCATGTATGTTCTATTGTTTAGGGCCTGAGACGATCAAAAATGCTATCTGGAGTCTCCCTGTCCTTCATGTTCTGTAACTATGACATCATTGTTTGCGCTTTAGGCAGGAACTAGAGTGAGCTGCACATTTAGAGCTGCTACCTCCTTCGCACGCTTGTTTAATGACATGCGACCTCCCTAAGCACTTGTTTACGCATTGCGTGTGTTTAAATTAGCAACGTGGAAGTAAAGTGACCACCACAAAAGTCCGGAAAGTAAAAACACCGTGCTTTTTCCAAAGACTTAAGCTATAGAAGCGTAAGCGTACCCTCTCATTCACAGCTGCACTGTGGTGGCAGCCTCTCACTGTATATGAAACTGAGCTGGCAGTCTCGCGATGATAAAAAGTAATAAAGAAGTCTGGTAATAAGTATTCCTATTGTATTATTAAATTTTGCCATTTAAAAACAATCCAGGAACACGGAAGACACCTGCTTTACGAACGCCAGCTTCCCGATTATGGAAAGCAGAAGAGAAATGGATACTACTAGATCAACCTGTGCCTTGTCTCAACGCTCATTGTCAGTATTGTACTGTCTGTTTTGCTGCTTAGTCTTGCTGGGATTTACGTCTTCCAGCTGGCCAGACGACGTTACTACAAAGGTAAGCGTCCTGAAAGCATGAAGATTGGCCACTTATTTTCGTTTCTCGGTGAGGGCAGGATTTGTAGCTCCTGATTATGCAAACTCCAACTGCTGGAACGTTCACGTAAAAAAAAAACGCTGGACAAGTTGTAAGTATTATACATGCTGCGCCCATTGTGTACTTACTATTTTCAAAGCAGTGACACCGCGTTAAAACAAGGACGCAGTAAGAACAAAAGAAAGTGCTAGCGTTAAACCAGCAACTTTTTAATCATAGCACAAATTCAATAAAAGGTCATGAAAACAATCTTCACATAAGTGCGACGTCACAAAATCACTTCTAAGCAATATGAGAGCATTAAATTTTAGAGCCTTTTAGATATATTATCTTTCATTTTGTCAGAAATATGGAGGGCGTGCAGTCACACGATAAACCTTTCTTGACGATGGCAGAAGCTTCTTCTATCAAGATTATTAGCAATGGGCATGGGAGCAACGCTACGATGCGGCTCACGAATGTTTTTCGTCTCTGCCTGTTACAGCTGCCGTTCGTTGTCGACGCATGCGCTGTCGGTTTGCCCGAGTGGCTTGCCGGTGACGCTTATCGTTCAACGCCGGTCGTCTCCGAACCAGCGCTACATGACGCACGCTCCGACATGCCGTGGGAGACCACCCTGACGCAAGTCCCTGTGGCTACCCCTGGATCACCCTGGACATCTTCGATTACGTTATCAACGCCGCCTGATATAAGCGCATCGGGCCAGCCGTGCCACTTTAGTGGGCATGGGAGCAACGCTACGATGCGGCTCACGAATGTTTTTCGTCTCTGCCAGTTACAGGTTAGTGAAGCTCCTTCTAAGCGCTCCAATAACGCTTTTCTTGTTGTATTCCCATGCCCACAAGTGCTCTTACAACATGTAAATGAGTGCTTTGATGTGTTGAAAACTGTTACTGTCGGGGGATGTGGAGCTTAACCCGGGGCCTACTGAACCTCGACAGGGTGGCGCGCAGGTGTCCGAAGTACCACCGGAGCCTACGATCGATGTTGTTATAACAATGCTGAGGGACCTCACAGCCCGTTCAAAGCTGATCGAGGATGGTCAGGCGCGCATACTCGATTCCATCGGAAGCTTAACGTCAAAACACGCTGAACTGAACGCGACGGTCACAAACATATCTGAAAGGTTAAGCTCCATGGAAAACAGGTTTGAAGCTCTGGAAGAGCATGCTGAAGACATAACTACAGTAAAAGAATCTATTGGCACACTTCAAAAAGAAAATACTTTGTTAAAAGTACGTTTGTCAGACCTGGAAGATAGAGCGAGAAGAGACAAGCTTTTATTTTTTTAATGTGCCTGATAACCCCTCGGAAACATGGGCGGACTCGGAAAAGAAGGTCAAGAAGATTGTACTTGACCAAATGTCGATTAATCTTGTCGATAGCGATATCGCGCGTGCGCATAGAGTCGGCACACTGCATCGCGACAAAGCTCGACCAATAATAGTAAAGTTTGCAAATTACAAAACAAAAGTAAATGTACTCAGCGCAAAAACCAAACTTAAAGGATCCGACATCACAATTAGTGAAGACTTCTCGCCAGCTACCCGACATGCCCGTAAAATTCTAGTAGACTTTGCGAAGCGCTCAGCGCCAGATGAAAAATTCAAACTCCGCTATAACAAACTCACTTTAAACCATAAGTGTTACGAGTATTGTGAGGTAAGCGGTGAAGTAAAGGAAAAATGCAGAAACCCCAGCGCCTCTAAAGCTCCGCATTCAACTCTCTTTCCACATGCATCCACAGAATAGCTCACCGTCCGTCCACATAACGTGCCGCGGGCGCCAAGTAACATTTCAGTTCTTTTCACTAACATACGAAGTGTAGTCCGTAACCACGATTCTATTTCTTATGCTGCTTACACTACTGCTGCTGACATTATTGTATTAACTGAGACTTGGTTGAACGAATCTATACGGGACAGTGAAATTTTTTTCTGCTCAAAAGTGCTACAATATTTTCCGATGCGATCGCACCTCAAAGCGTGGCGGTGGTGTCTTAGTTGCTGTTAACCACAATTTTGAATGCTCACAAGTCAATGTCACAACAAATCTTGAGTTCACTTGCGTCCAAATATCTGTTAACTTTACGAAGTTTCTACTCTGTGTATGTTATCGTCCGCCGTCTACGCCACTAGGCTTTTGTAATGATCTTCACGACACTCTTAACACCATTCACACAAAGTTTTCTAATCAGCAGATATTTCTTTTCGGTGACTTCAATTTTCCCGATGTTAACTGGCAGTCACCCGCTATCTCAAGTGAAGAAACATGCGAATCATCAAATTTTGTGGCACTCTGTTTAACGTTTTCCTTGACTCAGGTTATCACTGAGCCAACAAGAATAACTGATTCCACGTCTAACACACTTGACCTATTGTTAACAACAGCTCCCGATCTTGTCACCGACATCAGCTATTTACCAAAAATTAGCGATCACTCCGTAATACACGTAATGTTGAATATCCCAACTCGTTTGTCCCGTAATAACCCTTAGGTTATTTACGATTACGGAAAGGCTAACTTTTCGGCCATTAATGATGGGTTGAAGATTTTTCTGGATGAGTTTCTTGTTGGTTTCGACGAGAGATCGGTCACTGAAAACTGGCACTTGTTTAAAAGTACATTTCACAATTTAATTAAACATCATATTCCCCAAAAGGTCATTACCACTAACCGTCAGTTTCCATGGTTCAGACGTGCATTAAAACGCCTTGCTAACAAAAAAGGCGTTTCTTTATCAGAGCAAAGCAGTCTCGAAAATCGGAGCACTGGTCAGCACCTAAGGATGTTGTATGTACATATAAGAAAGCTTTAAAGCAAGCAAAACATAAGTATATGAATGTTACATTACCTGAACTACTTTCCGCAAACCCTAAAAAATTCTGGAGTCTGATTAAGGATACAGATGATTCGACAATTTCTCTTATTGATTTGCAGTCAAACCGAATTAGCAACGCTGATTGCGCCGCCGCTCTGAATGACACGTTTGCAAAAGCATTTTCCAGTTGTACTAACTCGTCACTCCCTGCCTGTCACACTCATTATGATTTCCCCATGGACCCTGTTCATTTTGATTTCTATGGCATTGTACGCATTATTGAGAGCCTAAAATTATCTTCTAGTTGTGGTCCCGATGACATTATTACAAAAGTGCTCAAAACACCTTGGTTTATTCTGCTATAATATTGTCCAAAATATTTAATCAGTCTCTTCAGTCAGGGGAGATTCCAGATGACTGGAAAATAGGTAAAGTGATTCCACTCCATAAATCTGGTGACAAACATTCTGCTTCGAACTATCGCCCCATTTCGTTAACGAGTATTTCTTGTAAAATATTTGAACACGTCATCGCTTCCCACTTGGCAAAATTTCTTGAATCATTCTCATTTTTTTCACCAGAGCAACAAGGCTTTAGAAAATTATTTTCGTGTGAAACGCAGTTGGTAGCCTTCACAAACGACCTTCATTCTGTACTTGATAATGGTTCCGCGGCTGATTGCATATTCATAGACTTTTGTAAGGCATTCGATAAAGTTACCCACAGCTTGCTTCTTCATAAACTAAGCCAACTGAATATCGATCCTAACGTTCTTAAGTGGATTAAATGTTTTCTAACAGATCGCTCTCAATTTGTTCATGTTAATGGTTTCAATTCTTCAACTCTACCTGTCACTTCAGGCGTCCCACAAGGCTCAGTTTTAGGTCCACTGCTTTTTCTTATATATATTATTGATCTGCCTAGCAATCTGACTTCTTCTGTGAAACTTTTTGCCGATGACTGTGTTATTTACCGCGAAATAAAAAATGCTACTGACGTTTCTTTGCTTCAACAGGACCTTGACGCTATCGATAATTGGTGCTCGACTTGGCATATGACACTTAATATTAATAAATGTAAAGTAATGCGATTCTCAAGCCAACGTAAATTAAACCCTTCCTCTTACAATATAAGCAGCTCCCCATTGCTACCAGTGTCGTCCTATAAATACCTCGGGGTTATTTTAACAGCGGACCTGAGTTGGAATATGCATGTCTCCTCTATTATCTTAAATGCTAACCGGACGCTTGGTTTTATTCGGCGACATTTTTCTCTAGCCCCCGCTTCTGTTAAGCTGTTATTGTACAAGTCACTTGTTCGATCTAAACTCGAATACGCGTCTTCAGTATGGGATCCATGCAATAATTCACTAATAAATGCACTTGAAGCAACCCAAAACAGAGCATCGCGTTTCATCCTTCACGATTACGGCCGTTTATCAAGCGTAACGCGAATGAAAGCAACTCTATCTCTTGAACCACTCGCACTGCGCAGAAAGATATCGCGCATGTGCCTTTTCTTTAAAATCTATAAATTGAACGCCACCCTTGAAACTGCTCTTATCTTACCCCCTGCTCATGTTTCATTGCGCATAGATCATTCTTGCAAAGTTGGTATCCCAAAATGTCGCACTGTATCATATTCAAATTCGTTTATTCCTAGAACTACATCAGAGTGGAATCACCTGCCACCATCCCTAGTGCTTACTAACAATATTGACCAGTTTAGGAAAAAAGTGTCTGATTACTTCTCTTCTGTGTAGCTTGAACTTTTTTTCCAGTGTTTATTTACCTTATAATGTGTCATATGCATGCAGTTGTCAATGTTAGTTTTGTTATCTGTTCATGCTAGAGGCAATACCTGTGTATATTTGTGTTAAACTTTTGTATACTTCTACGCACCGCTGGATACTTGTTTGTTCAGTGCTTTTGTATATTTGCTCAAATGTGTGCAATGTATGTACAATTCGAACACATTTCAACATCCTGATCCTGTACCACTCCCCTCAACGATGCCCTCTGGGCCATGAGGGTACCTGAAATAAATAAATAAATAAATAAATAATGACGTCTCCCGATGCCCGATTGCTGCACAAGTGCGCAAGCCTGAGGAGCATCCCCGGGCTGCACACTGAAGCGCCGAATTGCTTTCGCTACCATTGGCAAAGATAGTTGTCGTGCAGCCTAGGACAAGTGTTGAGGCATTGACTGAACAGGGCGATGTACGCTTTTCCACATGACAACGAAGCATCCCAGACTGCACAACGCCCACAGTACACTTCACAAATAGATGAGCGTGTTTCATGCTTCACTGTACGTTTGTGTGTCTTTCCTTGTTATCAAGAGCAACTGATGTTGGGTTTCCCACCATGTTGTTTCCGTGTTGTTTTTATGTACTACACATTATGTATACTGTATTGTAGTACACATTATGTAATGCTTTCATTTTCCAGAATAAGTCGCCAGTTCTCTAGTTCAGCGCTCGTGTTAATTGTCTCTCTTTTCGACGACCTTGTTTTCACGTGATGTTGTATACTTTAAACTATTCAAGAACGGCGTGTGGAACGCCGTTCCCTGTCGCAATTATAATTACGAAATTCAAACCAGGCCAAGGCTGAAGTGTATCGTCAATATACCTTAATATTTATTGTGGGTTGGATTAAATATTGATGTCTCACTAGCCACACCAGTCTTAGTAATACTGTCTGAGAACACGTGCGTTATTACCTTTTAAGCACCATAGCTATGCGCAGGGTTCACCATCTAGCGGGGGGGTGTCTAAGGTTCGTCACAGTGTCCTCTTCGCCCCACCATATTATGTCGATGAATGAGGCTTACTTTGCACCCCCCCCCACAAGTTTCAGTGTGCGGTACTTACTAAACCCCCTTCTTAAGTGACTAAGGCGGAAACTCATCCCCCCCCCATTTCAGCCGCCTGTGGGCACGCCGACGGTTAAGCCCCACTGATAGTGAGTCTCTCGCTCTCATTGAATATCTGCGAACAGTTCCCGTTTTGTCGACAATACAGCCGATACTTTAATAACAACTTTTGATGCATCTGCATCAAAAGTTATCTTCCTAAAAAAGTTGTTAACTTCCTATCCAATCGATGACACATTAGGTCGTAAACCAATCCAGTAGAAATTGGAGAAAAAAAGCTAATGTGTTGCACTATTCTGTTTGTACAATACTAGAAGGCTTTCTATTTTTTTTCGCCGCGTCCGCAATCCTTGGAGCATTTCACTACGGCTCATATGTTGAACATTCCGGGTTCGCAAGAATAAATTGGGTTACTAACAAAGTTAGTTGATATGCAACTGGTTCGATTCCACTGATTTTGCTTCGAGTCCTTTTTTTCTGAATAGACAGTTCCGATGGTTTGCACGGTATGCGTGAGCGTTAGGAAGCGCTATTTTCCGAAATCCGAGTTTTTGTGGCGACCGTGTCCTTGATCGAATAAATACCGATGAATTCAAAAAATATTACTTACGTTTTGACTCAAACTTAGGCTCCTTAATCAGTCATGGGGATCAATTATTGTACCCTAAATAATGTTATTGCTCGAGCCTGGAAGCTCACCTGAACTACCAAAGCGTGTAATCCTCAGATGAGCGGAGTAACTTGGTGATTTATTCACACACTCTAGGAGTGGCTCATCATACACATTTTTGCCAACCAAATTACCTGTTCTCGCTGTTATAACCGGCCTCCCTGTACCGCAACAATTCTCCCTGTACCGCATCGCCTCGGAAACGACACGCTACTACCACGTAGCCTCCGTCCTTCCTCCTGACGTTGCCAGCGAGCTCTCCGACGTCCTCTCCAACCCCTCGGACACTACGCCATATCAGCACCTTAAAACTAAGGTGCTGGAACGATTCATGCCTTCGGAACGCGTCCGCCTACAGCAGCTCCTTGCAGAGGGGGACCTTGGGACAGGCGCCCCTCCCAACTACGGCGCCGAATGCGACAGCTTCTTGGGAAACACGACGTCTCTGCCCACTCAGCGTTGCTTCGCGAGCTCTTCCTCCAACGCCTTTCTCAGCCAATCCGCCTCGTCCTCGCGGCGGCCGGCGACGTCAATCTCGACCGCCTGGCGGAGCTCGCCGATCAGGTTCATGAAGCGACCTCTCCATCTGTCAACGCTGTCTTACCACCAGCAGACACAGCGGTTTCGCGCCTTGAGGACCGCATCGACGAACTCGCCGCCTCTATTGCCGCACTCCGGAGCCCCCTGCAGGAGAATCGTTCGCCTCGTTCCGGTCGTCGAGCTCTTCCACGCACACGAGATGCTCGGAGTCCCAGCCCTCCACCCCTCTGCTGGTACCAGCGGCGTTTCCTACACCGAGCCACGAAGTGTACACCCCCATGTTCGTGGCAGGGAAACGCCTGCCGGGATCACTGACGGCGGCGTGTGATCTCCCTTCTCGTCCCATCCGCCTTTTAATGGTCACGGACCAGCTATCGGGCGCCAGGTTCCTTATAGATACGGGCGCGGAAATTAGCGTTGTGCCCCCGACTAAGGCTGATCGTTCAAAGTCACAGGGGCAAGTGCTTCGTGCTGCCAACGCCTCGTCTATAGCAACGTATGGGCTCCGATCTCTCACCCTCGACTTCGGCCTTCGCTGCATTTTCCGGTGGGTTTTCGTCATCGCAGACGTGGTTCAACCGATCATCGGCTCGGACTTCCTCTCATACTTTGATTTGGACGTCAGCGTGCGGCGGCGCCGCCTCATAGATGGTAAGACTCGTCTCTCCATCTCGGGAGTCCTGTACGACATCGCTACAATGGCCATCCGCATGCTGATACCTTCCTCACAGTTCAAAAAAATCTTGGCGAGTTTCCCGGAGTTAAGTAAACCGTGCAACCTCACTCAGCCGCCTAAACATACGGTGACACACCACATCGTCACCCGAGGTCCACCGGCAGTCACTCGACCATGCCGCATGTCGGGAGACCACCTAGCTATTGCTAAACGGGAGTTTGACCACATGCTGCAGCTCGGCATTATCCGCCCGTCGTCAAGCTCTTGGGCTTCCCCGCTGCATTTGGCGCCAAAGCGTGATCGGGGTGACTGGCGTCCTTGTGGGGACTATCGAGCGTTGAACGCCAAGATTGTCCACGACAGCTATCCTCTACCTCACATCCAGGATTTTACATCGCGCCTCGACGGCTGCACAATTTTCAGCAAAGTGGACTTTGTTAACGCGTACCACCAGATTCCTGTCGAGCCCGCCGACATACCTAAGACCGCCATCACGACGCCCTTTGGGTTGTTTGAATACGTGCGGATGCCTTTTGGACTCCGCAATTCGGCTCAAACTTCCCAGCGGTTCATTTCTGAGGTCACACGGGGTCTTCCTACTGTGTTTGCGTACTTTGACGATGTCCTCATCGCCAGCCGCACACCTGAAGATCATGAGCACCGTCTACGCGCTCTGTTCCAACGTCTTCAGCAGTACGGCCTCGTTGTGAACGCCTCTAAGTGTACTTTCGGCGCATCTGAGCTCGAGTTCTTGGGCCATCATATATCATGCAATGAATACGCCCTCTCCGGTCCCACGTTTAAGCAATTCAGGATTATCCTCAGCCTACAACACTGCGCCAATTACGCCAATTCCGGGGGCTTGTGAATTTATCCAGGCGCTTCATACCACACTGTGCCGAACTGTTACGACCGCTCACCGACCTCCTTCGGTCGACCACCGGCCCGTCCTCGTCATTCCTAGGTCATCAGAGGCCCAGGCCGCCTTTGCTGCTGCTAAGCAAGTGGTCGCTAACGCCGTGCTTCTCATTCATCCACGCAGCAACGCCCCTACTCGGTTGATGGTGGACGCATTCAGCGTGGCCGTCGGAGCCGTCTTACAGCAGTGCATTAACTCCGAGTGGAGACCCTTGTCGTTTTACTCTCGGAAGCTACTTCCTGCTGAGATCCGCTACAGCGTTTTTGGCCGGGAATTACTAGCCATCTACGCTGCAATACAGCACTTTCGGCATTTCTTGGAAGGATGCTCGTTTTACGTGCTGACTGACCATAAGCCACTGGCAAATGATTTCCGCACTAACTCATCCAAGTACGTGCCCCGTGAACTCCGCCATCTGGCTTATATATCGGAGTTCACGACCGACATCCGCCACGTGAAAGGAGCTGACAGCACCGCCGCAGATGCCCTTTCTCGTATAGCCGCGGTTGACTCTCCACCACCAACCATCGACTGGGCCTCATTCTCCTCGGCACAGCAGGATGATAGAAAGCTTGCCGCTTTTCGGGAGAACCCCCGTTCTCTCCGACTACGCCTGCTGCCTTATCCATTATCATCTGAGCGCTTGTGGTGCGATGTCTCAGCTGACCTTCCCCGCCCTTTCGTTCCCGCTTCATTACGACACACCGTTTTCCACTCCTTACACGACATATGTCACCCTGGCATTCGGGCTACTCAGCGTCTTCTCACCCAGCGCTGTCTGGCCCGGAATCAACGGTTATGTGCGCGCTTGGACGCGCATGTGCCTGCCCTGCCAGATGACAAAGGTCTATCGTCATACTAAGACGCCGCCCCAATCTTTCCTTCCACCCGGCCGTCGTTTCGACCATGTTCATCTAGACATTGTGGGCCCTCTAACAGTGTCTCAGGGGTACCGTTATATATTCACCATGGTCGATCGCTTCACACGCTGGCCAGAGGCTGTTCCAATTCAAGATATCACAGCTGAGACAGTTGCCCGCGTTTTCATTTCTACGTGGGTATCCCGTTTTGGCTGTCCTGGCACCGTGACAACAGACCGTGGACGTCAGTTTGAGTCCTCGCTGTTTACTTGCCTTAATCGCATTCTCGGAGCCAGACATTGCCGTACCACGGCTTATCATCCCTGCGCCAACGGCATGGTGGAACGCCTTCACCGACAACTGAAGACCGCCTTGACTACCCGCCTCAATAGAGCCACCTGGGTTGATGCCTTGCCACTGGTGCTCTTAGGTTTACGAGCTGTCATCCAGGCAGACCTACAGTGCTCAACAGCAGAGCTGGTGTATGGCACTTCTCTACGGCTTCCGGGAGACTTCTTCACGTCAGCGAAGCTACCAGACCAGCCACAGCAATTCCTACAACGCCTCCTCGACTGCGTTCAAGACCTGCGGCCCAATCCACCCAGACCTTTTGAACAAAAGACCATATTCGTCCACCCTGATCTGGCCACTGCAACACATGTTTTCGTGCGCCACGACGTGGTCAGACCACCTTTGACACCAGCCTACGACGGACCATTCCGCGTCCTTAATCACACCCCCAAAACTGCCACTCTACTTCAGAACGGCCGTGAACAGACAGTCAGCTTGGACCGACTCAAGCCGGCGTACCTGGAGACCGCCCTAGAAAGCCTCTCATCTACGACTGATCTTCCGTTGGAATACCACAAACAGCATGTCACATTCCGACTTCCAGTCTACACGGGGGGCCCTGTAGCGCCCTCGTTCGGGCGGCGTGCAAACCGGAGAGGGCGCGATGGCGACAGAAGAAAATAAAGAAGGCGCTAGGCCGTGGCACGCGAAGCCACGGCTCACGTTCCGGGCTGGCATCGGTTATCGTTCAGGCGTGTCTTTCTTTCGCTCCTGTGGCATAAGCCTACAGTCTCTTTCTCTTTCTTTGTTATATCCACTGCAAATCGCGCAAAGCGCTAGGGGGAGAGCCCTGTAGTGCATGATCATCATCATCATTTTCTCAATCACCGCGCCGCGCCTCTCACGCAGCTGATGCTAGCTAGAGCTGCGCGAGGATTAGAACAAGCTAGGCACTTGGTGGACCGGACGTGGACAGCCGACCGCGGCTCCGCTTCAGGCGTGGAATAAAGTAATAAACTGGCGAGAGAACGACACGACCACGTTGGCCGTTGTCCCGTCTTCCTCTCTCGCTACACATATAATGATTTTCATAATATTAATAGTCACTCACAATTGTCATACAGCCATGTTATTCCACACCAAGTTTAGTATAGATACCTTTATCCAAACGGCAGGGACAGCCGAAGTCGTTGGTGGCTAGATAGATAGATAGATAGTGTGGTAAGAATGCTTCTCACAACCAAAATCGAAACTGGAAGTGAAACCGACAGCGGAAAATAACCGACGAAGACGAAAGTGTGTACGGGGTCAGACGAACGTGAGCGCGTAAGTTTCGGAACAGCGACGGGCAGAGGAAGAACGCGGCTAGCTAGCAAGAGCGCTAGGCGTTGGGCCTCAGGGGACCTAACCAACGAGCGGGTGTCACCAACCAAACCGGGACGAGCGTGGCATGTTCCTGAGGCGAGTGACGGTTCCGGGCCGGACCTGACATGCTGTTCCTGTGGCGGACGAGCGTGCGGGCTAGGGCAAGCGGCTGATCCTGTCCAGACTCGGGTCCGGCACAACCAGTCTTCGAGATCGTGGCCACGGTGCCACGTCGGAGCCGGTCCGGCACAACCGCCAATTGAAGGTGCGACCTCGGTGTTGCGTCGGCCGCAGCGTGAGCCACCTGGTCCAGCACGAGCAGCTGATGGTCTGCTCGTGAGCTCCCGTGCACTTGGCAACCTTCCCGTGGTGAAGTTGCGTCGTCGACGCCATCGTCTTCAGCGGGAGCGTGAGTGGCACCCGACGGAATTAGACTTCCGAGTAGTGAGGACGCGTGGGTTACTCGCGGGCGCGTAGACATAAGGACTGTATGACTGAATTATGGAGCCAGTGTGTTGTACAGATAGCCACCGTGTTGTGATCGTTTTGTATGTGAGGTCAATAAATGTTTCTCTTGTCCTTGTCTTGGGTTTATGCGTCTGAGGGCCCAAGAACCACCACAATTGGCGAGCCTGCCAGGATCAGAAGATTCCAGGATGGCTTATTAAAATCTAAAGCCATTACTCAGACGCAGCCTTTGTCATGGACAGGGAGAAATTTATTGCACTTGGCCGACAGCTAGGGTTGGAGAACGAGGAGCTCAGAGAGTGGGTTGAGCGAGAGTGCGTTGAAGCTCGAGATGAGCGTGCTAGGGAGCGCAAGATCGCGAAAGAAAACGCTGAGAGGCAGCAGAAGCTGTTAGAGCAGCAGCAGAAGGTGCACGAACAAGAGCTGAAGATCCTCGAACTGAAGCTTCGACTTCAGGAGAGCGCAAGCAGGGTACAGCCAATGGTGGCTGAAGAACAAGGAGGATCCAGCATGAGCGCCAGAGGAATAACAGAGGTCTGCAGTCCTCATAAACTGATTCCACCCTTCAATGAGGCTCGGGACGACCTCGACGCGTACCTGCAGCGATTTGAACAGGTCGCCACGTGTCAAGAGTGGCCGCGTGAAAAGTGGGCTCTTTCGCTTAGCCTATGCGTGACAGGAGAAGCGCTAACAGTCATAGGCCGGTTAGATCCAACAGCTGTGCTGAATTATGATCAGCTGAAAGCGGCGCTTCTACAGAGGTTCCGCTATACTGCGGAAGGCTACCGCGAAAAATTTCGTAAAGCGAAGCCCGAATAAAACGAGACTGGTCTGCAGTATGCTGCAAGACTTTCCGGCTACTTTGACCGTTGGCTTGAAGTGGGAAAAACGGAGACAAGCTTTGCTAGCCTGCGAGATCTGATGATAAGTGAGCATTTCATGAAGGGTTGTTTTCCGGCACTCAGGATCTTTCTCAAGGAGAGAAGTTGCAAAACCCTGAGTTCGCTTTGCGAGACTGCCGATAACTTCATGGAAGCACAGGCGCTCACAAACTTAGGAAGAGAACGGATTGCCAAGGATCCGGGACCTTCGGTGTCCAAGCCGGAGTCCGCGAAGAAGACGGAGAAGCCTGCAAGTCGCTGTTTCCTTTGCGACAAGGCAGGCCATCGCGCAGCCGACTGCTGGTTCCGCACGAAAGGGTATACTTTCAGCCGATGCGGAGTATGCAAACAAAGTGGACACAGCAGTGACAGATGCCCCGGTAGAAAATTTGGCAAAGACCAGACATCATGTATGCTATCGGAAAAACGCGAAGACTTGACACCTGAACACCATAAGAGTGGCTACATTGTTCTCCAAGACGGCGAAACAATACCCATCGTCAATGCCACATCAAGTCGACGATCCACGAACGTTGGAGTCGCTGACATGCCTGTTGTGGAGGGGTTCCTAGAGGACAGACCAGTGCATGTGCTTCGAGACACCGGATGCAACACGGTCGTCGTGCGGCAATCCTTGGTTCCGAAGGAGAAGTTCACGGGAACGACGAGCCCAGTGTACTTACTGGACCGTACTGTGCGATACCTCCCAGAGGCAAAAGTCCTTTTGCAATGTAGATTGTTTACTGGGGAAGTACTCGTTAAGTGTATGACCAACCCATTAAACGACGTAATTTTGGGCAACATCAAGGGCGCGGCATTGCCGGATACGTTAACTATGAATGAGTCAGCACCACAGCATGACCATGGCCATGTGGAAACAAGGCGTGCACCATGCACAGACTCTAGCAAAGGGAATGCTGTCAATGGTGAGCAGGATGTATCTGGCAATTTGCACGCAACCCAACCAAGATCGAATGCGGAGGAAGCGTATGAGCCACCGCATGAAGCCATGGGAAAGTGGCCCCTACCTGAAGAAGTCCTCGTGGGAAAAGCAGGAGAAACGAAGAAGCACACTTCTTTACCTGTGATGACTCTGCCTGCTTTACAAGTGGGAAGTGAGGCGCTTAAAAAATATCAAGTAGATGACGAAACTTTGCGAAAGTGTTTCGAGGCGGTTGGCAAGAAAAGCATGCCGAACGATCGAGAAACGGTGTTTTTCATTCGGGACGGAACCTTATTCCGCAAGCACAACTTGCCAGATGGAACTAATTTGGAGCAACTTGTTGTACCACGACAGTTGCGTGAGGTGATGCTGAAATTAGCCCACGAAGGCATCTTAGCCGGCCATCAAGGTATCAGGAAGACAGTAAGCAGGGTCACTGGAGAGTTCTTCTGGCCGGGTGTCCAATCCGACACAAAACGCTTCGTGAAATCTTGCGACATCTGTCAATGGATGGTGCCACGCCACCTGGTGAAACGCGCTCCCTTGGGCACCACGCCTATCACCGAGACACCGTTTACGAGAGTTGGCATTGATATTATCGGCCCATTGTCACCAACATCTGAAAAGGGCAATCGCTACGTACTGACAATGATAGATTTTGTGACGCGATACCCCGACGCGGTAGCACTTCCCTCCATTGAAGCGAGACAGGTGGCGGAAGGTCTCCTGGAAATGTTCTCTCGCGTTGGCATACCTAAAGAGATCATCAGTGATCGCGGCACGTCTTTCATGTCAGCAGTTATGAAGGAATTCAGCCGACTGCTTTCATTCAAACAACTGCCTACTACGCCATACCATCCAATGGCCAATGGTTTGATTGAACGTTTTAATGGGACATTAAAACGCATGATAGGGCGAATGTGTCAAGAGCGTCCGAAAGCCTGGGACCGTTACATTGGTCCGTTACTGTTCGCCTACCGAGAGCTTCCCCAATGTAGCACTGGATTCTCTCCTTTTGAATTATTATATGGTAGATAAGTGCGAGGGCCAATGGCTGTTCTCAAGGAGCTCTGGACGAACCCTCGCCTCGATGACGAGACCAAGACGACATACACGCATATGATGGAGCTGCGGCAACGTTTAGAGCGCACCTGTGCGCTCGCACACGAAGAATTGATGAAGGCGAAGAAGCTGCAGAAAGCGTACTACGATAAGAAAGCGAGACAGCGCGAACTTGTCCCTGGTGACCAGGTGCTGGTGTTGTTACCAGCCGATGCTAACAAGCTGGTGCTTTCCTGGAAGGGCCCCTTCCCTGTTATTGAGAAACGCAGCGAACTGGATTACCTGGTAAACCTGGGCCACAAGGTTACGCTCTTTCACATCAACATGTTAAAGAAGTATGAGGAGCGCAAGCCACTAAGCCAACGAACGGTTGCAGGCGTTACCACGACGTTGCCAAGTGACACAGACGAGGTTCAGTCCGACGAAGTGTCCCATATCACACTATACCAGACACAGGACTGGACGAATGTTACCATAGCATCGGAGCTCAACGCTGATGCACGACAGCAAGCCACAGCGGTTCTTAAAGAATTCAGAGACGATTTCTCAGATGTACCTGGGAAGACTGACATTGTTCAGTGTGAGTTGAAGCTTACATCAGAGGCTCCCATACAGGTCAGACAGTACCCGCTACCTTTTACTGTCAAAGGTGCCGTCGAGGAGGAAGTGAAGGACATGCTGCAGTTAGGTGTCATTGAAAGGTCAACGTCAGCCTATCACTCGCCCATAGTGGTCGTCAAGAAGAAAGATGGCACCATGCGTTTGCGTATTGACTTCCGACAACTGAACAAGGTCATACTTCCGGATTGTGAGCCGATCCCTCGCACAGATACGATGTTCGCTAAGCTTACGGGATGCAACTACTTCTCGCGCTTTGATTTTACTAAAGGATACTGGCAGGTACCTATGGCCAGTCAGTCGAAAGAGCTCACGGCTTTCTTATGTGAATCTCGCTTGTACCACTTCAGCTTTATGCCCTCCGGCATCAAGACTGCGCCGGCAGTATTTAATCGGTTAATGCGAGTCGTCACCGAGGGGATTCCCAATGTGCTATATTACTTCGACGATGTGCTCGTCGCTACTGAAACTTGGGAAGAACACTTGGTAACCCTAAAAAGATTGTTTGAGCGCGTCAGAGCGGCTCGTCTCACTATAAAACCAGCGAAATGTGCGGTCGGCTGTCCGACTACCACTTTTTGGGCCACACTGTTGGGCAAGGTATGCTGCAGACGAGCAAGAGCATTACTGATAAGATACAAGCAGCTGTGCCGCCAAGCACCAAGAAGGAATTGAAAGCCTTTCTCGGCCTATCAGGTTATTACCGCGACTTTTTGCCCAATTACGCTGAGTTGACATTTCCGCTCACAGAACTTACAAAGAAAGGCCACCCCAATAAGTTATTATTGGGTGAAGAGCATGAGAGAGCGTTTCGACAAGTGCAGAATCTATTGTCCACGCAGCCTGTGCTGAAGTCACCCGACTTGCATAAGCCATTTGTTCTGCGCACGGATGCGTCTTCGCGGAGCTTAGGAGCAGTATTGCTCCAGGAACACCAAGGCCGTCTGCACGTAGCATAACATGTGCAACGAAGAAAAAGTGTAGAAGTCACGGAGGACAATGCTTCGAGTGCACTGATCTCTGTTTTATTATTTCAATGAAAAATCGGTTACCTTTGATGCATTTTTCTTGGTTTCAAAAATCATGCTCTTGTCCTTTCTGTGTAAAAATTGGTCTAGTCAGAAATATTGCACCTGATATACAGCTATGATACCGTGAAACTTCAACAAGTGCATTGCATGGAAAACACAGCGATTTGGTTGGCCAATGCCTTCACCTCATAAATCGTCTGCTTGCCGTGGCAGTGATACCGTTTTGCACGGGATGGACACCGTACGCTTCAAAAGCATTAACCTTAACTTTAGGCAAATTACATCAAGAAACCATCGGTGGGTTCCCTACGTTTTCTTAGTTAAGACATTGCTTTTTTTCATTTTGCCTATAGGTTGAACCTTGTTAGCCTTGATGCTCACCTGCAAAGACCACAGTGTCTTGTTACGAAATTAGATGATCATACATTGGCGATCGAAGCACCTGATGTGCTGTGCACCTTATATAATATAGCATCTCTACTTGCAGACGGCAAAGTGACATAACTAAAGAAAAACCACCATTCGTTGCCCGATTCTGACAACGAGCGTTATTAGTACAGATGTCAATCACTTCCTGCTTACGTCGTCTTTTTTATTTTTTTGAGGGTTGCCTCTATTTTTTTAGATGTACTACAAAAGTCAGCTATTTTTTTTCCGTTGGGTAGATTTGAGAATCAAAACAAAAGTTCACGTTTCTCGTTCAATTATAGCTGGAGTACGCTCAAGACCAATTTTTGTGGCGATATTTCAAGCGAGACCTCACGGAATATACGAAATTTATGCAAATGTATGGAGCGAATCCACCTTGGGACAAAAGGTTCGCGTTGTGGTTTAAAGAATACGACGACGAACGTGAGAAGCCTTCTTTGTTGCATTAATACTAAACATTGAGTGCACAGACTTTTTGAAAGAAGCTGCTATGAGTACGTTTGACATTTTGCTTGTGTGATGAGATACATTCGTCTTGCTATTACCTCGTGGCCATTCATTTGCACATATTCCATTGCTACGTTGGCCTGTGAGCTCAGATGCAAGCGTAAATAGCTGATCGTGGAATTTGTGTGACTGAAGACATGTTTACTTTTTCCTAATGGAACATTAGAAAACCTGTTAATGTTTCCTAATGAATTCTTCTATAGCGTCTCATGTTTACGTAAATGTCACCCTGTTTTCAATAGAAAAATAAGGGTGGGATTGATGCGGTGCCATCTACACGTCTATTAGGATAGCAAGGGGCTGTCATGATTTTTCTCGTCGGAACATTTGGACGGTACAATAGACTAAGGCTGGTCTTTAGGTTTCGATCGAACTTTATCAAAAAAATAGCCTTACCTAAAATAGGTTCAAGCTACCTCCTTTATGTCACAGCACCAATAACGCCCGACCAGCCGATTTGAGCATTGTTGTTTTTTCTTGTTTGTTAGAGCGTAGTATATCTTCCTTTACAGTCACTCTAACGAAGCACTTGTTTATTTAATATTTGTTTATCTTCTTCTCCCGGCTGAAGCAGCCCACCATTGCAAGTACGACAGGGCTGCCCTAATTGTGGTGCCATCTATATGCCTAATCACGCTTGATAGCGTTATCGAGTCATTCACCGACTACATGCGTTTCATTGATCAAATGTGTGGGTAAATTATAAGTGACTTGATATAATCTACAGCAACTATTTGAGCTCAAGTATTATGATATGGGCAGGTTAAGACATTGCGTAAAGTAGGTACTACCTTACAAATTTTAAAGAGTGTGGCTGAAGTAAAAATGACGATCGAGCCCCAACAGTTTTCTAAAAAAGTGAGCTTGAGTTATATTGTTTGCAGCACAATTAAACAAAAATTAGGCTACTAATCAAAAACATAAGAATTCGCCCCTCTGGAAGACAAATCACAAAGCAACCTTCTCCGCGTACGTCTTTAAAAGCCGATACTGAAGTGAGCTATACACTTGAAGAAAAATAACCAGCAACTGGAATAAACTGCCTAAAGCGCCTTGCCTTTTGTGTAGTTTTTTTACTATGTACCAGTCCCTGTAAACATTCACTGTCATGTAAACTAAATTTTTCTACGTAGATGTGCTGGTATTTATCGCGCTAAAGCTTTTAGCCAGAAAGGCAAAAAGTAATTTTTAGAAGCTTAGCTGTGTAGGTTCGCAGGTTCGCATGATGTCGTTTGTCGCCGTCATCGTAGGTTCCCGCCGGCTGTACGTCTATACCATATCGAGCGTTCATAGAGCGCATACGGTTTATAACAATACAGCGCACTCTGCCCGTCCATTTATACATCCAAACGTTCATGCATCTGTCCATGCGTTCGTCCATTCGTACGTGTGTCTGTTCGCCCTTATACTAGTCGGTGACTTCGAAGTTAACATATGGACCTTAAAATCTGGCCTCGCTTCATCACCAGCATTGCCCCACCGCGGCGGTCTAGTGGCTAAGGTACTCGGCTGCTGACCCGCAGGTCGCGGGTTCGAATCCCGGCTGCGGCGGCTGCATTTCCGATGGAGGCGGAAATGTTGTAGGCCCGTGTGCTCAAATTTGGGTGCACGTTAAAGAACCCCAGGTGGTCGAAATTTCCGGAGCCCTCCACTACGGCGTCTCTCATAATCATATGGTGGTTTTGAGACGTTAAACCCCACATATCAATCATTCATCACCAGCATTCACTTGGTGGGACGGCAGACAAGTTGTTATCGCCTTTAGAAAATTTTTCTGGTAACTTCTGAAACCCATTTCCACATGGAGTAAGCTCGCGGAGTAACCATGTTGAGAAGTTACAAGGAAACGCATGACTAGCACACTGCTGACGTTATATCCGCCATAATCGGGCACACGGTGCATCAGTTTCCAATGATGTACTATGGCGCGTCTCCTCATGTGAAGTTAAATTAAAGTCAAGTGCTGAAACGTCTGGTGACACTGCATACCTTGAGGAGGGCTGTGTTATTCTTAAGGCGGGGCGGGTAATATCGCAGCTCTTTTTTTTCAACTCAACTTTTCGGGTATAGAGAAAAACACCGTGGGCATTAATTTTTTCGGCCGACTCATCGGAATCCAGTTTGTGAGACCTCTGTGTGAGACAAGCTACATGGAATCATAGTAAGCTGCTAAAGAAAATGAACCTATTATTGACTGATATTTTTCAAACATAAAGTGCCAGAAGCACAATATTGTATGTCTAGCCGAAGTAGAGGGCTCGGCAAATTTTGACTACCTTCGGTTAATGAGCGTGAACCTAAATCTAATCCAAGTAGACGGGCTTCTAACATTTCGCTTGTATTAAAGCGCTGCTGCTGACCGGTTGGATAAGAACTCGTGAATTCTAAGTCTCTAGCGTCTATGAGCGGAACCACTGTCTAACCGCACAAATTCACATGGACTTGCCGTTTGAACACAAAGCAATGCGGCAAATATTGTTGCCTTCAATGCATATCCTTCCTGAATGCAAGGCATAATAAAACTGTTAAACACTAAAACCGAATTTATGGTATAGCTTCGGTTGACCCAAATCTGACGCTCTAATTCAATGGTATGCCTACCTGGCTACCGTTCAAGTGACTTCTGAATCCATTTCAGGTTTTCATTATTGCAGCCTGGCTTCTAGACCACAGGACCTTCCTATTCACGTAACGTCGCAGAAATTTTCGCATTGCATAAAACGTCTCATAATTTTTATATGAGTTGGCAATGTATACAATAGAGATTATAATATGTGCTTCTGTTCAAATTCAATCTACGAGGTCCAATTTCTACAACAATACCTAATACAGTTTTTTGTTCTTTCAATAGTTGATTATTTCGTGTATACAACCTATAGTGAACGAGGATTCGAGCCTATTGTTCTAAAGAACCTCGGGAAATTTACAGAACCATACGTTACCTCGGGTAAGAGAAAGTTCTTTACCTTTTGCTTTATCTTAAGTAACTTTGAATTTCACCTTTTTTAAACATACCAGTGCTACGTTACGCTAATTAGAATATGCATTGCGTGCTAAGTTGCGTGATATAATTATGGCGCCTGAACAACTGAAACACCAATTTCTATGTTCGTGAAATGAGTGCCCACAAAGAGACGCAGTATGCTGAGCACATTAATACGTGATTGGGTACATGATATGAATTCTGGTGCAGTAGATTATCACGGAACATAATATACGGATATTCTATGACTTTGTTCATGGGAACAAAGGCAGTTCCAAAAGGGTGCCGCAGCATGTGTCAACCATTTTATTGTTATAAGCATCGTCCTTTAACACGTAGTGCCAGCTGTCATCATTATTTATGGTGCAGCAGCATTCAATGCAAAGTTTCTACAAGAAGGGTCAGAATGAAGCAGGATTCGGTTCAGACTGTGTGGCACTCTATATCCAACGAGAATGAATTATCATCGATTGATTGATTGATATGTGAAGTTTAACGACCCAAAACAACTATACGATTGTGAGAGACGCCACAGTGGAGGGCTCCGGAAATTTCGACAACCTGGGGTTCTTTAAAGTGCACCCAAATCTGAGCCCACGGGGCTACAGCATTTTCGCTTCTATCTAAAATGCAGGCGCCGCAGCCGGGATTTGATTCTGCGACCTACGGGTCAGCGGCCGAGTACCTTACGCACTAGGCCACCGCGGCGCGGCGAACAGGTTACCATCCTCAAACCAACGGGTTGACTTAACGAGTAAACAATGCGTTTGCGAAATACGTTTATCGAATGTAGCCATTGACGACATCAACTGAGATGATGTTCTTCATTTCAATACTTGTTTCCTTACCGAAACGGGTTACCATTCCCAAAGCAGCGGGTTGACTTGACGAGGGAACAAGATGATTGCAAGCATGTGTTCATTGAATGCAGTCATTGAGAACATCCACTGGGACAAATTTTGTTTCGATACTTTTTCTTACTCTAGGCAGGTTATCACTACTTTAGACTTTTTGGCCATCCAACTGTTTATTTTTGTCGTCGCATTCATCGCACGAGATAGACACGTGACGAAAGGTAGAACTAGCGTGCAATCGCCTTTCAAAGCACAGCAACAGAAAATTCACAACTGATATTCTTTGTATGTCCTCCAATCGAAGCCATCTACCCTCATATAGCAATACGTGACTTCGCGTGATATATCGCGTGAGAGAGCTCGTGTGATGAACTGTGTCAAAAAAAAGAGATCAAGGGAGAAAAAACGCCGTTGTTCTTTTTATTTTTGCAGGTTTTTTGGGCGACTGCCGATTCACTACACGTTGTATAAGTGTTAGAACTTGCTTGTACGGATTTATTTTTTAAGTTTACCGGTCATTTTATTTCTTTGTACAATAATAGCCGAGCAGCTTCATTTATACGTCACTGTGCATAGGCTTTTAAAATATGTTAGACGTAATTACCCAGTAGATTACTCGGATGTATTTCTTCGTTTTATTTTCCATGCAGCAGGGTAACAAATATTTTCGGCACATCAGTTGTAACCTGTAGCATTTTATAAAGTTCATGTTTTACATTTCTCTCTAAAATGCTGCTGTCACGTTTGTACTTCGTTTAGTCTCACTAGAAGAGGCCTAAGATAATATAGTAGGTTTTACGGAGTGTGCAGTGTCCTTAACACACAAAAAAGTGAATAAATGCATGTGGTATATAAATCTCTAAAACAGGCACCCCTTGCATGTATGCACCGTGGCCCCAATATGACTTACGCTACTGACCACATCAAAGCAAATTTAGCTGTTTATATAAATTGTATCGACGGAATATAATACACTGTTGTGTGTCAAAAATACTAACCAAACTTCGGATCAAAATAAGGCAGTTAATCACAGCACTTGATTACGAGAGCTCGACACTACCGCAGTGACGTTATCTGCCTTGTCTGTATTTTCATTGTTTCTAGAGCAGTGGAGTACCTTCATTTCCTTGTACACCAATAATACATATACGGCTGCAGACCACATTTACTACCGAGAAGCTGCACTTCGAATTCTTGCGAAAGCCTACAAGAATATGGGCGAAGAGAAGCTCCGATATCTGGTCGCCTGGAAATTCTTTTCGCATCTGGTCCGATTCACGGACCCTTACTTATTCCTTCAGGATAGGCCTCTCAGTGAGGCCAGCGATGTTTGTTACGATCACATCCGAAGAGTCATGGGTCTGGCGGTCATTAGCCCCTTCTTACAGTCGGGTAAGTATACTTCGTTGTGCACATTCAATAGCGCTCACATAAGCGCCATTCTTGCCAAAATGTTAAAATACTATTCTGCACAGCGAAGGCGCTCGAGCCATGATATGCTGCATCTCTCCAAGTCACAGCGACGTCGGTGCGACCCACCAATACCTGAGCAACTTGACTTGTCCTCCTCAAGGCGGGAACTGATTTCATTAACATTATTTTGCATATGTTTGGAACCCCTTCTCCCAGTCCAAACGTGGGAAGAGGAACAGGCAGGTGTGAATGGGGGGTCGTTTTAGAGAGAAAGGGCGCCGTGAATACTTGCGTGAGTTAACAGAAAAAAGGTATTCTTTGAACAAAGTGAAATGAAAGAAAAATAGGAGAACTGGCAGTGGTTAGACATCGCCTTTAATCACAATTTTGATGCAAGCACCTCTTAACATTGGTACACGAGAAGTTCCTCAGAAGGCTTTATTCTCATTGGTTTTTGTTGCAAATGTGTGATATTGAATGGTTTGAAAAGACCACTTAAACCACCCGACTACCAAAAGGCGCGAATTCATGACATACCGAAAAAATCGGGGGACCCTTTAAAAGGACACTGATCTCAACTATTAAGTCGACGTTGATTGTTCAAATGATGGTCCAGAAACCTCGTAGTGTTACTTTTGTGCTGTAGTCTAGACAACTTGTTCGCTGTCTTAGAGAATGGAAGTCTTAGAGATGGATGTCTTAGAGATGGAATGCAGACACACACGCATGCGTGAGCGCGAATGAGATACAGGTTTTTGATCTAAAGCAAGAGTCGCATGGCCTCCAACTACACGCCACGCTCTCGCCATATGGGACGTTAAACCCGCATATCATCATCATCATCATCACTCGCCATATCGGAGACCATAAAGAGGCTTTAAATGCCTCACTAATTGCAGCACATTATCGATCGTTTGCTGTTTGCTTGATCAATAGCTCTGAAAAGGCATGATATGTTTTCTCCTAGATGAACGCATTTGTCCAATTTTAAAGCTGTTTGAATGTTGCTGTGTGTTTTTAGGAGCGACGGCTGCACTATCCCGGCCTTTTTTGACGTGGTTTGTTTACCTCCCAAATGCGCCTACAACTGCCGATTAGGCTCTTCTCTAGCATGGCACCTATCGAACAAAATGCGTTTAGGAGACTTTTTCCCTTACATGGCATCTATATAGTGTTTTTTTTTTTGACAAAGCCGCTGCAAGCAAAATTCTGGCTCTGGTAGAACACCTGCTTGCCACGCGAACGGCCGGGTTTGATTCTCAACGGGAACTAAAACTTCATTCTTTCTTTTATTAGCTTTTTTTCAATTTTTTGCTCACGGGCGATTTTTCGCTCACAGAACACGGTGCTGACATCAACGGCGGAATATCTGCAACACGAGCTCTCTAACGCTATCGCGTTGAAAACTCCGAGCAAGCAAGTACCGGAATGCGTGCCACCTTCACTGTCAGCTGTCAATTATTGACGAGGAACATAGCTTTCAGCATCAGAAGCGTTGCACCATCTCGTGTGAGATATTCTCTGCTAGAAACAGTTGTAGCTGCCTTTGGAAAGTGTGAAGCCGGTGCAACACCTCTCAGTCCTTGGTGCATTTTCACCTGTGTGACATAAATTCAATCGTAAATAATTTTGTTTATTAGATGTGTGCGCACCCATGAAGTGTAACACAATATTTTAAGCAGTTCTCATGCACAATTTTTGTTATATGTCCCTCACTTCTGTGGCATCTGGTGAGTTCAGGGCTTACTTCAAAGTATGCAAAAGAGATGCATTTTAAATTATTCAACAGCCAATTCAATTAAACGTTGTTACTTAAAAATGAAACTACAAAAATGTTCTCGTTTTGTTCTGTGGTTTCGCAATTCTGCAATCAAATTGTTTGAAACGGTAATACCTTCTGTCTAGAATCTATCAGACTTCTTCGTAGGGTATCAGTCTAAATCCGCATACAGATTCATGAGTTTTTATCTACGAGAGCTTGCCTTGGTGAACAATCCCTCTTCCTTTTCGTCCAAGCACCGGCACCTTATGTAGCATATGGGCACTTTGTGAAGCCAGCCACTTTCAGAATAAATTATTATAATGAATTATTACGAACAAGGAAGTGCTGTACATGGAGGGGCATGTCTGACTGTGGGAGTGTTTCGCGAGTGAAGTTGTTGCAATATGTATTTAGGTGAAGCCACCCAGGAAGGTTAAAGCCAAAGCTTTACTGGCATAGTCAGGCGAGCTTCGCAGTGTATCGCCACACGACCTTGAAGTGAAAAATGCATACCCCATGACAAGCTATGAAATTTAGTTTTGGCACTGCAGTTATGCACGAGCCTAAAGTCACAACCGTGAAAGAATTGATGCGGCCCAATAACGCACTTTTGTGTTGGTTTGAGCGCTAGTTCTTGCCTCCACAACCACAGCATTGAAGAATAATGAAGGAAAACTGCTCGCCCAGGCCGCCAGCATGCTGCCCTTATTTGTTTCAGTGGGCAGGTTAGCCATTTGACCTTAACTTGTCATTCTCTAACGACCATTTATGTGCAAGATACGTCAGGTGGAATCTCAGTATGGTCGTGTGTGCGGTTATTGCTACTATAGTTCTTGTGAAAACAGACTAACAAGCGTGTGGTGTTCCATCATTGCCAAAAATGTGGTAATGCAGAACTAAACGGAACAATCGTTTTTTTTGCTTTCTTCGGCTTGGAACAAAAATGATTCACTGCTGTTGGATGGTATTCCAACGCGTCTGAAAGCGTTATCGTTTTGTTATCTGCGTGAAAGATTTCTTTATTGTGGAGGGAGGAGGAGGGTTGTTTTTATAGGTGCGTAAATTGCGTTCATCAAAATACACTAGTGTGACTTGAAATATCAGCCTCGTATGTTTTGACCTATTATAGTCCATAATGCTTTTTAGCTCAAAACGACACCGCAAAATGAATACAAGACAAAGGGATACTCTGAACTGACAAGATTTACTGCGCCGCTCCAGTCTTTATACCAACCAGATATTGCTATATTATGCATAATCAACACCAAGCTTACAATCACCACAACTTGGTGCCCCCATTGCACTCAAGATAGCACATCGAAAACTCTGAATTCAGAGCCGAAAAAGGTTAAGATGCACCAGTTACCTAAAATGCACGTTTCTCTTGAGATAATTGTTTACTGAACCATCAGCCGAAGGTTATTCATCTCTGCAGACACATGTTGCAAAATTTCATGTTTTTTGGGACAGGACATGCTGAAATCATGGGGATGTATGCTGGATGACTGCAGCCACTGACATCATATAATTTCCGTAGACTGAATACCTTGCTGTTTCGGCAGCTCAGAAGTTTCTAAGGAGAAAAGTGGCATCTACGTGATTACGTTGCGCAGTCTTTTCTTTAGGCTTTTTAAAGGCCATTAGGAGACGACAGCAAAGAAACATAGGAATAGTCTTAGGGAATGCCATGTTGCCATCATCATCATCACCCTGACTACGTCAACTGAGGGACAAAGGCCTCTCCCATGTTCCATCAACTCGGTCCTGTGCTTGCTACTGTTTCTTCTATACCCACAAATTTCCCAATCGCATCTGTTCCCCTAACTTTCTGTTTCCCCCTAGCCCGCTTGCCTTATAGGAAAATTCAGTCAGTTACCCTCAATAACCAGTAGTTATTCTACATGTCGGTGGTTATTCTACATGACCAGCGGTTATTGTACTACGCGCTATATGTCCGGGCTACATTCTTCTTGACTTCAACTGTCACATACTTAACCCTCGTGTGTTCCCAGATGAACTCTGCTGTCTCCTTGTCTCTAAAGGTTACACGTATCGTTTTTCTTTCTATCACTTGCTGCGTCATCCTCAATTTAAGCAGAACTCTCCTAGTAAGCTTCTACAATTCAGCTCCGTAGGTAAGTACTGGCAAGATACAGCTGGTATAGTCCTTCCTCTTCAGGAATAGTGGCAATCGACTAGGCTTGATTTGAGAGTGCTTGCATAATGCGCTACACCCTATTCTTATTCTTCTAGTTACTTCAATCTCATGGTTCGGCTCCACGGATATAACCTGTCCTAAGTAGACGTAGTCTTTTACAACTTCAAGTGCACTCTAACCTACCTCGAAGCACTATTCTCTTCAGAGATTGTTGTACAATACTTCTGTTTCCTGCAGTATAAGATCTACCTATCCGCTCTCCTTCTCTAATTCGGTAATCATGAGTTGCAATTCGTTACCTTAGTTGACTCAGCAATCCGATTTCATCAACGAAGCGCTAGTTACTATGGTACTCCGCATTATTCTTACCACTATCTCCTCCTATTCTAGGCATCTGAAAGCCTCTTGCAAGCACGCGGTAAATAGCGTTGGGGAGATTGCATCCCTTTGTCTTACACCGTTCCTCATTGGTATTCTGTCTCTCCTTTCATGGAGCACTATAGTGACAGTTGATGTTCATACATAATTTGAGGACGCCCTGTTTCAGCTGTGTCAGCATGACTGCTGATATTCCCATATAATCAAATACAGGGTCATAATCTATGAAGGCTATGTGTAGTGGTTGGTTGTATTCTGAGCATTTCTCTATTACCTGATTGATAGTATGAGTGTGATCAACCTCTTCATTACCAGCAGCTTTGCCTCTTTCCATCCTATGCAAGGCTTTTCTGACTTCTTCGGTCTATGCTTGTGGGGTGTCATCTGGGGTACTGCTAGTTCTTACATTAAGGTCATGGTTTTCCCGGTTACTGTGCAGATCTCTCTATAGCTTCTTCACGTATATAGCTATCCTATCTTTATCGGTTGTTACTTTGCCTTCCTTGTCCCTTAGTGCATACACCTAGTTTTTACCCATTCCAAGTTTTTTTACCGCTGTTAATGCTTCCTCGGTTTTTTGAATCGTGTGAAATGTTCTCCATGTTATAAATTCTTACAACGGATACCTTGTGCTTATTGATCAACTTCGAAAGCTACTTGTTCTATTATTTTTGTTGTGTTTGAGGCTTTCGTGCGATGACGTTTATTCATAAGGTTCTTCGTATCTAGAGGAAGCTTGCCAGTGTCTTGCTGAATTACCGTACCTCCAACTTCTACGGCGCACTCCTTAATGATACTCGTCAGGTTCAGTGCGTCAACGTTAAGGCTGGTTTCTCCAATAGAAGCAGAGTATCTGTTTTGAAGCGACACCCTGAATTCCTGTATATTCCCTCTCAGTGCTAGCCCATTCATTGGCTTCTTGTATATCGGTTTATGTTGACTCTTCTTCAAGTCTAGGCTGAATCAAAGCTTTACCATTCTATGGTCACTGCATCATATCTTGCCAAGTACTTCCACACCCTGCACTATGCCAGAGTGCGCACTGAGTATAGGGTGTATTTCGCTCTTACTTTTGCCATTACGGCTCCTCCATGTCCACTTATGGTTCCGTCGTTTTTAGTAGAAGGTATTCAAGATCCGTAAGATCTTGCGTCCTTCGAATTCTACTAATAGTTTTCCTGTAGCATTTCTAGTACCGATGCCATAACAATCCACTGCCTAGTCTCTAGCTTGCTTCTTTCCTACCTTGGTATCGAAACCACCCATCAGTATAGTTTACTGTGTTTTTACTCTACTCATGACCGATTCTCCGTCTAGATAAAAGCTTTCAACTAAAACGTCACCATGGCTGAACGTAGGCGCGTTAGCCTGTACCACCTTCAAATTTTATCTTTTAATGAGTTTTAATACAATACCTACCACCATTTCACTATTGCTACAGTATTACTCTACGTTTCCAGCTATATTTACGTGGATATGGCGCCTCGCGTTAAGTTCTCTTCTGTCGGCGAAGCCACGATAGCAAAGGACATACGCATTCCTTAGCACTGGATAAGCCTCATTTGTCCTCCTAACATCACTGAGCCCTATCACATCCCATTTAACACCCACTAGCTCCTCGAGTAGTACACCTACACTTGCCTCACTTGATAAGATTCTAGCATTACAGATTGCCAAGTTCAGGTTCGAATGGTGGCCTGTCCCGATCCAGAGATTCTTCGCACCCTCGGTCGCGTTGCAGATATGACGACTGACGTAATTAGCTGCTTCGCTGCCGATGGGAACTGATGGCCGTGGAATAATTGATGATTTCATGCAAGAGGGGGTGGCCAGACATTGCACCAGGGTGACCGATCCTTTTCTGGTGGGGCAGTGCGTTACCGGTGGGGGTCACCAGTGAGGCCGCACCCCAGGACTCTTAATGTGATTTCATCACCAAGCGGATATTTTTTTTTCAAAATCTGGTTGAGAATTGCACCACACCAGCATTTTATTCACAGACTACTTGCACGCGAAGCTGATACGCTAAACACAATGCCATCTCTGCATCTATGCGTCTTGTAATACTATCCCACAAAATGTTCTGGACAGTTCGTCTAATGTGACTTGTTTTCATGGTGCTTTTCTGAACAGAGATTGAACCGTACAGGGTAAAAAGAGCGACGAACATGATGACTGAAATCCGCGATGCCTACGTGAGGGCCCTGCAGCACTCAAGCTGACTCAGCACCGACTTTCGACAAGCTGCTATAAAGAAAGTCCGAGACATGATGTCCTACGTTGGAAGTCCTGGCAAGCACTTAGATCCTGAGTTCGTCGAGGCGTTTTACAGTCAGTATTTTCAAGTATGCACGCCTCTAATGCACTAGATAGATAAACGCATGTACATGGAGGAGCCCTGCTGTGTATCGAACGGGATAGGAAGTTTGCCCCGTATAATTGCTCTTTCTTACCTTCATCGTCAATTTTCAACAAACGGGGTTAAAATCATGCAGGTTTTTTATTGTAATGCCAGCTGTGAATTCCCTGTGTGGTTTGACAAGAACTGGTCACTTACCACCTTAAACCTCTGAAAGTCTGGGATCTGCACAAGCTATGGTAGGCATGTGTAATTGTCAGTTCAAGTGCAATTGTCAGTCCAACTAGCCCAACTTTTGATTCTGGGGTACGTATAACTTCAGTTTTGTTCCCGCAGCTTTTGCGCAGCAGGTTTGTTTGAACTTCAAGCAATGGTGGAAGAAAAGGATGTACTTCATTTACAGTATTTACACCACGCAGTACAGTTCATAGCAATTTGTTCACTCAGTTTTAACTTTGACTGCGATTATATATGCATGAAAGGCTGCTTCACGGTTCCCTTATCGCGAAGATTGTTTGACACGTATCGAACTTTCGGTTTGGAAAAGCACAAAGATCGAAGAAAAATACGGGTTTAATTCAGACTCATGTTCAGCGCACTCAATACCACCTTGGTTTTTTTTTCTATCCAGAGTTATATAAACCTTGCCAATACCTTCTACACAAAGACTCCTGTGACGCGAACCAAAAGGCAGGTACCCCCGCTTGTCCTGCGCTCCGCGGAAAGTGTTTCGGCAGCAAGTGTTCATTGCATTGACTTCTACAAATCTATATGCCTCGGAGATCAAGGTAACATGTACAGCACTACTAGCGGCAGCTTTAATCGTAGATGCCGCGCCAATGTTGGGATGGCATTACGTGGACGCTACCGGAAGTTGTGTAGGCTGTGAGTGCTGCTCCGAATAAAACCCTAAACTTTGAGACACCCCTCGACCCATTGAGAATGTAAGGCACATCGCAGGCATCTGGTAAAAGGTGCATTGATCTGGCCGGCCACTAATCATGTCGCCGTAGTAAAATGCACCGGCAATTCTTACAATGCCAACCATTCAATGTAGTGAAACACCTGTTCACAGTGTGATTGAATGACTGTGCAAGTAATCAGAGGGGGACTTCACCTGTGTAATTTCCTGCTTAAATCTCTTGTCGTTTACAATCAGTCTCCCTTGCCAGCACATAGTTTATTTCGCAATTGTCGCATGGAAATTCATAATAGTTCTCTGGCACAGTTTTAATAATGATGAGTCTTGTATTTAAACGCAAATAAAACATGACGAATAAAACTGCAGGTGACTTACAGATAAACGGGCCTACTTACAAATGTCGATTTGCATGACAAGGGTTTTCGTAACTTCAAGACCTCTTTCGATGAAATCTCTGAGGTAACATAAAAGAAAACAGAAATATTTTGTTTCCTACATCTAACAGAAGTCCTAAAGAAAGCGAATCTTCACAACAAATAAAATAATATTGATTTGGGCGGGCCCTGCAGCATCGTTCGACCCTCAGCAGGCCACAAGTCGAATAGCATGTACACACATTCCAACGCGACACCACCGGGTTACACCTGGTACAAGATCGCATCAAAAATATGCGGAAAAAAGGTAATGCTGCATCAATAGCCCTACTGTGGATTGTGGAAGCAGTTTTTTTGAAAGCTTATGCACTCTGCTCATTTCGGGGAAATATAAACAGCTTGTGCTTGGGGAAATCCTGAGATTGATATGACATTAAAGCATTCGACCTGTGAGGTCGCAAATTCAAAGCGTTCTCTGAAGTAGTAACAACTTTAGCAGTTATATCGCTTGTGTATTAGTTATATCGCTACGAATGAACTATTATAACTGCTCTAGTTTAAAAAAAAACCGTTTGCATTTGAGTGCCAGCGCGGTTTTCTTGTACATTATAGGTACGTCTTTTATTGCATAGGTCAGCAAATAAAACTGCAACTTACTTAGACTCACTCTAGAAGTATATTACACTTTGAACTAACTCAGACTAGCCCCGCCGCGGTGGTCTGGTGGCTAAGGTACTCGGCTGCTGACCCGCAGGTCACGGGTTCAAATCCCGGCTGCAGCGGCTGCATTTTCATTGGAGGCGGAAATGTTGTAGGCCCGTGTACTCAGATTTGGGTGCACGTTAAAGAACCCCAGGTGGTCGAAATTTCCGGAACCCTCCACTACGGCGTCTCACATAATCATATGGTGGTTTTGGGACGTTAAACCCCACAAAGCAATCAATTAACTCAGACTCGGGCTAACTATAATTTTGTGAGATGGACTCACTCAGACTCACACTGATAAAAATATTATTCACCTGGACTCACTGGGACTCAAACTTACCATCTTCTTACTCAGCTCACAGGGTTTCCTAATTATACACTAGAAAAAACTGTGGCGCTAGTGTCAATGGAATCTGCCACGCACGGTACTTCACAGAGCATGGGAATGATTCACAGGGTTTCCTAATTATACACTAGAAAAAACTGTGGCGCTAGTGTCAATGGAATCTGCAACGCACGGTACTTCACAGAGCATGGGAATGATGGGTGGTACACGAATTTGTCTAATATTTGTACTCCTGGCTCCACGTGTGTTGTGTCTAAGATCTGTTCTTTCATGAAACATGAGCAGCAAATCTTCAGCACTTGCGCTTCACCACCTAATTTTTTTGGCCTACCTATTGAAATCAAGTCGCGAAGTTCGACAGGGTTTGTTCTTTCCTTCGAAACAAAACCGAAACACAGCAATAAACAAAGCCACAAGTGCCATGCACCACCCGCAATTATGATTACAAGGCAAATCTGTGTACTTCCCATCATTCCCATGGTCGCTGAACGATCGCACCACCAGAGTCCCCTCTAGTTTTTTCAGTAAACCCTATAACTTAGCTGGACTCACCCAGATTCACAGCTCGATCAGACTCTGAGTGAGTGCAAGAAAGTAAACTCATGAGTGTGTCCGCCGCTCTTAAGTTCGCTGGTCCTCTCGCTCAGAACCCTACCCGGATGCACCGCTTGACCTCGAAGCGCTGTTCCCGACGTGGATAAAGGCTCTGAGTCTCTCTACTCAGTATATGTGGACCGACACAACAACCCCGCTCTACGACGAGACTGCTTACGTCCCATATTATACTGGTTTCAGCAACAATATCATTGTACCGACAGCATCCCTGCTTTTTCCATTCACGTATACGCATGGAGTTGACGCCTTTAACTAAGGTGGCCTGGGAACGGTACGTATACATTATTTCTTTAATGTGTTTTTCCACCAAATTATTCTACGAAAACCAGTTTTTCGGGGTTACCATATTTACTCAAACGTAACACGCGTTATTATCCTGGTTTTCGCTACCTCAAGTTGAATCTCACTTGTTATTATGTAACCTATATTATAGTTGTCTTAAAGTGCAACAATGCACTGAATTGTTTTATTTCTGGAAACCAGTTCTTCGGGGTTGCCATGTTTCCTCGAACGTAACACGCGTTTTTTTACCGGATTTTCGCACCTGAAGTTTACTCTTACTTGTTATTACGTACCCTATTTTCAAGTTGTCTAAATGTGAAATGATGCATTCAAATGTTTCATTTCTTTGTACTTTTTTCTTGCTGTAAGTCATCCCTAACATTACAGTCTTAGTCACGTGACAATCGAGTGAATACGCCAACTAGCGTACGAAAATATTCCTTTAGGTTTCAGGGCGGTAATGCTTAGTTTTTTAGCATTATTTTTTCTTTCTGTACATTAACAGAAAATGGAGTGAAGGCAAAGGGCTTAGGAGCTTGACGAAGGGTTTTGCTGCAAATGAACTGAGACACGCTGGCCATGATAAGCACCTAACGAATTACAATTATTAGGAATAAGAAAGAAAATAAAGAAAGTACAAGTCCAATATGATGTAACGCATACAGTAACAATAAAGAATTGTTAATCGTAAACAAGCATACAAACAAGAATTGTAGTGTTCATCGTATTAGCGCAAAACAGAGACATATGCTTGACAAAAGCACAATAGATACGTTTAAGAAATAGCCACCTGGCCTAATACTTGCACCAGTAAAAACATAGAATACATCATAGGCAAGCAGAAAGAAACTGAGGTGAACATTTGGCAGAAGTTAGTCTCTTTGGGATAATAATGAGACAATGAGAAAACACCAGCCAAAAATTGTATACAGAAACCCGAAGTTTTGAAGCGAGACCGGCTTCTTCTTCAGGGGTGAGAAAGCCAGAGATGTGCGGTGCTTATATACGGTTGCTTGCCTCGCGTTGAGGCTCGCTGCGACCCGTCGGAAACCCTGTCAGTAGAAGAATTGCAATATCCCAGTGGAGCGGCTGATGTTCCGCGCTTTCCGCTGAACGTGCCAGGATTCCAGGAGGAGTCCTTTCTGTTTGTAGAATCACTGCGTCGTCGGGGTGGATGTGGGGGTCCGTTTGCTGTTGAGTTTACGGAGTTCCTTTCTGTACTGTCGCGTCCTTTCATGGAAGTTCTTTGCTTCAACAATATAGAGTAAGTGGGGCAGTGGGCGCAGGAAATCTAGTATACGATGTCTTGATATTTCTCCGCAGGCGCGTGATATTTGGGGCAAAGAAGGAAGCTGCAAATAATGGTTGATGGCCTGTATGCGATGTTGACCCCTGCCCTTTTCAGTATATGGGCTATTGCCTGTGACGTATTGCATTGACGCGCATTGTTGTTGCGGCGAGAAATGTTCCACGTTTTTACTCTTGCGTGGAGATCTGCGAACAAACGCTTTCGTGTATCCATTGACGCCGAGGTCACTGATTATTCTGTCCTTTTAACCCTTCCATTTTTGTGGTGACGAGCAACTTTCTTCAGTCCTTCGAAAAAGGCTTCACATAACAGACACCTTGTGGCATGTGGGGTGCTTTGGGCTGATTCGAACGTAGCATCCTGCGTGCGTGGGTTTCCTTAACACCGAATAGGAATACTCTGTTCGTGCTTTCTCATTAGTTTACATAGAAAGGAGAAAGCCGAATGGTTCTCTCTTTTCACTGTGTGTCATGCTCAACAGTGCTCAGGCATGTGAGCAAGTTGTCGACCTCACCAAGTTTCACCACACAAAAGCAATCATCCGCAATGCGCACAAACACCTTGGGTTTGGGCTTAAACACGAAAAGCGCCCACTTCTCAATGTCCTCCATTACAAGCGCTGCCACTGTGGCTGGTCGATTAAGGTGGATTCATCATCGAGCGCCCGATGCATCCCAAAAAGTGCGAGGTGAACGGCAACCCTGGTGATAATGAAAATTACACCAAAGAACACCATGTAGTCGTTTTCATCCAGGTTCACGTTGGACGTCATTTCCACGAAATGCCCCGAGTGCTGTGTGCAGGTTTCTGTCTTTCGGCACTCGGGACATTTTGTAGAAATTGCATGCAACATGAGTGCTTGAAAATGACTGCGTGGAGTCCTTCGGTGTGATTTTCAATTTCACCAGGGTGCCCGTTTACCTCGCACTTTCTGTGACGCACCGGGCGCTCGATGGTGACTCTACCTTGATAGAACACCTCTCTTGGTTGATGAGATAGGCCGGCTTTTGGAATTATGCCTATTCAGCACCTATTTTTCTTTCAAAAATGCCTTTTTCAAGCGTTTCAGTAGAACCACCGTGGGGGTGGTGATATCAACCACAGTAGCAGCGCTTGTAATGGAGGACATTAAGAAGCGGGCGATTTCTATATTTTACCTCAAACCCAATATGTCTGTGTGGTTCGTGGACGACTGCTTCAGAGTGGTGAAGTCTAGTGAGGTCGACAATTTGCTCGCATGCCTGAATTCTGCTAAGGAAGACATACAGTTCACAGAGGAAAGAGAACAATTGAGCTCTCCTTTTTCTAGGGGCACTAATGAGAATGTACCAACAGAGCCGGTCCTTTTTGGTGTTCATGGAATCCACCCACAAAGCATGCTACCTTCAAATCAGCTTAAACAGCCCACATGCCGCAAGCTTTCTGTGACGTGAAGCCTTTTTTGGAGGGCCGAAGGAAATTGCTCGTCCCCTAAATGACGTAAGGAGGAAAAGGACAGAATATTCAGTGTCGAAGGCGCCAAAGGCTACAAAAAAGCTTTTAGTCACACAGCCTTAAACTGGAGTAAAAAAGCGGCACCCGCATCGCTTCAACGACAATGCGTGTCGTTACAATACGTCACCGTGGCGCCAGCGAAACAAGAGCCCGCATACTGGAAAGGGCAGAGGTTAAGCCATCTAACACTCAAGCCATCTAACACTCTTGGAAGCTTCATTTCTTTCTTAAAAAATTACACACCGGCGGAGAAATCTCAAGGCGTCGTATACCAAATTCAGTGCGCCCACTGATTCGCTTGCTATATTGGGGAAACAAAGAAGGTCCGTGAAATGACTCGACAAGACAAAAATGAACTCCGTCAAGCGAACAGCCAACTAAGCGCAGTAGCAGGACACTGCGAGTGGTTTCATCACCACATCCGTCAGGGCAACGCGGTAATCCTGAAAAAAAAATGGCCCCGTATCTGCATGTTTCAATGCAAATGTCGTCAAAAGACAATTGTCTTGCGTCTGAAGAGAGTGAACGAAACGTTTATTTGATCTTCTGCACGAGAAAATCGATTAATCGTGTTGTGGAGGCGCTGCATTACAGAGTCTCATTCCATGCCGCGAAAGCGAACGAGTGCATCGAGGCATATTAGACACAAGCGCTATCTGGCAGCTATCTTCGAAAACAAAAAGAACTGTCTCGGGTGCGATAAGGTGTAGAATGCAAAGCGGTGGGCAGGTGAAATCACCGTGTCGTCTTAGCAAAGCGTTGGAAACACTTGCCTTTTTTGGGCGTCGTGTTGCAATGTCAACGCAGCGTGATAGCGCTACAGTCCTTAGAATTAATTTTGTATGTCTTTTCTAGTATAAAAACACATACAAAATAATAACGTTTTGTTATGGTACCTTTGATATTCGCAGGAATTGCGGTTTCAATACTAATCGCACAACTATGAGCGCTGAAGCTTGAGCAACATGGACGCTGCGGATGGGGTTGGCCATTTGAGGTAGCGTTTGGTGTCGTTTTGGGTATTGTTTTGGGTATTGGACACACAGACAAATGTACAGACAGACAGCTAGTTAAATATTTTTGCGTCGAAGGTCCCCAAAAAAGACTATTGTCCTTAAAAACACTCCCATAGTCGATGGCACACAACCGGAAAAAAACACGTGCTAAGCCCCCAAAAAACCAATGTAAGAAAACGTAAAACAAAAAATGCACTGGGTTATGTTACGTTCACAAAAGCCAGTTTCACATCTCTTATTATAACAGAGGCTTCCCTGACGCACTTGTCACCTCCTTTCGTAATTCGATACGCTTACAGTATTAAAACCGATAGCCTTTGTTGGGGACCTTCTATACAAAAATTTTGGTCTATCTGTCTGTCTGTCTGTTTGTCTGTCTGTCTCTACATTTGTCTGTTTGTCTACCATTACCGCAAACCGGGTGCTCTAAACAGCACCAGCCGATACCCCGAATGGCCGACCCTATCCGCAGTGCCCACCAATGTTGCTCAAGAATGCGCGTTAATAGGTGTAAGATTGTCCATTAAAAAGTAAATATTGCGCATATCTGAGGCACCATAACAACACACATGTATTCTGCATGTTCGTCTTTTACTAGAGAAGGCACACATAAGAAATCTTATGGATCGTAGCGCTTATCACGCTGCGCTAACCATACAACGCTTGCACGGAACGGGGTGTGTTTCGAACGCTTTGCTAAGACGAGCCGGTGCTGGAAGCTACCCGTCGCCTTGCGTTCTACACCTTATCACCTCTACACCTTATCACCTCTCAGCACCACGTGCTTTGTTTTCCAAAAAGAACTGCCAGATGGCGCTAATGTCTCACGTGTGACGTGACTTGATGCGCTCGTTCACTTCCGCTGCACGCTCTAGGCACTCTAACGGCACCGCCTCCGGAACATCATTCGCCAATTGTCTTGCGCAGAACATCAAATATATGTTTTGTTCAGTCTCTCCACACGCAAGACTGTCGTCTTTCGACGAAATTTGCAGATTACATGCAGATACGAGGCCTATTTTTTTCTCGTCATCTTTATACCAACATGCCCAACTGGCACTCATATAACTTTAGCTTCTTCTACATACCATCCGTATACGAATAGCCGTAATGAGCGCTTCCAGCCAACATCCTCTCACATTTTTTCCGTGTACTTACATCCTAACCAAGACAACTGGGATAACATTACCGTTTCTAACCTTCGTCTCCCATACTGCAGTACAACTATAAACTGGGTACCGCCCTTTTTTTCTCCGTTATGGACAATCTGCCTCTTTCGTCTTGAACACGGCATTCTTCTCTGCTCCTGCTACGAGCTGTACTTTGTTCCTCGAAGAGTTCACAGCTCTAGTTACGAACGGCCATTAAATCACTCGCAAAAATACGGTATCTCCCCAACAACAGAGAAAACGTCGCTGTGATAGCGAACGACATGCCGTGGCCTCAAATCCTGAAGGCGGGGATTTACGGCGGAGTCCGGTTTTAGCGTCACGGTTTTGCGCGAAGTTTTTCACCAGTTTTGTTCAATTCACAGTTGTACGGCCGACATCTCCAGTGAAATATCTCATCACCGCAATTCAGCCCATCACGGACCACCGTCAGCGAAGCACGCAAATCGCTCACGTCTAGCGCGTGAAGCATTTTGTTACTCGTTCAGCCGATCCCTTAGTGGCGGCCTGGTTTACTACTACGAGGATGGAGGGTAGAGGATTAGTGGAAGGACATTTCGAACATATATATATATATATATATATATATATGACGTATGAAGCGATGGTTGGTAGAAGCTGAAGAAGAAGTGAGAATGGAATAAACATGGGGTATGAGCCAGGCCACGTCACCTGTTCATTAGCTTCACACGAGTCGACAGGATGAAGACCTGGCCACCACCCATCAACCTGGCATCATTCCCAAAGCCACTGGCAGTACGCCTCAACTTAATATCGACCACAGAAGAGGTAATCTCAGTCGCATGCAGTTCCTGGCATCATGGCAGAGCCATCTACTGACCTTGCCATCCCCAAGTACACCGGAGCAGCGGAAGATGGACCTGTGCAGGACTGGTTCGACCTGTTCCAGCTCCACGCTACCGCTGCATCATGGTCGGAACGGGAGATGGTTACAAACTTCAGCGACTATGTGACTGGTGAGTTATTCAAATTTTACCTTACCCACATCTTCGATAACGACGGATCGTGGCAGACGATCAAAGAAGAGATGATCACTCGTTTTAACGACTATGACCAAGACCTAGTTATTGCCGACCATCGGGAGGAAACCGCACACTATCGTCAATTCCCTAAGCAGTCCTCAAGCATTCGAATTCCCAACGTGAATCGACAATTGCCACAAGACGAAGTGGCACATTGAGTTTACATTCAGAAGACCATGCATGCTTGGGGAAAAACATAACCATCAAGCGTGCCTCTCTTCTGCACGAAAGCCGGCATTTCGGAAGTCCTCACTCCAGCCTATGACGCGAGACGTTGCTCACCGACCTGATGCTCTTAATTCTTCATCTCGCATACGTGGTCCACCACGCAGTTTTCCATCACGCAGCTCTTCGAGCGCTCCTATCGCTCACCATTTGCCTCATAAGGACGCCGCGACCACGGTCCCTACTGAAACGTTCCGTAAGATGCGGAGACCTCACATACGGAATTATTGGAATATGGAAGACGTATGATGCGGACTCCGCATAAGACGTATGATGCGGACTCCGCATAAGACGTATGATGCGGCCTCCGCATCCTATGGAAAGACGTATCATGCGGAAATTACTGAAATGTGTGCATGCTACGTCTGAATCTAGTGCAAAGCAATATAATGTGTAAATTGAATAGACGTCCACATCTTGAGTACATGCAATACTGTGTACAAATCACAATATTTCTTAAACGTGCATGATGAGGGATTGAATCATCGGCATCTTACTAATTGTCGTGATGCGGAAGCAAAATTACCTTTTAAATAAAATAAATTACAAAACTACTAAATTAACATGCTAGCGATCATAAATGGTGGTTACATTGCAACACATTGCAGTGTTCAATGCATGACTTAAAGAACTTATGAAGTTATTATTATCAATAGAGAAGCATTAATATACACATCAGCCCTGCTACAATCAATATGTTTTTTATTTGTCTGTATGCTCCAGCTGTGAATAGTGACATTGAAGTGTTGATCGTACACAAATGAGGTGACTGCACCGCAATTTCACGAGCTCCACCTAAGCCACAGGATGGTGGCACAATGTAACAGCAATTTTAAAACGAAATGTTTAAACATAAATAATAATCATAGCACTGTGAAAGTGTGGCGCTGTGTTTATCTCATGAATGCCTTGTGGAGATCGGCGAAATGCTGCTTGAGGCTCCGGCACCACTGTAAATTTTGAAGGTCACTGCGATAGAACTTATGTGTCCTTCATAGGCACCTGGAAATGAAAACAATTGGCACAAATAATGTCAGAGACACATGTTAGCACAATAGTTTACATGCACAAGAAATATAACACAGAATGAAACTGAAAATTTAAGGCACACAATCCTTCATGTTATGCATATGTGAATAATAGAAGGAATGAGTGTATAAATTAGTTCTGCCACATCAAAAAAAACAGCATGCTTATCACAGTGAAAATAACTAGGTTGTCATGATTTTCAATGGTAGAGATAATCGATTAATATGTCCTTATGAAATTATGATTTTAACGCTTCTTGTACAGTAAAACTTTAGGAACTGCAAGTGAAAGCTCTCAATGTTCATTTAATAGTGTGTGCACGTACATCTGCTGCCTTTATACTATACAGTTTGTGCACAAAATTGGCATCTTGAACAATTTTGAGAGTTAAACCTATGCAACTTATGAAGGTTAAAATCACCATGAAAGCAAGCAGGACCAGGCAGGTGTCATTAAAAATCTGTGCAAGCCAAATAACTATAACCGAACTGCACACATATAGGGGAGCAAGAGTAACAGAAATTCGGCTGCTGACCCGCAGGTCGCGTTATCAAATCGTGGCTCCATTTCCGATGGAGGCAGAAATGCTGTAGGCACGTGTGCTCAGATTTGGGTGTACGTTAAAGAACCCCAAGTGGTCGAAGTTTCCAGTGCCCTCCACTACGGCGTCTCTCACAATCATATAGTGGTTTTCGGACGTGAAACCCCACATTTAAATCAAGAATAACAGAAATAAACTGCCAACAGAAAAGTTGGGTGCATGTGCTATCTGTACACCTTACTACATACAGCATGCTCATTACATTTTAAATACCGATACTAAAAATAACTGCTCTATTAGGAATGTAAAAGGTAAGGTAGAACTGAACGACTCTACAAAAAGTGACCCTATTATGACATCACGTTTTCTTATAACAAAATTGACTAAGACTCTCAAATATCATTATGCAAGGGAAAAATCTTCAAAAGAACAATCAAGTTTGAAGTCATAATTATTTATATGGCTACTATGACTATAACCAAGAAATCGACCTCAACATGGCTAATGTTAGTTTTTAATGCCTATGTTCACTAGACAATGAACTATACCACAAAAAGCACAGCGTTCAGGCAAAGCACCACACAAAAAAAAGAAAGCAGTCCTTTTTGTTATTACCTACAATGCCTTTAAATTGGTATTTTTACCTCTACTTTCCACTTTTTATCTAAGTAACTGGTGTGAAACAAGTTAGCTGAAAATGCACTGTGCCTCCAAAACCTGTTGGTTGAATCTGAATTTTAAAAAAATGGTGAAGCTTGCACTAAATTAGGCTCCACAAGCCTTGGAACAGTGAGACTACATGACTCTTAGGACTACTTTAGTTACTTGTGTTTTGTTTCTGGGCCTAAGCATAAAGACAAGGGCTTAACTGAATTGCTGCTAACAAACAAATGCTTTCGAAATTGCCCGAGCGTCAAAGGATGCTCAGCCATTTGTTGTGTTTTGCACTGGGCTATTCTACACCAAACATACAAACCATACTGCCTGGCGACCATCACAGATGTATAGTTTAAAAAATGATGATAATTTACTCTTCTGAAAATAGTTATTTGCAGAAATGTTTTGAAGAGAAAAGAGTAGTGGTCACGTGGGTACCTTCAGAATTTCGCAGAATGTCGTGCGGGTGTTATTTGTGAGAAAAATTTCAAACTACCGCTTTTTCTTGCCATATCAAATTTGATCTACATATTACGTAAAGATGCTTCTTAAAGTATTTGAAATCAAGTAACATTAGTGCAATTTTTCTGCTACATAGGCTTTGAAGAATTCAGCCAAACTGTTTATCGTTTGCATTTCGTGTATGGCAATACTGCATTTTGTATGAATATTTGAGCCACAAATTCTCACTGCACAGAAGTTATATTTTACGAAAAAAAATAATGTTAGGTCCAGATTACAAATATCACTATATAATCGTTTTTGTCCACATTGAGATGCAATTTGAGCTGTGTGTTTGTCTAATTAAAAATTACTTTTATATGTAAGTTGAAAGCAAATAAACAGTTCTTCTTACATGGCAAGTGTTATCAATACAATTTTTGTTTAAATGAGGAAAATGACTTTTGAAGTCTCCTATTGAGGACCATGGGGAACTTCGGAACGGAAGCTGTCGTACATCAAATGCAGAAAACAGCCATCATAAGAAACCTTCAAAAATTCATTTCTACTTTAAGACAAAGTGTAATCATATAACTTGCCATATAAAGAGAACTGCTTCCTTGCTTTTGATGTGGCGAAAAAATTGCACTAATATTACTGAGCTTCATGCATTACACACAATCACCTTTACTTAATACCAAGACCGAATTTGGTGTAGAAGAGGCAGTATTTTTGCAACACTTTACTTTTTACAAACAACACCCAGACGACATCCTGGGAAGTCCAGAAGGCACCAACGTGGCCTAATATTTTGTTCTCTGCGATATACTTTAGCATTTTTCTGTTTTCAGAAAAATACAGTAAACGAGCACAATATTTTTTTTTCAAAACACATTTAGGACAGTTGGCAAAATGGCTGGGATGTTTGATGCGTAATTGCCTTACTGCCAGCATTTATTCTTCCGAAGCTCAAGCTATCACCTCTCTGTTACTGCCTCCCTCACATACAATGCCTGCATAGGAAAGAAAAAGAAAGGCAGGTCCGACAAAGTTCACAAGGCAAGATATTGTCATGTTGGATAAATTCATTACCATAAACAGCAGCAAAATAACATTCATTTTTGAGTAGTCCAAGACACAAGCTATATACCAGCATACTAAGAGCCAAGCACAAACTTTTCAATTGAACGTGTGTGGTGATAGACAGGAAGCACTTATTGCAAGACTGATCAGTCTGTAATTAACTAAATGAAGTGCAATGCACTGTTCAATCCAAGACCACATAGGCATCTTTGCTATAGCAAAGCCATGTGTCATTGATTCATGCACTAGATGGGACAATGCAAATGTAACAAAAAAGGTGAAAAAAGAAAACAAGGGAAAAAAAGAAGAAAAGGGGGATGCAAAGTAGGAGCAGTGTAGCACTACTTTTACTTTGCATTCCCCTTTTCTTTCTTCTTTTTTCTTCTTTTCTATCATTTATCTTTTTTTGCTTCCCTTACCCCCAACCTCCGACAGGAGAACACTTTGTATCAGCGCAACCTAACTTGAAAATAAGCAAGGGCTACACTCTTCTGCGTTATAGGTTTTTTTTTTCAGACAAACATTTCCAACAGGCACACACGCCTATACCAAAAGATGATGTCATTACTGACCCCATTTAAACTAACACGCCAAGGATGACAAGGTGACTTCTAGAAAATAGGTCCTCCTATCGCAACATCGGCCAGCCTGTCTGAAGCACTTCTACTGTTCACCCTGATTACCCCACTAGATGTTTCCATCTGTCGACTCACATCTTCATTTTGGATAACACTAAGACGAGCTTACATTGATGAATACGCACGAAAGTTTAGTGATGTATCATGTATGAGATTAGGCAACTCTGTTAAAAAATTATTGATAGCTTGCTTCCAGGCTTTTTATACTGTAGCCTGAAACTTCGTAATGTCTTCTATGCACATGAACCAGATTGACAACGTAATGCACAACATGCTTAAGAATACTGCGAGGAACAAGATAACGACAAAACGACCAGCCACCCAAAATTTTCGCTGTACATGTTTATAAAACGTTCATGTACCCCAAACGAGGTGCTTATGATACAAGCCGAAAAAACCTACAAGTAGGGCCTTGGAGTCTTCTGGAAGTAGACGTGTTGCATTTTTTTCTGTAGAGGGCTTTACACCCATAAGTGAGGAACAAAACTCCTGTATAATGAAGAATGTTGGCAGCTATCAGTTATAGAAAAACCTAATGCAGCTAATCTTCCCCGACACATCTGTACATTTAGAGAGGTGACGTAACTTTTGTGATTGTTGCAGTTACTCCAACAGGACCAGTGCAAAAATTGGCACTACTTGGCTAGACAAATGTCCAAACATGCCTGCCCGACTCCCTCTAGCCATCCTGGCTGAATCTGACATGATTTCTTAACTGCTGGCTGGACAAAAACAAAACCACTGAAGCACTCACAATACACAGCGTGAAGTTCCTCTGGAGTGGTCAACTTCGTCTTCTGCGATGAAAGAGCAGCACAGTGTACTGCTAAGGCACTCCTTGCAATGGTTTTGAATGCCACACAGTGACCTTGCTGTTCCTGTCGAAGAGAGCTTCGGGAGCTTGGAGGGTGCTTGCTCATTTCTGGGGGCTGCTGCCGCTCCTCGTTTTCTGCTCAAGGTCAACCTGCATAAAGTTGTAGACGAGGCTTTAAGAATTGTATATAATGATATACAAATTTTCGCTGAACACACATTTCCTCGTGGCACACTGAGGAATTTCTTATAAAACTTAAGGCCTCGTGTATGCAAACATTTACAATCGATCCGAAGATGCACTCGACTCTAAAGAAGCAAGTTTGTTATGTAGTGTATATAAAGAAAGGTCATTCAGCACAACCACAACTACAGTTGCACACGAAAACGACATTTTACACGATCCTGTTTATTTACATGGTCCACTTTATTTACACGGTCCATTTTACACGGTCCTGTTTTACACGAGCTGGTCTGCATGAACTCTTAAACCGGGCACCATATAGGTTGAAAGACACACACAGACTTTGAGACAAACCTAGTTTCCCGTGGAGCATCCTCTTGCACTATAACAACACATCTCAATCTAGTTAGTTGGTCAGAACGAGGTGAAAACAGCTCGCACTTGAAAAGCACGGGCAGAAGGAATGACGCCTGCACCCTGTGCTTTCTGTACGTTCTCGTTGAGGGTGCACTTTTCACCTTATCCTTATGCAATTTCGCATTTATAACATCGTTCGCTGCATAATCTTTGTGGCGTTAAAGTGTGTGATACCGTCATGTGTATCCCATGTAATTTATAAAAATAGAATACAAGATAGCTTGATTCAAAAATAACAAAATGCATCCAGCGCCATGTCCTGTAGCCATTCTTTAGGAAAGTGGCAGAATAATTTATTCTTCAAAACATATCTTACTTGTAACCACTACAAGAGCTAACTCGTATACTGGCACATTCTGTTTGCCTCTTCAGATTATAAGGTACCTTTTTTACACCAGAAAATTTTCAAGAAGAATAGAAGTGTTGTAATTGTGAAGAAAGAAAAGTAGAAGGAAAAAATTATATTGATTGATTTGTGGGGTTTACCGTCCCAAAACCACCATATGATTATGAGAGACGCCGTAGTGGAGGGCTCCGGAAATTTTGACCACCTGGGGTTCTTTAACGTGCACCCAAATCTGAGTACACGAGCCTACAACATTTCCGCCTCCATCGGAAATGCAGCCGCCACAGCCGGGATTCGAACCCGCGATCTGCGGGTCAGCAGCCGGGTACCTTAGCCACTAGACCACCGTGGCGGGGCAGGAAAAAAAATGATAACCTGCCCTGTACAGGGACCGAGCCTGCGAACTTCGAATAACATGTCCGATGCTCTCTCAACTGAGCTACCATGGCGGCTATCCCTCTTCCATTTTGTACGGTATATATGTGCAATTATACATGGAAGAGTCAGTCAGCGCTGCCTGTTACCATTATGGCGAGTGTGGGATTACGATTGCAATTACGTAACGATTAGTTCCAATATCCCTATACTTCTTTGGCAGCATTATGCATCTGTCCGTTCTCAAAAAAATCTGCTAGTCACAGGAGGAGGCAATAGTTCGCCCTCCCACCTAAATGCATGTACTTGAACACATGCACAACTGATCAAAAAAAAAGTCACACACCGCTAAGATTACTGAGATTCACTGTTTCAGATTCATGAGTAAAGGAAAGAACTATAAATTTAAGGGTTTGTTGTCTTTGTTGAACACATTATAATGAGAACTAGCAGAAAATGATGCCAAACAAACTATAGGGGATGCTATCAAAAGTAACTTTAACAAAATTGTGAAAAGAAAAGTGAACAAAAACGTAACTTGGCAACGTTTTTTGACAATTGAATTGACATTACTTTTTATAACTTCCCTTTATTTTACAGGGTGATGTTGTCGGGTAATTCTCATTATTAGAGTGGTGATTAGGCTGACAAAAAAAGTATATGGCATTGATACTTCTTTTGAACACCTAAAAGTTTGAGGAACTTAAAAGAGTGGAAGGTACTTTGAGTAGACCAGAATATTTAGTTGGAGCGAAAAAAAAACGTACACACATTTTTACCAGGCTTTTTAACCTATTTTGAGACATAAAAGTGTATGCTGCCAGTAATGTTAAGTACCATTACCTTTGTCACTCTATGCTCTGTAGCAGGTGTAGTTAGAGTGGTGATAGTGAAGGATTAATCAAGCACGCCACCAACTGCGTTCACATCAATGGTCGCGTATTTTAAAAATAAACCTGCTGTATAGTAAAAAAATTTAGAGCATTTATGATTTTATCCAAATCAAGTTAAACCGACTGGGTAAGCCAACCATTTGTATAAAATCAAAAGGCATAAAGTCATTCCTGTATTAGAGCTATGTGAACAATTTCAGCAACGCAGGGCAAAGTGACAACAGTTCTATTAAAAACCCCTCTCATTATAACATGCATGAAAAGCACCGAACCAGAATATTTGATAGTGCATGTATTATCGAGAGTACTAGACTGTCTATTGACCTTTTAGAAGAAGGGTATCTCCTTCACGTTCAAGGGGCAACCACTTAACCTTTTCCTGAGCTTTTCTGTGAATATTTCCTGAATTTCAGATATCATTAGGATTGATTTAGAGTGAACAGATTTTGCTTACGCATTGAAACCTAGTTCTGTATGTAACTGCAATTATGGGTGCCAAACCACCTACAAATAATTTTTAACATTTACCTTTTTTTTAACTGCAGCAGCACAACTACCTATGGGTGCCCAAAAAGTAGCTAGAAACAAAACCTTTACCTCTTTGAGCCTTTTGAAAGTGTTCAGCTTCTCAGTGCTCACCTTACAACATTTTTTTAAAAACGTGTTTGTGTGGCCACTGTTCTTGCTCCTTGCACAGTGAGGAGGAGCACATGGCAAGAAGAGACAAGAAAGAAGCATAGCGAAAAAAAGCGAAATAAGCGAGGACCTTTTTTGTATCGTCCAATGTGTGTAACATTACTATTGCGACAACATATAGAAAAATTATCACGGCTATGCATCCATTGCAGAGTCATACACAGCTGCAACACCACGACTGAATTTCCCTGTGTTGGTTTAGGATCCCTTTATAGTGGCAAGCTAAAGATATCTGCATTTGTTTGGCACATATTAAGATGCAGTGAAATGCGATATGGTAATCTCGTTTAGAATGCACGTCATGTGGCTTCATTGTATATGTGGCCACAAGTAACTCTGGCTGCAAAGCAATATGGCAGAGCCTAAACAGACGTCACCGACCACTCCAATCTGAACTTGCCTTTGCTACTTGCCCATTATCATCCCAGCAAAAAATGAATGATTGAATCTGCTACAGATATGTGCTAGCTTATGCTAAGCACCAAGTATGAAGAATGTTTTGTCATTATTGAGATCAGTTATTTGTTCAAGAACACTTGCTGTCAAGCACAAATACATTGCTGTCGAAGCATCAAGACTCAAATATAAAACAAAAAGAAGTGTCTCTTTAAAAATTACAGGCCACAAGGTGCAAGATAAATATTTGACACACTTGGGATGTAAGGCACGCACAAGAGGTGCTGCCATATTATACTTTTCCTTGTGTTGAAACCTGCTTGTTTTACTCACCCAACACAACTGTAAAGATGCCGTGAAAACACCAAGGAGCTGATGCAGCAAGGTTGAGCACATGTCCAGGGATTCCACCATTCCTAAGCAGCCCTACAGCCTCCACAGTCCTGCAACCATTTGTAAGATAAATATAGTTCTACCCAAAGATCTTGGTTTACAGACACACATGCAAGACGCATAACCACTCTATAGGAAGTTTGCATGATAATGCGCTGGGTAGCAAAACGGATGCCATTATCAAGTATCCAGGCCTGCCGCTTTTTTCTTTCCATTCTTAATTAATCAATCCATGGTTAATAAATGTTCCCCCAATGTGAAGTGTACTGGCAGTCCGGTGAAGAATTGCAATGTATTTCAAACACAGTCCAATTCATGGCAAGTAAGCATGCAATAGCGATTTGTCAGCTGTTCGAGAAAAGAGCATGAAGTTTAGCTAAAACCCATGTTTTTTATAAACACCACTCAATTTGATATAAAAGTTGTGAGCATTATGTGAAGGAACATGGATTCATGTTTAATCAATGATTTCTTATAATGTACTGATATGAATGCAACTAACTGAATATGAATTGATAACTTTTGCTTGAGAATTTAGAGTTATGAACACTATCGCACTTGCCAGCTGCATCTTGTCCAAAACAGTGGCAAGATAGGCTAGTTTCTGTAGGTGAGTAGTAATGAGCAGTGCAAAGTAACAACAAGAAACACCAGTAACAACAGTATGGAGCAAGCACAGACTGCCAACTGTATAATTAATTACACAAAAGTTCGCCTGAATATCAGTCAGACAACTTGTGCAAATGAAGGTCCAGTTGGGAATGAACAAGTTACGAAATCAACAATGCCTGCTTTCACTAACAGGACCCTCATTCACATAAAGTATGCAGCGATAGGCCCCTACCAAGGTACGTCACAGCATGATGTCACTGGCACATGTAAAAGGTGTGGCTGGAAAAACACTCCCGCTGGTGGCTCAGCCCGGTACAGTCGTGTGGTGTTTGGGGCAAGTTTTAATTTTTCAAAGCTTACACTTCACGTTACAATGTCGACATTAGCTGTAGTATGTGTCAGCAAACGTCTAGCTGTGTGGTAAACTGTGTGGTAAAATATTTGCTACGCTGTCTGTTTATCTTGAAGAAGTGAACACACGTAATGGCCTGTGCGAGGAACAGCGGCATAGTCTTCAAAAATGTGCACTGTTGATTGCGGCATGTAGTGTGCATTGAAAGGTATTGAGTATATCGGTTCAACTGAGAATATTGTGTGTGGTGTGTGCAGTGTCCATAACAATGTGTCTTGTTTGCCAAGACGTTAGCACTCAGGGCAGGGACCGGTCGATGAAAAAACTTGATTCGACATTTTAGTCAAGGTAAATATGCACTTGACGCAACCATCCGCGAGTGGGTACATCTCGGTGTTTGCGCTGTGTGCAGAAAAAAATTGCATGGTCACCGGGCTGGAAGATACCTTGTTTGTGCTGAAACAGCCAAACACCTGATGAGTTAGATGAGAAATAATAACGCATCAAAACTATAAGTGCTTGCATCAGCAACTACACCACAGCGTGATAACCGCACCCCTGCCACACAGCAGCGAAACATATTTTGAACATGCTGGCAGTGTATTATTTTATAAAAAGCAACTCTGGCAGATTACAAAATCTCACATTGTGCATGCAAGTTTTCTGCAAAGTCAGGCGTACAATGTAGGTGCTGGCCGGTACATTATTAGTTACAAGCAAAAGCGTCTTGCAGGTACATATGCAGATTGCACGAACACCTCTCTCTTTCTCTACACTAGGCACCACACATTATATCTTTCAACAAGCACACGCCACTGTTTCGGGGCATAATAACGCTCTACCGTGAACATATGCTAATCAACCCACTTAGGCGGTTGGCTAGGTGAATCGAGCCAAGTTACAAATTGTATCGCCCGCGAACGTAAACAAAATGCTGCTTTGCATCAAATGGCACTGCAGGCTTCGTTTAATCAACAACGTAGCAAGCGCCATGTGCGTCTTCCTCACTACATTGCACAGATGAAAAAATCGATCACCATACACATGCATGTTGCCGCAGTTGTCTCGAATTAGCTCCAGTAAGGCCGCGCCGATGCGCCATGGCTCTGCTGGCGTTAGCGTTGTCAAAGCGAATCGGCAACCGCACTCGCAAAGGCGCGTAAGGTTGCCGTTTCACGACGCCTCGTTCGAGTGCAGCAACACACACTTGCACTGAGTGGCATACTTGGTCTACATAAAAAAGTGTCCCCCTTACCTTTAGTTTCTTTCACACTGTCCTGAGAGAAGCGACCACAGGCGTCAGCCGTCACCTCGGAGTCCTTCGAGCGCCAGCCCACCCCGCCGATTCCTTGGACGACTCGCACTTGATCCGCACTCGAACAACCGCGGCAATAGGGCGCAATCTTAGCACATCTTACGAACGAGGAACGGCCCTTCCTTGCGTAAATTTAACATTTCGTGCTCTCGTGTGTAGCAGCACGAACACATGAGAGATGCAACGAAACGGTATGCCTACGTTAACAAAGAAGACAAACAACATGTGGCTTTAGCTGTGAATGGATTTGACTTGGATATCTGTGTGAGGAAAATAAAAAAAAACATCTGTCGCTGCTCTAAACTGAAAAAAAAGTACGTTATCTGGCAAAATAACTTTAAAAGTGATAAACGGTTATTCAAAAAACAAGTTACAACTTATGAATATTTTCAAAGGTCTGTTTTGTTTTTGTTCTAGCAGACGAAAGCCTCCTACTGCTTCTACGACTAACGTAGTGCGGTTTCACGTTCGGTGCGTGTCGCCGCCGCAAAGCTCTACAGTAGTGATATCAGAGTTATCAACTCTCAATGAATCATAGGATGGCTACAAAGCAGTAACATTTTGACATAGTGCAGTACGCAATCTTTCAAGGTATGACATTTCTTTGCTCTGAAGCAAATCGAAGCAAGCCGGCCGGCGCAATCAGCTGACATCGCCGCTACGCGAGGCATGGTCGTGCGCAATAGCGTCGCGCCCCGCGCTCGACTTGTCATCAAGCGATAGAGCTACTAAGTGGAATACAGCTAGATGCAGGGATTAATGGCGTATCATTCTAATTCCCTGTAGTGGCCAACTCAATCGCAAGAGAGCCCCGGGAAACATCCTTCAACTGCTCAAGCTTGTGTGTGGGTGTAAAAATACTTCTTTTCATCCGCGGCGGGGCAGCAATCTATAGTTGAAAGACATGCGAAAAGCATGTGACGTATATACAATCCCAAAACATATGCACACAACAATAGATACGATCGCATATCGTACATAAATACGCCAACACATATTGTGTAAAAAGCAAATTTATATACATAACTTAAACACACGTGCTGCTCTCAGCGCGAATAGCTCAGCACTGTACAGAGCGCTATATACAGCACGCAAGGGTCAGAATGTACTTAAACGAGTTAAAAAAATGCGAGCAGCTCCAAGTGCGAAAACGTTCTTTTTCAAATTACACACGGGAACACTTCCTGTAAGAACCTTCCTAGAGGAGCGGGGGTTTTATATGCCTTGGGGATCTCACTGTCTAATCTGTAAGAAACCGGAAACTATTGACCATGTTTTTCTGCACTGTTGGGAAGGAGTTTATTTTTGGGACGTATTACAAAGGACAATCAAAAAAGAGTTCCCGTTAGACCCTCATGGGATCAGGTATTTGGCAATAGAGAATGAGGATGGATTACCTTTCGATTTTATCATGATGACTGCCTTGCACAGTATATGGCGCTCTAGAATGGCTGGATTTCATTGTGACCCAGACAGAAGACCAGCAAGAGAGTATTTCAAAGAAACCATCTCAAGATTACTCGAGGTAGTAAGAACAGACGATTGTGTACCTTCATGGGTAGAAAGGGTAGAAGCCCTTCTGACCATGAAGGAATTCTAGGACGTGATGTGTTATAGTAATGCTTGACGGGCTTAGTTGTTTTTAAGTTTATTGTATTGTTCGCTGTGAATTGTAATATATTTATCTTAGCAACCCGTTTGTGATGTTGAACCGGAAATAAAGAAAAAAAAGCGCGAATAGCTCAGCAAGCTAACGTACGTAGTTCACGTACGCGAGCACAACTAAGTGGCGCAAGTTCGAATCCCGCGAAGTTTAACTTTTTTTTGTTTTTTTTTCAACGTTTTTATTGTACTGCTATCTTTTCTAATGCCTTAGGTTCTAAAACAAAATAAAAGCAATATTGCGTTCAAGTACGTATGTGCGACTGTGTTTTTTGCGCAACAGTTATTAGTACTTTTATTTTCATTATTATTTTTTTTATTTATTTCATAATATAACAAAATTAAGGACTAAGGGGAACAATGGGTCTGCTTGATTGTGAAGGGACTCGAGACGTGAGAAAACTCAAACCAAAAAATTTATTTGAGAAAAAACTGAGCATTTCACAGCCGAACCAGTTTCCTCAAGGGTAGGCCCTAGGTATGCGCGAGACTTGCTATATGAGTCATCTCAAGCTGTGGCAGCTGAGGGAAGGCAATATCACCGAGAAGCAGTTCCAAAATATATTTTGGTTGATGTTTTTTGATTCCTCCAAAATAAGGGCTGCACAATTGTGATCGAGCCAAACCAAGAATTGCGGGCACGAAGTCATGAGACAGAAATTGAATAACGTTGATTGTTTGAAAAATTGCCTTTAATAAAAGGAAGAGTTATGGAGTGCTACGTAGCTTAACTCGCAGTAGGAATTATATATATACATATAGATAGTTTAAAATGGACAATGTTGCACAAACAGATATTGGTTATATTTCTTTGCAGCACAGTTGAAGCATCTATGTAGAACTGAAGCATCAAGAGAAGCTCATGCGTCCTCACTTTATTGCGCTTTACATAGCTTGTATGCGTCCATGCAGCCATGATATGATATATTTTAAAGCATTTGTTCAACCTATAATCTTCTTATTCATTAAAGCTGGCCCATAAGTTGTGTCTTATGTAGCACTACAATTAAAGCGTAATCTGCATGATGGTCTGAAACAATGCTTTTGAAAATCTCAAAACAACCCAGCTCTATACACGACCATCCGAGCATCAATGATAAGCACCATTATATGTCCGTACATATCAGTTGTGCTCTCATACTTAATTATTTTTCTGACCACTCCCTCTGCCCCTACCTTGTTTCTGTCGTGAAGCTGTGGCAAGTTGTGTATAGCTGTATTTATAATGTAGGAGCACATACTATCAATAAAAATTATTTTTAGGCTACATGCAATTAGTTTTCATAGCTTTTCATTTCTTTTTCGGTGCTCAGGAGAGCTAAGCTCATGGTCGATATTTTAAAATGACATTTCTCTTTGCCAATGTTAATGAGAACAGTTTCATTAATATTGACAAGTTCTTTCACATTGAATTTAGTTCTCATTATTATTGTTTCTACCAAAAAACAAGCCCTTAAAGTTATGCTTTTTTGCTTGATTTGTTTTCGTGTGACAGCATGCAAGTAAATTGACAGTTATTGTCATTCCTTGTGAATGACACATTTTGTGTTTGACAGACTTTAGCACCTGGTCATCTGCAGAAGTGTTATTCATTCTGGAAAAGGGCGAACAGCGGTGACTGACAACACAGACTAGCCTGCGTTATTCTTTTGTACTATATATGTCACTGTGAATTCATTTAAAACTTTATAGAGCTCGGATTTCCTGCTGAAAATGTGACAACAACTGTACAGTTTCCACATTTTTGCAACAATCCACATGCCTTTCATACACTATTGCACATTTTCGTAAGCACCTTACAAAATCTGTATATTTCTGTAAGACCTTACATTTTGCATGTTCCTTATGAAAGCTTCTGTACACTCCATACACTTTCCTTATCTTCCATATCTTCCATAATGAACTCTCCGTATGCTCCATAAGTTTCCTTATCTCTACGTATACTCCATAAAAAGCTTTCCGTATACGCCGTACCATTTTCTTATCCTTCCGTATACTCCATAAGAAGCATTCCGTAAATGCCATAACTCTTCCGTATATTTCCATAAAACTCCTTATGTTTTCCGTATGTAGCATAAAAATGTTACGGAGTCCATATATTTTCCGTAAGATTTCATACGGAACGTTTCAGTAGGGGTAGACGACCTGACGCTTCACGAAAATACCCTGTCAAGTCATGCTCCTTCCGGACGGGTTCATTCATCATTGTGCGGTGCACACGCACTAGACAGTCAAAACAAAGCCGAACATTCAGACAAATCGAGCTTCGCACGCTGCCAAGCGCAAGAGCCCTTCGTAGTGAACAGTGCAGAAGAAGCCTCCAAAGAACTTTTTGTCGACCCTAGTGCACCACCTTCATTTTCTTTTGAGAATCGCGACAACCCAACGACTACCAACTATTTATTGGTCGCACCAACTATCAAAGTAAAGCAGGCTCGTGTTACAAAAGGAATACCACCTCGTCGGGTTCCGCAACATCAACAGTACCATGAAGAACTCAAAGAACTCCAGAAAATACGGCATTCACACCAAGCGCAACGACAAACTAATATGAGATCACAAGCAGATTTGTGGCTTAATGATGGTAGTCAGACACGACACCAACCAAAGGAAAGACCAAGTCAACATCTGAGCCATATTCGTAGAAGGAAACGTTAAGGAAGTCTTCTGTACGAGATATCAAGGCTTCATATACACTTCTACCGATAGAGACACCACCACAAGAAAGCACGAAAGAGACTGAACGTTACCGTTTGCCAATTGCAGGTACACAGAAATCGTATCATCCAATTTAGTTTTCGTGAACGCAAGCTTGAAGCGATGTTTCTGTCTCAGCCACGACAAAGTATACAGTGCCCACGGCAGAAAACTCGGTGCCTACGACGTCCAACCTTCCAATTCTACAAGGGCGTCCAGACTCGTTGGTTCTTCGCAGCTGCTGAAGCCGTGTCATGGTCAGTGCAGTTGTGCAGGACGCAATTATCTTCTCCTGAATGCCCCAGTTAGCCTCGACCACCAGAAATCTTGCGTACACCAGACTGCTGCACTATCTCCTGAAGTCTTCGAAAGTTTACAAAACTCCCCTGAAGCATAGAATCGATTATGAATTTTGACATTTGTGATTTTTCGATCTCTCTTTGTTTACTACTTCTTGTTCGTAATCCATGCCTTTTTTCGGGGGGAGGGGGAATCGTGTGACGTATGAAGCGATGGTTGGTAGAAGCTGAAGAACAAGTCAGAATGGAATAAACATGGGGTATGAGCCAGGCCACGCCACCCATTGATAATAGCTTCATATATATATATATATATATATATATATATATATATATATATATTTATATATATTGAATGAACTTGCAGATAGCACATCAGAAAAGGAAATCGTATTTACTAACGTTTCGGCCGTGGCACGGCCTTCGTCAAAGTAAGTAGGTATGATATAATGCAGCCGCTTTTATAGGCTCACGTGATGAACTCTCGGTATAGCAGCCAGGACAATCAAAGTAAAAAAATGGTAATCTGTCAGAACCTTGTGTTGACATGACTGAGATGTGACGGGTGCATGAATATACAAGTATCAAATTTTCTTGCGCATCGACACGCGGGGCACAGTATGGTTGGCAGGACATGTAAAAGAGCTCTGAAGTAAAGAAACCACGGTTGACTAATATACATTTTAATATACACTAAAATATTTTACTAATCTAAGAAGTCGTGTTGTTATAGTGCGAGGCAGGTGAGCTTTCCTACGTTTTCATTGATACCTGAACGAATGGTGTTAAATTTGTGAATCAAGAAGGATTCCCTCACTTCCCTATTGTGGTTTGTCTTGAAACCGGACTGAATAATTGTGGCCCTAATTTTGTCGAAACCATGGCCAGGCATACTGACGTGCTTCGACAGCGGTAGATTAGGAAGGCTTACGGCATGTGCACGGTGATTATTAAAACGAATTCTGAAACTTGTCTCTGTTTGACCTATGTACTGAGCTCCGCATGTTGAACACTCGAGAAGATAGATGACGTTGATACTATCACACGTGTAGTTCCCATTTATCTTTGAAGAAAAACTGGACGATGTACTTAAAACTGTTTTAGATGTCGTCATGTGCACGCACACTTTGCAACGTGGTTTGTTGCAGGGATGACAGCCTTCATGTTGTGAACGCGTGGTTTTAGATGAGGTTAGTAAATCACGAAGGTTACATGCACACAACAATAGATTGTTGAGGCCACATCAGAGATGAGGCCACATCAGAGATGTCAAAGAAAAAGCTGTCAAGGTGGCACAACACCTTAAATCGGGCGTCTGTTGAACTAACCAGCATACTTATTAGCCATTATGAATCATCAGAAAAAGGTCTGCGTAATCGGGAAAAACAGCTTGTGCAATCCTCTCAGTTTACGACTGAAGAATTAAAAACTCTCGAATTATATCGGTCACAGAAGTTAGCCGAGCTGGATGCTAAAAAGTCAAAGAAGGTCGCGCGTGACAACCTAGGGAGAAAGGAATGCTCCCGACGAGGAAGCATTAAAACTACAGCTGAAATGTGCCAGCCCGAGCTGGAAAGTAAATCTTCTGGACAGGATAACATTATAAATTTGTCATGTTACGATCTATCAATTGAGGAACGTAGTGTGTTATCTCGAGGACTTAATTTTTGCCCTGCAACAGGAGGCTATAGTGAATTTCAATTGGTGAAGGATGTTCACAATTTCGAACGTAATATGCAACTCCGTGAATACTTTTATGATCGGTCCTCGGCTCACAATACCGATAGCTCATCATTGCCCTCTTACAAGCATTGGACACCCCCCTCCCAAAGAGACAAATGTCTGGACCTTTATATCAGAGCTGTACAACGCGATGTCATGCAGGCATATAAAGAACGTACACCATTGCACCGCAACCTTACTGCCAGAGAGCAACAAGCAATTGAATCCCTCGCTAGTCGTAATGACATAACTATAAAACCTGCAGATAACGGAGGCGCCATTGTTGTAATGGACAGAAGCAAATATATCAGCGAAGGCCATAGGCAGCTCAGTGATGCATCATAATACAAGCGGCAAGATCATGACCCAACCAACGAGGGCGGCTGCATTTTCGATGGAGGCGGAAATGTTGTAGGCCCGTGTACTCAGATTTGGGTGCACGTTAAAGAACCCCAGGTGGTCAAAATTTCCGGAGCCCTCCACTACGGCGTCTCTCATAATCAAATGGTGGTTTTGGGACGTTACACCCCACAAATCAATCAATCATCAATCAACCAACGAGTTCAAAGATATTGTTCGTGATACTTTGACTGCGCTCTTTAATGACAAAGAAATGAGCCATGGTACTCTGAAATGCCTAATACCGTTAAGCCCAGTAGCTGGCAGGTTTTACCTTCTTTTCAAAATTCATAAGAGAGATAATCCCGGTAAACCAATAATTTCTGGAATTGGAACAGTGACTGAGAACCTTTCCCGTTATGTAGATGGCCTCATCAACACCATTCCGTCCCGCTTTTCTTCTTACATTAAAGATACCAATCACTTTCTATCAGATATTGTTGACCTACAGGTTCCTCAAAATTCGTTTCTCGTTACGTTAGAAGTCACGTCACTATATACTAATATCCCTCACTCAGATGGCAATGAGGCAGTTATCTGCGCGTGCAACGATTGCGACGCCAACAAACCAGTTTCCGCATCTACGTTAGCTAAGTTGCTTAAGCTCATTCTTGAACTTAACAATTTCGAATTTGATGGGACACATTATGTTCAAGTTAGCGGTACATCTATGGGCACAAGAATCGGACCAAACTACGCAAACATATTTATGGGGCTCCTTGAAAACAAATTTCTTGCAAATTGTGAATATAAGCCATTTTACTATAAGCGGTTCATCGACGACATTTTCATAATTTGGCACCATAGTGAATCGCGACTTCTTTCTTTCATAGCAGATATTAACAACGCTCATCCGGCGATTTCTTTTTCGCACTCATATTCACCTGTGAACATAAGCTTCCTTGATGTCATGGTCACTCTACGTAACGGGAAGCTGATAACTAATTTTACAGGAAACCCACGGATAAGCAGCAATATTTTTACTTTAGTAGTAGTCACGTGAAACACAACAAAACTAGTATTCCCTACAGCTAAGCAGTCCGTTTTAAAAGAATATGCTCTGATAGCAGCGAATTTTCCCGCCACTGCGAACAACTTCGGAGCGCGCTCGAAAAACAGAGCTATCCGGCCACTTTAATCACAGACGCCATCAAACGTGCAGAAGAGCTCGACCGTTCAGACCTGCTGAGTACTAACAAAAGACCCAAAGATTGTTCTCGGACTAATCTAACTTTGACACAAGCGGCCTCAGCTCCAAATGTGAACCATATCTTAAAGAAACATTTCAACATTTTAATACAGAGCGAGCGCCTCAAAGGAATCTTTACAGAACAACCACGCGTGGTCTACCGGCGGTCGCGGAACCTTCGTGATTTACTAACCTCATCTAAAACCACGTGTTCACAACATGAAGGCTGTCATCTCTGCAACAAACCACGTTGCAAAGTGTGCGCGCACATGGCGACATCTAAGACAGTTTTAAGTACATCGTCCAGTTTTTCTTCAAAGATAAATGGGAACTACACGTGTGATAGTATCAACGTCATCTATCTTCTCGAGTGTTCAACATGCGGAGCTCAGTACATAGGTCAAACAGAGACAAGTTTCAGAATTCGTTTTAATAATCACCGTGCACATGCCGTAAGCCTCCCTAATCTACCGCTGTCGAAGCACGTCAGTATGCCTGGCCATGGTTTCGACAAACTTAGGGCCACTATTATTCAGTCCGGTTTCAAGACAAACCAAGATAGGGAAGTGAGGGAATCCTTCTTGATTCACAAATTTAACACCATTCGTTCAGGTATCAATGAAAACGTAGGAAAGCTCACCTGCCTCGCACTATAACAACACGACTTCTTAGATTAGTAAAATATTTTAGTGTATATTAAAATGTATATTAGTCAACCGTGGTTTCTTTACTTCAGAGTTCTTTTACATGTCCTGCCAACCATACTGTGCCCCGCGTGTCGATGCGCAAGGAAATTTGATACTTGTATATTCATGCACCCGTCACATGTCAGTCTTGTCAACACAAGGTTCTGACAGATTACCATTTTTTTACTTTGATTGTCCTAGCTGCTATACCGAGAGTTCATCACGTGAGCCTATAAAAGCGGCTGCATTATATCATACCTACTTACTCTGACGAAGGCCGTGCCACGGCTGAAACGTTAGTAAATACGATTTCCTTTTCTAATGTGCTATCTGCAAGTTCATTCAATATAGAAAATACCCGGACCTGTCGTGCCTTCCCTTCAAGTTCTATATTTAAATATATATATATATATATATATATATATATATATATATATATATATATATATATATATATATATATATATATATAGGCAGGCATGGTGGCTGAGTGGCCATAGCGTTGCAAGTAGTCAAGTAGATCCTCCGTAGAAACCAGAGTCTGGTCTTCATCAGGATCTACATCAAAGCTCCTGGTACGACAAGCAACCCTGTGCACCCCTCAGGATTATAGTTGCGACGGTAGAGAAGCTTGTCACGAATCGCAAAATACGTAACTTGGCGCTGGCGCCTGTCAGAATGGTGGGACTTCAGAAGTATCTCTGCGAAAGTCGAGAAGAGATATCTGTCCAAAGGTTGTTGCGTTGTTCCGCAGAATTACTGTCAGAAATCCTGATGAAGGCCAGACTCTGGCTGAGACGTCGAAATAAACCACGTTGTGACTCATCATGGAAGATCTACTTGACTAGATAAATATATATATATATATATATATATATATATATATATATATATATATATGTATATATATATATATACATATATATATATATGTTTATATATATATATACAGGTCGTAGGTTCGATTCCTTCTCACGGCAAGTTATTTTTTCACCCACTTTTCTGTCCTCTTATTTACATTGCATTAGTTCTAATAACTTGTCCCATACATTTCTTGGCATTATTGTCAGCTAGATCTCATTATATTGTGTTAAAACATGGAAAAACGAGCCCTTTGGTAGACACCTCTTTCCTATATGTGTATCTATATATATATATATATATATATATATATATATATATATATATATATATATGCGCGAGAGGTGATTTATTTGCACTTAAGCTGTTGGCAACACACTTCGCTATAGCTCGCGCCTCTGCTGCACAAACAAAACTTCGGTTCTTGCGCCGATCTACTTCCTTCTGATTACAATTAGCCCCCACACAAAAACAAGTCATCCTGACACCTCTCACCTTCAGAGGTTTTGTAACCGTTATACGGCTTGAGGCTTCGAACGTGTACGACCTCGCAGTTACAACGTTGCCTATCAGAAGGTGTTGTGAGAAGCTCAATAAGGTAGTTCACCAGAAAAAAGTTTTATGCAGACAAGGTAAGGCCTATCATACTTCGGAAGAAGTTTGGAACAGAGACCCAGTGTACGATGCGGCACTGACAAACACACGAGGACCCCGGGCAAAAAAGCGGGAGTCGTGTTTTGGGTATCATAAATTGCTTTCTGGTGGTTTTGTTAATCTGAAGTAAAGAAGCGGGTCTTTTGCGTGTCTTCTGATATCCAAAAAAGGAGGGCAATCGGAGGCCTCTGGTCATAGGGTAGAATGTTATCAATTGTGTGCTAAGGGTGACGGCCGTAAAGGAGATAAAAGGGGGTAAACCAGGTTGTGGCTTCCGTCGTGGTATTATAGGCGTAGGTTATGTACGGCAGAACCAGGTCTCAATTAGAGTGATCAGGTGAGACAGCAGGCATGTCACCAAGAGTTTTAATAAAGCACTCCATAGTGCCATTGGTCGGCGGATGATAAATCAGTGCATGTGCGATGAACAATAGCACAGTCAGCAAGCAATTCTTTTTTGACCTAGGATAAGAATTTGCGGCCTCCATTGCTGAGCACTTCTTGAGTGCCTCCGTGATGCAGTGCAAAACATCGCAGTAGGAAATGTGTTGACCTCTGGCGCTGTAGTAGAGTGGAGAGCAGCAGTCTCCGCATAGCGACTTAAATGATCAACAGCACCTGCCGGACCATTGTCCGGCAGGTGTCAAGACGAAAGACCAAAAACATCAATGCCGACACGATCGGAAGAGTCGGGACGGGCATGGCAACAATTTAACTTTCTGGCTGAGATGTTACGTGAAAGGAACTGTCGCTGTGGCACAGCTGGAATGGCACCCAAAAGGAGGAAGATGACAGCGTAGTTGTAGTGTGTTGGTCTCTCGAGCTTCCCCCGTTGGCTTGCATGACGGTACGCTCTTTAAGCCGTTAGGAAAACCTGCTGTCGGTGAACAAATCTTTCTGGTAACATCTTTTGGTGGAATGCGCAGGATCTTCACACAACCTAACTCTGGAACTTCAAAGTGGACGCTAGCTTTGTCCAGCCGCGATGCATCCGCGCCGGCTCCATCACCTGTAATTCCCCCCCCCCCCGTCTTCTTGACCCTCGCACGTTTTCCGGGATGGACAGCAAGGACGTCGAAGAATGGTTCGCATTATTCGAGTGCGTCAGCAAGCACTACAGGTGGGACGTGACGCTTATGCTGGCAAATATTCTATTCTACTTACGGGGTACGGCACGCGCCTGGTACAAGACGCATGAAGAAGAATTAACCAGCTGGGACACATGCAAGCAAAAGCTGCGCGACTTATTTGGTTGGTCAGTTGCTCGTCAGATGGTAGCCAGGCAAGAACTCGCGTCGCGTGTTCAATCATCGATGGAGTCATTTGTCGCGTACATGCAAGGCGAACTGGAACTCTGCCTGGAGGACAAATCAGGAAAGCTGCAGAGCGATCCTGACTGCTTATCGTGGAATCCCCTTGATCCACCTAACTTCACTGATTTGGAATCTGATGCGTGCGTTTCAGCCATCACTGACTTTCTGAACGTGGCGGACGAACAGTGCCGAGATCCAGCGCTGATCACCATCATTTACCGCCTTCAATCGCGTCATACCGGCCTTTCCTTTAGCAGATTCCTGCTTCAGGACAACGTTTTGTATCGCCGCAACTTACACTTCGATGACGCGGAATTTCTACTCGTCGTACCACATCACCTGTGAAAGGATGTCCTGCTGTCCTGCGACAATTTCACGACGCTCCAACTTCTAGACATCTAGGAGTCTCCTGAATTTACGACCGCGTTCGACGACGAGTATTCTGGAAGGGTCTCTACAGCTCCGTTCACCGTCACGTCGCATCTTGCGACCCCTGCCAGCGCCGGAAGAAGCCTACGACTCCCCCTGCCGGTCTTCTTCAACCTATTGAAGTTCCAGCCGAGCCATTTTATTGAGTGGGGTTGGACTTGCTAGACCCATTTCCTACCTCTACAACTGGAAATAAATGGATTGAAGTGTCCACAGATTATGCCTCTCGGTATGCAATCACACGAGCGCTACCAACCAGCTGCGCAACAGACGTTGCCGAATTCCTGCTCTACGACATTATTGTGCAGCACGGCGCTGCATTTTACCAGCTCACAGACCGTGGTCGCTACTTTCTATCTCGTGTGGTTGATGATCTACTCCGATCTTGTACTACCCATCACAACTTCACCACATCTTACCATCCTTAGACTAACGACCTTACAGAGCGCCTAAACTACACAATCACAGACATGCTTTCAAGGTACGTATCTACGACCATACTGATTAGGACATAGCTTAGCCATTCGTCACCTTCGGCTATAACTCGTCGCGTCATGAAACAGTAGGCTACTCCCCATTTTATCTACTCTTCGGACGTCGTCCCTTACTGCCCTTCGACACACTGCTTTCATCAGACCAACCGTTCTCCACTTCGTACGCTCAGGATGCATTCCCCCGTGCTCTCACGAAACGCGCGGTAGCCCACGCTCCGTTATCGTCATCGCAGACCACACAAAAGTCCCTTTAAGACCGTCGACATAAGGATGCCGTTTTAGATGCGGAGCATCTAATACTCGAGGCTTGTAGTGCGGCGCCGTCCGCAAGCTTCCTCTTCCTTCTTTCACCATCTGCGCATCCCTTACTCCTCTACACACCGCGCGCGCTTCACTCCTCCACCATCTGTGCTTCCTTCCTCCTGTACACACCGCGTGCGCTTCTCCTCTTCACGAACATTCGCTAGCTGTATAATGTAGCGCGCATGCGCTGTCACGCTTCGAGAACATCGGCAGCTGACGCGCGCGCATGCGCCGTTGCGCTTCTCCCCTATCTCGAACATTCGACAGCTGACGCGCGCATGCACCGTCATCCACCATCTGTGCCGCGCGCGCTTCTCCCCTTCGAGAACATTCTACAATTCTCCTGACTCTCCAGTGGACGCGCATGCGCCGTAGCGCTTCAAGAACACTCAACAGCTGACAGTGCATGCGCCGTCGCGCTGTATATATACTCAAGGTCGGCGCTCGCTCGCTCAGTTGCCGCTCGTCGGTTGGTTTGTACGGCGCGTCGACGTCCAAGGTCGCGGTGAAATGAATTCCAACAAATCCACAAACACAATGATTGACGTCCCTTCGACCAGCGCCGCCCTTTCGCATACGTCTGTACGTGTTCACTCATTTAACACCCCCTCCTACAACCACGTTAACCAATTTAGCCATCGACCCAAGTAAGTCGCAATTTAACACCCCTTTTCACAACCACGTTAACCAATTTAGCCATCGATCTAAGTAAGTCGCACTTTAACACCCCGTTAACCAATTATATGCTCCGCATCCTCCTCAGTGTTCCCCCGAGGAAAGCTGCGGGCAATTTTTTTCTGCGGGATCTCTTGTTCTTCTGTGGCTCCCATCTCGACGTCTCGGCCTCTTTGAGAAACTACTATCGCGATACGCTGGGCCCTACCGAGTCCTTCGTCAGGTCACACCTGTGACCTATGAGATTGCCGCTACCACGAACTCATCGACTGCTGCACCCAGAACCGAAATAGTCCCCGTTTCCCGTCTCAAGCCCTTCCACGCGGACTAGCTCATTTAACAGACACCGAGATGGTGTCTTACCGGCCTGTGTGATGATACGTGTATGGAACCGTCGCTTCGGCACAACTGGAATGGCATCCGAAAGGATGAATACGACAACGTAGTTGTAGTGGGTTGGTCTTTCAAGCTTCCCTCGTTGGCCTGCATGACTGCGCGCTCTTCAAGCCGTTAGCAAGTCCTGCTGTCGGTGAACAAATCTTCCCCGTAACAATATCAATGCCAGCACGATCGGAGGAGTGGGGATGGGCATGGCAACAATTTTAGCTTTCTGGCTGAGATGTGCGGGGTGACTTGCGGCATTGGATTCACGGAAAGAATGAGCGGAGTTGTGTACATACCACGTCAGTAGTATCGGCGCCAAATTCTTTCGTATGCCTTGAAGACTGCTGCGTCATTACAATGTGGGTTAGTATGGAAGGATGAGTAGATATCTGACATCAAAGCTCCTGGTACAACTAGCAACCATGTGCACCCCAGGGAGCACAGTTGCAATGGTAGAAAATATTGTCTCGAATCGCAAAATGGGTAACTTGGCGCTGAAGCGTTCGGAAGGTTGAACTCTAAAAGTGTCCGAGAGAAAGTCGAGAAGACATATCCGTCCAAAGGTTGTTGCGTTGTTCGCAGAATCATTGCCAAATTCAAAAGAAGACATTGTGCGCTCAGACGCAGTGTCATTGCTCGGTTTCAGGGCCTGAGGCGAGCGGTAAGGCGCATCAGCGTGGGAATGTTTGAGCCCTGAAGGATGAATTGTTTTGTACTCCTGGATTTTCAATGCCAAACGGTCAAGGCAGCCAGATGGGCCTTCCAACATCAAAATCAACAGAGCGCGTGCTGGTCGGTGACGACGTCAAGAGTAAGGCCATATATATATGGGCGAATTTCGCAAAACGCGAAAACAACGCCCAAGCACCTTTTTTTCTTTCAGCTGTAGTTACTCTCCGCCTTGGTGAGTGTGCGACTCGAGCATGCCACAACGTATTCAGAGTGGCCCGATTGACGCTGTGCGAGCACTGCACTCAGGCCTAGGCCATTTTCGTTCGTGTGGACTTCAGTGGAAGCCTTGTGGTTGAAGTGGTGAAAATTGTGTGGTGTCGTGAAGAGACGTCGCATTGATGTGAAAGCTTTGTCGCAGGCTGGTGACCACGACGACATATCTTGAGTGCCTCGAAGAACTTGCGGCAAAAGTGATATATTTAACGGCAAGTTTTGAACGAAGCACCTGAAATAGGAATTGAGGCTGGTAAAACGGCAAACTTCTTTGATGTTGGTGTGTATAGGTATTTCTGGAACGGCACGTAGTTTATAAAGATACAGAAGAATGCTGTCTTTGAAACCGACGTGTCCTGGAATGGTGAGCAAACGTACAGAGAATTGGCATTTCTTCATATTTATTGTAACCGGGCGTCAGTTAACCAAGTAAGCACGTGCTAAAATCGGCAAGTGTATTTAAAAATCAGAGACAACTACCACAATGTCATCGAGGTAACAAAGGCATATGTTTCATTTAGGAACATGCAGTACATTGTTCAATCTTTCGAACGTAGCTGAAGCGCTCCACAGCCCGGAAGCCGTAAGGCATGACGGTGAATTCACATAAGCCGTCTGGAGTGACAAAAGCGGTTTTGGGGTGATTGGCCTCGGCCATTAGCGCCGGCCAGTAGCCCGACCGCAACACCCATGAAGAAAATAATATGACTATATATATACATATATATATATATATATATATATATATATATATATATATATATATATACACATCTATATATGGCTACACATGGCACTGACTGACACTCCCACGTTTAAATTCACTTATATACTCAATAAAGTTGGTGGGGGATAGCAGCCGTGGTAGCTCAACGGTAGAGCATTGAACGCGTTATTCGAAGGTCGAAGGTTCGGGTCCTTCCCATGACAAGTTATCTTTTCACCCACTTTTCTTTCTTCCCATTTACCTTACAATTTGGTCTAATAACCGCCCCTATACTTTTCTTGGCATTATTGTCTGTTGAATTTCAATGATATGGTACAAAACACAGAAAAACGAGCCCTTAGGTTTTCAATTCGTTCCTTTTACACACACACACACACACACACACACACACACATATATATATATATATATATATATATATATATATATATATATATATATATATATATATATGCTAAGTACTATGCAAGTTGTTTTCGTGTATCTTATAATCGATATTTTCTTTTTCCAAATGATTGGGCACTCAGTGATGCGTGCACTGGATGCACGGGGCATATATTCCCTCGACGGTTATGTGCCAGATGCGAATGATGATGTCATGAAAGAATACACGAAAAGGGCGCTGTGTTTGTGGAAATCCCACAAGTCTCTTGTGAGTACAAATAACGCACGTTTTCTTCTTCTAAACTTGGTATCTCTAAGTACAGGCTCATGCACAAGACCAACCGCCTACCCAACAACCAAACCATCTTTTATATATATATATATATATATATATATATATATATATGGCACGCCAGGTAGCAGCTGTCCTAATTTAATTGGGAACGGTTTTGAGTGGTGGCAGACTGGTCTACGCGAGGGTTTGCAAACAACACTGACGAAGAACGGCCTCGCAGTCGAAACGTTTGAAAACAAAATTAGGACAACCGCTAAGTTGTGTCTCATCTCTTCCCAAGTACGCTTGGCTTATTGGAACGTATCTATACACTCGAACAGAACCCGGTGCACGTGAAGGCAACACGTTGTGCATATAAAAGGAGTTTTGCTGCACTGAGGGCGGCGGGCGGCGTGGCTTTTCTCGGAGTGCGAAAGAATGCCTTGCTTACACCGGTTTTGAGGAGCACGACAGTCATAATTTCCGTCTAACTGGTGATTAAACATTTATTGCATATTCACATAGTGTGTGATGATGAGTGGGCGAAGCAGTGAGTCGTTCGGTGTTATCGTAAATCATCTATGTCATTAACCAACCAGTCACGCATTTAAATGAGTGACAAACAGTTTACAGTGATGTACTTTGTTAATTGGTCCTAATTGGTACGCTGTACTGAGTCGAGATTTTTTCGTTTCGCCTATATTAATACTGCTTTGTAGTATCTGATGGTTGGTGAGGACTAGGCCCCTGCAATGTTCCCCTGGTGGTTGTTGGTTGTTGCCAGTCATGCAACATTAACCATGGAGAATATCGAGACGTCATATACTGAACAAGCTAGTGCTTGTACGGGATCATAGTAGCCATCATTTTCATCGTCATCAGCGTAGTCACCATCGTCATGACGTATATTGGCTACCTTGCGTGCGCTCTGCCGTGATGGCTTAAAAAATTGTGTGGTCTGGAACGCACTTGTTCTTTCTCGTCATCGTCATCAAGGAATAACGGTGGACGTGGCTTAAGCCTAAGGAGGTTCACCCTTTATTAAAACCACGCATTTCCTCTCGGTCAATGGTGACAAGTGAGCTGAAGTAGGCCGTAAGGTAGATACTGTCTACGCTGAAGTCACCGACAACATAGAGTGTCCTAAAATTTACAAGAGGGAACTCTGCCGTAGCGATTGTTCAGTGACCTCGGAAATGATGGGCTTTAGACGGATTTGCCTAGTCTGCGTACTTGCGCGCGGCGAATCACACTTGTGGCTTTGTTTATTGCTGTGTTTCGGTTTTGTTTCAAAAGAAATAATGAACTCTTTCGAACTTTGAGACCCGGTTTGAAGTGGTAAGCCTAAAAAAAAGGGCTGATCCCACGTACAGTGGGAATCTATGATATGCAAAGCGCGAATGAGGAGGTTGATACGTCGCTTTAAAATGAACACAAAGTTATGGGGCGGAAGTAAATTAAGCTGTACATGACTTCCTTTTCATGATTATCATGTTTGAACGTGTCATTTACCTTCGTCATCTATTCACGTGACCTGACACTCATTTTGTTATATGCGGAGCTAGAGAAACGGCTACAAGCGCATCTATAATGGCCCAATACAATCCGGCTTAACGCTGCGCTAGCAAGGCGAGCATTCTATAGTCTGATGCCAGGCGGGATAGGCGCGACCAGCGTTCGTCGGTGCGGCCAGGCGGCATCCGGCACAAAATGTGACCTAGTGCATTTCGCGCCAATGACGTTACCCAGTCAGCACTGCGTCTGCCTCTTTTCGTGACGGAGGGACGCCCGCTGCTCTCAAACGCGCATGTATATTGGAGTGGGCCGCGGCGCGTTCATTCATGCACCTCAGTACAAGAAATGAAGTTTCGCATTCATCCATTCAATATAACAAAGAAAATTTAAATTCACGGTGCATATATTTGCCTTCTCAGGCAGAATGACCACATTTTCACACTATTTCTGTTCTTTATCCCTACTTTTCTGCCATAAATAATTCTAAAATCTTTTACTTGCATATATCGCGGACGTTTTCAGCTTTTCACAGTTTTCCCTAAAACCCAGAGCCTCCTGTATGCTTGTACCAAATTGTATACTTGGGTAAATAACGCAACTTTCAATCCCAACGTGTTCCATAGCTTACTTAATTTCCCCACAGCATATACATTGTCCTTGTCTTTTATTGAATCTCGCTTTATGACTATGCGTTCTAAAGCAACACGACCTCGCTTCGAAGAGCAAAGCACTTCCCTTGAATTATCATGAAACCTCTCCCCCCTTACATTGTTTTTTTCCCTTTCGGTAGTTCCTGATAGCCGGCTTCCTTTTCATTGCTGTCAACCAATAAATTCTCTCCGCCTTTTAGCTTTCGCTTATTACTGCATGTTGCTATATCGCCCTCACTGTCAGCCGTATGTTTACTCGTGAGCCCTCTAGTTCCTTTTTCACTTTGTCCACGCTCTTCCTATACAAATATTTGAACACCTTCTTTGCCCATCTACTATGCTTCATTTTCTAAGCCTCTCCTCAAATATAATTTTACTATGAGCCTTACTTCATGCCTTACTTCAAAGCCTGTTCATCCAATAGTCTCCTTTACAGCATCACTCGTCGTCTTCCCGTGAGCGCCCGACGCGATACGCCCCACAGTCTTTTGATTTATATGCATTCCTGATTGTCCCTCTGACTTCGTACACACCACTTAGCTTTATTTGTAAGAACCCCAGGTGGTATAAATTTTTGGAGTCCTCCACTACGGCGTCTCTCATAATCATATAGTGGTTTTGGGACGTGAAACCCCACATATCAATTAGCTTTATATGTAAACCACGGAACTATTGCGCCTTTTTACAGACCGCGAAGCACTCCGTACCTATTTTATCCCCATAGATCTCTCTGTTTCATTACCGCATCATCCCTCTTTCTCTTTGCTGACAATGTTTTTTCCTGTACCTCCATATGTCCATGTCGCTCATTTGCCCATACTCTGAGGTACTTTTACTCGCCTACGCTCAGCATTCCTTGGCCTTGTATTGAGACCACCTGGTCATCGTGATCATCGAACATCATCAATACATATTTCGTTGTACAAAATTATTTTCCTTTCTGCACATATCTGCCAGGCGCTGTATATCCTTCTAAAAGTGAATGGCCCCGCCATGGTATTCTAGTGATTATGATACTGGTCCTACAGGTGTGAATTCTCGAGGCCCGTTTGCGTGTATTGAGTGCACGTTAAAGAACCCCGTGTTGTCAATATTCGCGGAACCCTCTACCACGGCGTTTCTCATATACTTGCATTGGTTTCTGACGTTAAATCTCATCAGTTAGTATTATGAAAAAGTCAACTGTCGGGGCCTGAAGAGTACAGAGTGACATTATAAAATGAAATACTCCCGTAGTGTCACAATGTCATTATTTTCATGGCATTTGCATTGAAAATGGTACATCGTTAGACTGATTTAGTCAGCAGCTTTCGTAGCATTGTGAGCAACAGTGATCTGAAATGAAGAAAGCGCTTATTGCAAAGTATCAATATTTACGCTATGAGTAGTACCTTTGTGTCGGTTAATGCCGAAACTTCATAGTAAATGCACTAATGTATGGTATATTTAATTTTGACGTCATTCAATATATTTTATATTTGTGTCTTTCAAGCAGCAGCGTAATATCCAGCTCTCTCCTTCCACGAGACATCATCAGATCAGGTGCGGTTTTGTTTTTTGAGAGCGCATCTCTTAATTTGGAGTCGCGCATGCTTGCAGGCATAAACGACGGGGGTGCAGTAGTATCAAAGTGCGCTGGCGTGTCTCGCTTACTTGGGAAACATACACCCCAAAACAGCGCCATCTCCAGAAGCCTAAAGCCAACCTTCAATATTCTGCGGAGGCGCGTTGACAGCAGACGTAAACAGCATGCGCTATTTATAAACGTTTTACAAACGACTGTTTTCGCTGTTTGTAACAAAGTCGTTCTTCCTTGCGGTTATTGAAACACCACTGGCGCAAGCACCCACAAAGGTTTTACGACGTGATTGCACCGAGTACATAACACATTTTCGCTCAGATTTATTACACGCTTACGCGCACAAGAAACCTCATACGAAGCACTGCAACGAAGACGTAGGATTCGTTCGAACTGAGCCAGAGAATGGAAGAGGAGCCGTTGCTGGGCATCGCCCCTAGTCACTGCCATGCCAATGTCGTCCACCGTGGCCGTTATTGTTAAGATTCCGTGGTTACTCGGGCTGATGTGGCAGGTACCGGTAATAATGAAAATGATGACGACGATGACGATGATGATGGCGGTTATATATGGGTGTAACGGGGTTCATTTGCAGAGCAGAACGTAGAAGGCGAAGCAGTCAGCAGCGTCCGGCCAAGCGCAGCAAGCACGAGCTTATGCTGATGGCGATGTCCCTGAGGCGCCGAGAAATGCCGCATGAGGCTCCTCTTCTTCACTACAATTGCCGTCGGCAGAAGAAGGCGCCATCCTGGCGGACTAGGGAGAAGAAATGACTAATGGGTCATAAAATGGCTTGAGGCGAGAGACGTGGAGAGTGTCGCGGCCGCGGTAGCGTGGGTCTGTGGATAGGATGATGGGCTCTACGATATAGTTGACGAGTGACGTTTGCTCTACAACGCGGTATGGCCCGATGTATTTAGGAAGAAGTTTTGCGGAGCGGCCAGGTGCAGTAGCAGGTGCCCGAAGCTACACCAATTAACCAGGTGGAAAGTTTCGAGCCGAATGGTTCCCAGTCAGGTGGGATTGCTGCTGCCACTGGTCCTCGGTAGAAAAAGAGCGGGCAAGCTGGCGGCATTCTTCAGCATGTGGAGCAGCTTCGGACAGAGTTGTACTTTCGGACTCATAAGGTTTATATGGGAGAATGGTGTCTACTGTATTTGAAGTTTCTCGTCCGTACAGAAGAAAGTATGGCGAAAACCTAGTAGTAGCTTGTACGGCAGAATTGTACACGTAGGTGACGAACGGGAGAACTTGGTCCCGATTTGAATGATCAGAGGTGACGTACACCGACAGCATATTGTCAAGAGTACGGTTGAAGCACTCCGTCATGCCATTCGTTTGAGAATGGTACGCTGTACTTGTGCGGTGCACAATTCGGCATTTTTTGAGTAATGCCTTGAAGGCGTCAGAAAGGAAGGCCCGGCCTCTGTCACTTAAGAGCTCGCGAGGGGCACCTTGACGCAGAATGAAACGTTGCAACAGAAGCGTTCCAATGTCACTCACGGGCTGTGGCAGTCGGCAGCGCGGCTGTTTTGGCATAGCGTGTCAGATGGTCTATCGCAACAATAATCCAGCGATTACCAGCTAGGGTTGATGGTAGTGGTCCGTAAATATCAATGCCGACGTGATCAGAAGGTCGACTAGGACAAGGAAGAGGTTGTGATGGGTAGACTTGCCCGGGAGGTAACTTTTGTTGTTGGCACTGAGCACACGAGCGAATGAATTTCCGCACGTAGGTATACATGCCACGTCAATAAAATCTTAGTCGAAGCCTAGCGTATGTCTTGAAGAGGCCTGCGTGGGCGCACTGTGGGTCTGCGTGAAAATCTTCATAGATAGCAGCTCGAAGATGGCGGGGTATCACAAGGAGACACTTGCGACTGGTAGAAAGGTCGTTGCGTCGATAAAGAAGATCATCCCTTAGGCATAAGTTGCTAGTCTGGCGGCGGAGAGCGCTAGACGGCGACGGAGTGAGAGGATTAGAAAGAATGCTTATGAGGCCACTGATCCAGGGATCCTTTCGTTGTTCCACCGTCATGTTACGCAAGGTGGATGACGCAAGTGCAGGCTCGAGGAAGAGAGGCAAACACCTTCATCCGACATGGGTGAGCGAGAAAGGGCGTCGGCGTCCGTGTGCTTACGACCGGATCTGTAAATAACGCGGATGTCGTATTCCTGAAGATTGAGCGCCCAGCGAGCAAGTCGTCTGGAAGGGTCTTTAAGTGTGGATAGCCAACAAAAGGCGTGGTGGTCAGTGACGACGTCGAATGCGTGACCATACAGGTAGGGGCAAAACTTTCTAAGGGCGCAAATATTATCTAAACACTCTTTCTCGGTCACGGAGTAGTTAGTCTCGGCTTTCGTCAAAGTCCGGCTTCCGTAGGCGCCGACATATTCATCAAACCCTGCCTTTCGTTGCGCGAGCACAGCGCCAAGTCCAACGCCGCTGGCGTCAGTATGAAGCTCCGAGGAAGCGCCAGGATCGTAGTGGCGGAGGATGGGTGGTGAAGTTAGCAGGTGGCGCAATTTGGTGAACGCATCGTCGCATGCTGGTGACCAAATGGAAAGGTCCTTGTCGCCGCTAAGAAGGTCCGTAATGGGCGCACATACGGAAGCAAAGTTTCTAATAAAGCGTAGGAAGTATGACGACAAGCCGACCAAACTTTCAAGTTCTTTTAAGTTCTTTGGCTTCGGAAAATTGGCGACTGCTCGAAGCTTGGCGGGGTCGGGAAGTATGCCGTCCCGCAATACGCCGTGGCCAAGAATGGTGAGCTGCTGGGCACCAAAACGACACTTCTTGAGGTTGAGTTGAAGGCCGGCGTCGGTGAGACGTGTGAGGACGTGCTCGAGACGATTTAAGTGGGTGTCGAAATTGGTGGAAAAGACAACTACGTCATCGAGGTAGCATAAACATGTGTTCCTTTTGAGGCCTCGTAAAATAGTGTTCATCATTCTTTCAAAAGTGGCGGGAGCATTACAAAGGCCGTAAGGCATAACGGGAAATTCGTATAATCCATAAGGTGTGACAAATGCTGTCTTCGGTCGGTCAAATGCTTCCATAAGTACTTGCCCGTATCCAGACCGTAAATCCAGCGAAGAGAAGTATTCTGCTCCTTGCAAACAGTCAAGGGCGTCGTCTATTCGCAGTAACGGGTAAACGTTTTTACGGGTGAACTTGTGTAAACGTCGATAGTCCACACAGAACCAAATGGATCTGTCCTTCTTCTTAACAAGAACGACTGGTGACGCCCAGAGACTTTTAGAAGGCTGTACAATACCCTGCTGGAGCATGTCAGCAACCTGGTCGTCAAAAACACGGCGCTCCGACGCTGAGACTCGGTAGGGGCGCTGCCGTAGAGGCGTATGGCTTCCTGTGTCAATCTTGTGAGATATGTTCGATGTGTGACTGAGGCCAGAAGCGTGGCTGTCAAAAGAAGTACGAAACATTTGCAGCAGGTTCACCAACTAGCTTCGTTCTGAAGAAGACGTTGCGGCATCAATGGAGCGGTGGAAAGCGTCAAGGAGTGTCTGGTCTACAACAGAGTCAGAAATGTGTGCGCGCTGAGGTCCGTAGAAAGTAATCTAGATGGAGCGTCAAAAATGTGACGGGCGTCGATCGGATGCACGTGACCGAGACAAGCACCATAGAATAAAGGTAAAGGCCCTTCTAGCGTATTTTACACGAGCGTCTTTGTGATGCCATGGTGGAGAGTAACGAGAGCGACGGGCAGTGGAGAACATTTGCGTTGAATGAACAGGGCAGAGGGCGTAAATAGAACATCACCGTCGGAAATAGCATCACACGACACAGTCGACAGCAGAGAAGAGCGCGGTGGTACAGTGGTGTCGTCGGAAACAGACAGTTTATAATTCGGCAGGGAGGCTTCGACGGCGTCAACATCAGGGAGTGCAGATAGCTCAAGTTCAGCGCGACAGCAGTCAATGACGGCATTATTATTCGCAAGGAAGTCCCAGCCGAGTATCATGTCATTGGAACACGAAGGCAGCACTACGAATTCACAATATACACAATCCCTTCGATGACGACTCGTGTGGTACAGGCTGCGAGAAGTGTTACAATTTGTGCGTTAGCCGTTTTAAGAGAGAGGCCAGATAATGGCGTCAAAACTTTGCGGAGTTTGCGGCACAGGTTGATGGAAAGGACGGATAGGGCGGCTGCGGTGTCGGCAAGCGCCATGAAGACTTTACCATCGACTGACACTTCAATGACATTAGCTAGACAGGGGCGAGGACTTGTGCATGGCGACGGGGACGCAGTTCGTGCTTCGAGAACTGCGGCAGTTAGTTTTCCTGGTCGGTGGGTCTGAAACGGCGACGCATAGGGGAATGCGAATGTCGACGTGGAGATAGGGAGCGGCGGGTGGGACCGTGTGGACGATCAGAAGAAAAGGAAGAGGAAGGAGGGCTTGAAGGCGTAGAAGAAAACTGAGGGTGGAAAGAGGGCATTCGTCGAATGTTCTGAGCATCCTGGCGACGACGACAATAACGTGCCACGTTGCCAATACCGCCGCAAGCAAAACATATCGGATCGTTGTCGTGGGTCCGCCATTGGTCGGAGTAGATTCCGACTTGCTGCTAGGGGGCAGAAAACTGCGGCCGAGGTGGTATCAACATAGGCGGCGGTGAATAGGTCGGCGGCGAAAAGGGCGGCGGCGAATACATAGGCGCAGGCTGGAACGCAGGCTGACGAGGTCGAGCAACGGCCTCGGTGTACGTGAGAGGTGCGGCGACTGGCGGCGGTTCACGGGCGGGAGGAAGAACTTGTGCGACCTGGTCTTGAATGAAGTCACGAAGTGTAGACGTCAATCTGCGTGGTCGATTGGCTACACAGGACATCACTGAGAGCTGACGAGCGACCTCAGCGCGGATGAACTCTTGGATCTTGGAGAGAAGAGGGGCATGGTCTTTTCCTATGGCAAGGGTGGACAGGCTGCAGTAAGAGTCGTCGAGCGCCGAGGGACGTCTGGTGGAAAGACGTTGCCTGCGCAACTCGTCAAAACTCTGGCATTGCTTGGTCAGTTCTAGGACAGTGCGAGGACTCTTAGAAAGCAACATTTGGAAAGCGTCATCCTCAATGCCCTTCATGATGTGCTTGATCTTATGCTCTTTGGACATCGACTCATTGACTCGCTTGCAAAGGTCCAGAACGTCCTCAATATAGCTTGTGAAATCCTCACCAAGCTGCTGGGACCGAGTATGCAAGCGTTGTTCGGCATGGCGTTTGCGTACCTCCGGCCGTTTTGAAGACCGACCATGTAGGAAGTTCCGCTTCGTGGTTTATAAACCACAGCTTGGCCACGTCCGACAGGTAGAAGGAGACGTAGGCCAACTTGGCGGCGTCATTCCATTTGTTGTAAGTACTCACTCATTCGTACATTGAAATCCATTCGTCAACGTCCTTGTCTTCTGTGCCTGAGAAAACAGGGGGATCTCGCAGACGCAGAGAACCGGCGCAGAGAACAGTAGGCGGTGCCTGTGGAGGAGTTGGAGTGGCGCCTGCGTCGGTAGGCATAATGGATGGTAAAATGCGATTTCGAAGCTCCAGGGTGATCGATACCTTGCAGACTCCACCACTTGTAACGGGGTTTCTTTGCAGAGCAGGACGCAGAAGGCGAAGCAGTGTGCAGCGTCCGCTCAAGCGCAGCAAGCACGAGATTATTCTGATGGCTATGCCCCTGAGGCACCGAGAAATGCCGCTTAGGCCCCTCTTTTTCACTACAGTTGGGTTTAACGTCCCAAAACCACCATATGAATATGAGAAACGCCATAGCGGAGCACTCCGGAAATTTTGACCACCGGGGGTTTCTTAACGTGTGTCGAACTAAGTGTACACGGGCCTACACCAATTCACTCTCTATCGAAAGCGCAGCCACTGCAGCCGAGATTCGAACTTGCAACCTGTGAGTCAGCAGCCGAGTACCTTAGCCACTAGACTACCGCAGCGGGGCATGTGGTAGGTACCGAGCCATTGAGGAACGTATCGTAGTAGCTTCGATGTTGTAATGTGCTAAATGCCGTTTTCAGCATTTATACGCTTTCCGTCCCGAACATAACTCTACTTTACCGACACAGTCTGTAAATTGCAAAATAAAATAAAACTGTATCACACCAAGACGATAGTTATAGCGCGAGAACAAAACGATGACACAGAGACAAAAAAGGCACGAAAGACACGAGCGCTTCTTGTCTCTGTGTCATCGTTTCGTTCTCGCGCTATAACTATCGTCATGCCATACCAACTAGCGCAAGCTGCCACACTTCTATGTATCACACCACTTTCTCACTAGGAAGGTAGAGTTGATATAACAATTTTTACTGACTGAAGCGCAGCGAAATGACTCCAGAAATATGTGCAAATGTCACACACATGCACAAATGTTGAGAAGTTGCATGTCATCTTCAACGAGTTTTACAGCCATGCCACAATGTTAGCAACGCACATAGGTATAGCCAACAGCAGCAGTGGTAAGCTGACTCGCGCTGCTTGTATCGGTTCGTTGTGATTGTGGACGCAGGCACTTTTCACTATTACATGCGAACGTGTGGAAGGCTTCTTGCAGTTCTCGAACAAGGTCCTAAATGTCATGATCAGCGAGCCCCACCAGCTGGGCGGTACTTGCTGTTCGCGATCGTGGCGAAGAGGGTCATGAAGCACCAGCAGTAGAATCAACAAAGAATACAAAATAACCCCTAATCTGCATATTTTAAATAAATTTAGAATACGCAGTGCTAAATTTGTACACCCTGATACGGCGTTGTAAGCACCCAAGAAATTTGCAAATTGGCGTCCTAGCGTCAACGCCTTTATCTGTGAGTCTTCATGAGCCTGCCAGCAAAAAGGTACGCAACAGAACGTAGCATGCGAGTAGATTTAGTTTACGAAACGTTTTTGCATATGACAACAGCCGGATAGGCCAGAGGAGTTTTTGCTGACCACCACACACACACAAAGAAAAACACGCTCAAGAGAAAGAACGATCTGCGTTCAAGCGCGCATCCTTCTCCATGTGCATAGATACCGCTTCTCAGGGAACTTAGCTCTTAAAGCAAAAGCGACGTTGTGTTCAAGGCACTTGCACCATATTTATAATAAAAAGATGCAGTTAAAAAAGGTGCTAACAATTAGCAGATCGACACTGCTAGCTTGCATTGTACCTATGGCACTATATGATCAAATACATTTAGCTTTATTTAATCAATGTGGTCACAGTGACTTAACTGTGTCGTAAAGCTGCCAGCACTGGCAGTGCAATTACAGTGTAGTCATTCAATTGTGCCTTTTAGGCGTCGGTCTTTCAATACATGTGGTTTTATTTGCAATCTCAGAATTTGTATTTTTGTGAACTATTCCAAACATTAAAATTATTAGCATGGAAGCAAAAGATATGGAGCAAATTCACTAAAAGAGCGAGTGCTTGCTGAAATTGTTCTCTGCTGTACAAGTCAAGTCGTTGTCGTCAGGTACAGCGGGCGTTTGTGTAAGGATTGATATGTGGGGTATAACGTCCCCAAACAACCATATGATTATGAAAGATGCCGTAGTGGAGGATTTCCGAAATTTTACTATCTGGGGTTCTTTATCCTGCACCCTATTCCAAGCACACGGGTCTAAGCATTTTCGCCTCCATCGAATATGCAGCTGCCGCCGTCGGGATTTGACCCCGCGACCTGCGGGTGTGTGTCGTGTCTGTACGCACATAATGTTTCTGTACAAGTGAAACGCATAAAACAAATGCAGTGAAAAAATATAGGTTAAAAACACATCTATTTTATTCCCGCAGATGTTTAGGATGCGAATTTTAGTAAACCACGCGTTCAAATGAATGACTCCTCTTTTCAGCTCTCCCTACGCGGCCAGGAAGAAACGTTGAGTGACGAGCTGGACAGCGCCAACCTGGCGGACCTCGTAGGAATCAAAATGGCATACGACGCCTTTCAGTACTTAGTGAGTGAACAGAGAGACCAAAACCTCGCCGGGCTCGACATGTCTGTGCAGCAGTTGTTCTTCGTCAACTACTGCTTGAAATGGTGCTCTGAGGACAACTCAGCAAAACCACCCTCTGCGCCACCACGGTCGCGTTGCATAATTCCACTGATGAACATGCGGGAGTTTTCCTGTGCTTTCGGTTGCTCTGCGAGAAAACCCATGAACCCACAGGACAAGTGCACCTTTTGGTAATAAAGAAATAACGGCTATTCATATTTCTAACCACTCATTGGTCATGTTTGTCGACACTGCTCTTGAGCCGAAAAAGGTTTGTGAAGTAATAAATCAAAACACTTTGCTAAAAAGGTCTTTGATTGGGTTGGTTGATGCTGCATGTTTAATGGCCTATGAAGCAGCGCTAAAGGCGTTACGGCAGGATTACACATACTGGGTGCTGAACTGGCAACAAAAGCTCATTTCAAGACCACTGCAATTTATGGGAAGCAGATATCTATGTGGTAACTACGAAATATAGGTGTAAGTGCACATATGTGTTTCAAAGTCATACAGCAATCATAAAAGCTTATCACATCAGTGGATCCCGGACAGCTCATTTCACAGCCGTGAAGCGTAATTTAGGGCACGGTATAACACAAGAAAGCACCATCCTGTTTAGTGTCGGCGGCTTCACTATTAGCGTTCGGGTTGCTTGCACTAACATCCCCTAACCAAACGCCTAATGAAAATTGGCTCACAACCAAATTTTTTTACAGTTTTCAGCCATCTAGCTGGGAACAGAGCTTTTTAGAAAATAAGCGGCCTTCCGAGGCTGCTCACTTACGCATCGGCTTAGTTGGCCGACGTAACAACGCCCACAAGAATGATATCTTGTACACAATTTCTGTACACACAATTCTCATAGGGATTAGTGTGTTTCATAACGCATGCACATTTCTTAGGTCATTCACAGTCAAGACTGCGGCACAGCCTGGCCATCTTGCTTCTGCGCTGAACACAACTCTCACACGGCCTTGACAAGTTTGCAAGCGAAGTAGTGGCATTCAGCGCAAGAGCGTTTGTGGCTTAGCCGTGTCTCATGAAAGGGGTTACGAGGGTTGATGCCGGGTGATTGGATATGTCTTGGCTTACGAGCTATGAACTCATCCATTATTATTCTTGTAATTCACTCCAAGCATTCTTAAAGAAAAAAAGTGAAGGCCTTCTAGCTGATACCTTTGGATCTAGGTATGAATGCCAAATTACGGGTGAATGAGCCATACTTTGTTCGCCGGACACCCACATCAGGCACGCCACATTGAAGTAACATTCTGGAGACTTCAAATGGGACATACACACCAACTTCGTATCCTGTGGTGAGCCACCCAGCCATCATGAATGCGGCCTGTCACTCTTAGTCCTTCCTGTCTTGCTTGCATGCCGGGTGTTTAGAGCCCTTAGAGGAAACAGTTTTCCAGTGTCATTTCGAAAACGAATGCTACATCATCGCCTAATATGGCTAGGTAAGTATCCCTTTATAAGATATGAATATATTTTAGGATATTTAAAAGAAGCACGCAATTTTTAAGTAGCTTACACACATAATCTGTAGCACATGGCCTCTAAAAAGAGGTCGATGTTGTCGTAGTTTTGTCAAGAAAATATAGCCCCTACCTCCGGGTCCTTGGTATCAAGAACATTGGTCATGTTTTCGTGCTACCTCCATACTGCATTCTAGCGTCGCAAGTACAACAAATTTATCCTAATGGCGCACAAGTTCCCTCATTTCCATGATGTGCGCGCTTATATTGAATTCAAAGCATTTCTTAGTGAATTTCAGCGACGTTGAGCGCAGCTATCTATCTATCTATGTCTCTATCTATCTATCTATCTATCTATCTATCTATCTATCTATCTATCTATCTATCTATCTATCTATCTATCTATCTATATTTCTTTCTTTCTTTCTATCTATCTATCTATCTATCTGTCTATCTATCCATCTATCTATCTATCTATCTATCTATCTATCTATCTATCTATGCGCTTACATTTGGGTGAGGTGTGACGCAAAATCACTTCCTATCTGACAGTGGCGCATACCCATGGGCTGGTATGTGCCGCTGGTATGCGGGTATGTGCCACAGATGATTGACATTGCATATCTACTAGGAACGGTGAGAACACACAAGGGTAGTTTCAACGCGTGATCGTTAAGAAAAAGCTGACATTAGTAGCGTTGACCCAACCAATAGAAAGAAAAAAAATGTCAGCGTCCCAGCAGGAATAGAACCACAGCAATATTCGTGACAATGAAGCATTTCATCACAGAGCTACGCCAGGTTTTGGAACTACTTTGCAAATAGACGCTCATATGTACTGCTTTCATGTAGCCATCACGTCGGCCTAAACGTCAATTGCCGTTAGTTGCCATGCGCTGAAGTTGATTTATGAAGCGGTGTCCAGGGCCAGCATCATCGCGAGCATCAGTGCTTCACATCAGTTTATGATGTTGCTAATACGCATGTTCCAGTTGGCATCGTTGCACAAGTGCAAAAAGCTGCTTATATAAACATCTGCATCCCTGCAGGTTATGTCTATGCATGCGACATTTGTGCATATCATTGGCGTCATCTCTTGACGTGTCGCTCAATAAAAAAATTGCAACACAGTCACCTTCCCTCCACAAGCTTCGCATTACTTCGATTCCGAGGTACGTGAGATCTGCTTTTCCGAGGTAGGTGAGATCAGCATGAGATCTGCTTACACTGCGAAAAGATTTAGTGCTTCATAAGGCACCTAGACGTATTCAAAGATCCAACCCATAAGCAAGACTAGTCACTAATAGGCCACTACTGATCATTCTACCATAGAAAGCATATACCCTCTATTGGACCAGAATAGCACTTGCCTTGACACAGACACGAGTACTTGCAGACGTTTTAGCTGTTGCGACCTTAGTGTTCATGTATATATTATCCCGCGAACCTATGTACGTGAACATTCCAAAATTATTGGCTTGCATCACAGCCTGGGTGATTTAGCAAGAATCGCAAAACATCATCCTCTGAACTCCCAGTTTGTTTGGAGAATGGGAATGTGTGATATATTCAAGTCTTGAGTCTATGACCTGAATATCCCACGAGCCGATGCTCTCAAGAACAACATGGCATAGAGTTTTAAAATACGTTTCAAACCATATTTTGATAAGCTAACAGGTGAGAAGTAGGAAAGACTTCCGCACAAAAAGAGAGTGGTTTACATTGGCTTTCGTCAGTGGATATGAGCCAGTGTGATGCATTCATCTTCATCGTCGTCAATGGCGAAATTTTGAACATGTCATTGTTGTTTTATCATCCATATGTCTATAGGTTGCTACATTCAGGACGAACGAAGCAGCTTACCTTCAAGCGCAAGCGATCATCGTCTCTTTCCGTGGAAGCCCTATGTACTCTCCATTGGAATATAATAAAGCGACATTTCTTCGCGCTTCTTTGCTGAAATTACTAAATGAAAGTTATACCATCACTAGGGGCTTCACTGTAACAGTAGTCGTTAGGATAACTCCGATAATCTTTATAGATCGATACCAGTGTAAATCTTTCGAACAAAAAGCGCTCCTAATACCAACTGACATTATTTTGCGACAGTGATTCTGCTCAGTTTTATCACTTAAGCAGCATCTCCTTTATCTGAGCTCGTTTTCAACAGCTCAGACCTTTGAAGGTATTTCGTGTTTGATGTATATTTCTAGTGAGCCAATACAAAAAGTGGGAAGTGCAGGAACGTTTCTTTATATGTCAAATCACTGATGTGAAGTAATGAACAATGCCCTTCATTATACCGTCTTGTTACATTGCTGTGTGATTTGAAAAAAAATCTTCACTAACCTTTTTTTTGTGGAAGAGTTTCAGAGACTTTGTGCTCTGAATTTTTTTCATCCTAACTTTTTCCACTTTGCTGTCTGTGTAGGCATTTGTGAAATATGTGAACTAGTCAAGCTGTTTCAAAATACAGCTGTTTTCTGCATAGTCCTTTATTTTTAGCGCAAACGGAAACTACACTTTGATTTGTTATAATTATTAGGCAAGCTTGCGTATTCTCCCAGTTGAGACTTGAAGTTTGGTATCAGTATTGAAATTTATCTTTCCTTTGAGGCATCGATATTGTGAAAACTACAGCATACTTTTATGGGCACGGCCACCTATTCACTTCAAAACGCAGTTAGCCAAATGAAACGTCGTAAGGCAGAAGGGCCTTCTCACGACAGATCTTTTGAGACATACATTCTCTTCTGAACAATCTCACATTTTGCGCTTACGTTTTCCAGCTGTTTTTTACGACTTCCTTTAAAGGGCATAGCGTAGCCCTTATCCGTGGTTCTCCGAGCACATTGGCATGTTGCACATATGCGATTCAGCTGATGCTACTTGACTCATGTCTCAACTGCACGTATCTCGCGTGTAAAGAACGAAACTACCTTGCAAGACATAGTTTAGCCGGCGTAGACAAACGAGAGTGTTCGGGGGCAGGAGTTGAAACATTAAACTTGTTTTCTTGTTTGCATTAATATTGTTTGCCCATTTTAAGTGAAAATGATTCACTGCTCAAGTCTCTTAGGACCGAAGTACTACTGCTTGAACTGCATAAAGCGGCTGTCATTGTCAGTGACCTTGTATACGCAGGATTCGCAGAAGCTTTCACTATACAAAGGCCAACTTCTCAAAGATGAGACAGAAGAAAGTTACAAAAAAGCTCGAGTGAACGTGTCCCTTTTGTCCTTGCTGGCCATTGGACTAGGGCTGCTCTTCGGCATAGTTGTGTTGGTAGTTGCGTTCCTTACAACTCCACAAGAGATACAAGATCACCACTGCACGGTAAATGCATCTAGAGCACCAAACATGAGTCAGCCTTTTGGGAAATGATGTTCCCGCTAGAAATGCACTCAGTGCATTGAAACGCGGCAGTCGCGCAACTAGTCGACATAAACTGCGAATATAGGCAAATGTCATGACTAAATATTGCGATAAGGGCGGCGACAATGAGGTAAAGTGTGGTAGGCACACGCCATTCAATATACCAACCTTGTTCTGCAGTTTTCAACCAGTACAGATCTGAAGGCCATGATTTAACGTTAAGAAGGAGCAACACACTTTCTCGATCATTTGTTTGATGTTTCTAAGCGCTGACTCACACTGGCGTCTAGCCCCAGTCACGTGGCGTACGTGGTCAGTCGCAAGCACTCGGACATGACCGCTGTGTTAGAGTAGCGACTGCTTTGGCTCAGACGCTCGACGTAAATTTTTCCTTCAGCGATCAATGCCGATTAAAAATAAGGTGATGTCTTAATATGAAAGACCAAAAATGCACTAAAAACTATAATTGCTTTATTCTACGACAGAGAATGTGTATAAGCTAGTCAACGTAAAAAAACATCTAGCTAAGTTGGTGCTGACGATGAAAGTCGTCTATTCCAGTTACTCTAAATAATTGTCTTGTCTTATTACCACATAAAGATTTGTATACGCAAAGCTGGCAAACAGTGAGATACCCATTGTGCAGTCGCATGCGCGTGATGATTAACATTTATTCTTAACTGGTGAGCATGTTCTTGTGGATAACGTAAGCTTCTGTATATCAATGTAGATAACAAGATGACTTTTAACCACTCAGGATTCTACGTTGTCTATCCCTCCAGGCTGACACGCTGCCTTCATTTTATAAGCCGCAAGTCTCGGCGCCCAGCGTAACGACGCCATTCGAAGATCATTTACCAATTACCACATATACTTCAACGAGGCTACCAAGACCAGGACATGCTATCCCGCCGCTTCGCCCAAGCAAACCTGAATGCACAGGGGTTGTTTGCCGCGTATTGGCGACCCGGCTGCGGTCCAAGCTCGACTACAGCGTTGATCCGTGCAATGATTTCTACAAGTACGTCTGCAATACCTTCAGAGGAGACGACGTCTACACGCACGTATGTAGAACGGGCTACCTACCATTTTCATCATAATGTTCTACAAGTTCTCTTTCCTCCTTATATTGTGTTCATAAAAGGATAAAGTCGTAAAATGGTAATGAAATAAAATTATTGTACATATGCTATAATCGGTGAGACAAGAACGAGGTAGCGGCTTGCTTCGAAAGCAAAACTATATGAGATGTTTATAGCCAAATTAACTGAAATAAGGAAAAGAACGCTACGACAGTGGCATGAAAACAAACAAAAATATTAATTTGTTACTGTCATGTTAGCTGCGAACGTAAAGCAATGTATCCATAAACTTAGCGAAGAAACATTGCGCACTACGCGCTGCACTACGCAAGACTTTTTGAGTGCGTTCGACTTCAGAGGGCACGGCTAATTGTATACTGGAAGATCCTATGTGGTGCTAGTATTCTGAAAATAATTGCTCGATACACTCCTAAACCAAGAATACAGATATGCGCAAAAGAGGGTTAAAGCAAACAACGTTTAGGATAATATACTGGGGAAAACAACGCTTATATAATTGCAATACTTAGCCTAAAACCTCTGAAGAGCCTTTAGTAACGCGCGCCTGACACCAGTGCCGCCCACAAAATGGCGCTACTGTCTCGCCAAGCGCGGGACTATAGACTTTCTGCCAGGCAATCTGCGGCGTTTTCGTCGCTGCATGTTCCAGTTGGAGCGTGTGCAAAAGATGGGGTATGGCGAGAAGCGTCATCAATAACGCGACCCAACTAAGTCATTTTGACCCCTCACATGCGAAGTCATGCGTGGTTTCGGAATGACAAAAAAGGGTCTTCAAGGTCGAGCGTCGCAATAAAACAGTATGCCTTTGTAACTCATCGTAGCAGTGCCGTTTTTTTGCGTTCTGCTAGAAGGTGAGCGGTGGTGCTGGGAACTTTAAGGCAAGTCGGCAGAGAAAACAAATGGACCCTTTTGGACTTGGCTTCGAGCAGATGATGTGCCAGGGCTTAGCCACCCACTGGAAATAGGCACCTGTCTTCTTCCTGTTTTTCCTGCTTTCTTCTTACTTCTTTTAACTTCCAACTGTTTTATGCCACGATGATGAACCTGATGAGGATGGCGAATTCTGGATACATTCTAGATGTTATAGCAACTACTACTGGCACTTACATGTCTTTTGCGTACCGTAGCGTTCCCTTCTAGGGCTCAATTTTGGTGGCTGGCATAGCTGCAGAAAAAAATGCAAAAACAGAGAGCTTGGAATTCCTTATCACATGATGTGATTACCCCTTAGAAGGTGGCAAAAGAATGACAATTTTGATAAACTCAGCATATAGAGAACGATTATCGTCAAATACAACAACGTTCGCTCCGAACACGTAGAGAAGACCAGAAATATCTCACCGTTTTTTCTACAAGAAATGCTAGTGCAAGATACCACGTCTTCTGTCAGCGCTTCTTGTGTCTATGTGACTTACTGAAGCTATGGACAAGGACAACAAAGCCTCAAAGAATGCAATCGGGGGCCTCCTGCTTGAACTGGAAGAACGGACAGTGTCATAGACTAGGTAGCTTTGCAGCTTTAGTGATGAGCCCACTTGCATCATTACTTAACGAACACCGTGAAGAATGTTGTGTGAGGTGGTGAGGTGATGAAACTATCTGGCGAGAAACTCTTCAGAGTCTGCATTGATTAGAAGATCATTCCCGTTCAAGAAATAAAAATAAGAAGCATCTTTAACATCAGTTCTGCGGAATACCTCAGGGTGGCAGAAGGGATGATAAAGCAAAACAGTGACAACCATTAGCTTGTAGCTTCAAACCCCAAGGAAATCCGTAGGGATTTCTCAGAATTAAATAGTTGGAGTGAAATATAGCCTAGTCCAAGGTCTCCTGGTATAGCACGTGTGGCATAGGTAATAACCCGAAAGAGGGTGTGACTCGTTGCCCGTGATTGATTGTTATGTCGCTGACCTTTCACCCGAACAAGTAGTCTCGGTAAGGCAGGTATCTCAAACTTGCCACCAGCTTCTTGAGTGTAGGAATAAACCCTCGTGACTTCATTAAAATGCATTATCAATAATTGCTCGCCTAATGCGAATAACAGCACTTTTTTTCGAGGAAGCTAGACAGATTAGATGATTTGCAAACATTTCTTTTCTGATTTAGCCTGTGAAGTTATTGTGTATTTAAAATTCACTGTTGTACAATAACAATACTGCAGAGTTTAGGCATTTCTACACATCGGCATCGCCATGGTTCTCGAAATCAATATATATATTAAATAGCTTCGGATGCGATGCTTGTGTGAGACATGGGAGCGTTACTTCGCGTCACAACTCGCAACACACGGTGAGATGGACAAAATCGATTATAGAACTTATGAATGTTCATGTCCGTTAGGGTGTACCTTTCTCCGAGAAACTAATCTTTCGCAGATATAGAGCGATCTAACTCGTCAACCCCCCTGAAAAGCATGCCAAACTTCGCGCATCATTACGTTTCGAGACACGTGCACGTTGTTGCTCAGCATTTACACAATGGGGTCTACTGGTGAAGCAGCATCACCTTCGTTCTTTTCTTATTTAACGTAATCTGAACAATTTAACCGGGATAGTTGTTTGTGAGTGACATATCTTCGATCTATATTATGCGTATATTGCACTTAGGGCAGTCAATTGTGTCTATGCTGTAGGTGGGGGTCAAACAAACTGCCTATGGGTATATTCTTGCTTCGATAACTATATAACAAAACGCGCATGTTCCCTCACCACCAAAAGTACTGTTTGCGATAAGTTCTACACTCTTACAAACCAGCCGGGGAAGGAGAAGGCAATTCACTCGTCCTGCGTTTTTTTCGCAAAGTGTCAGGAGAGAAATGATTGTTCTCAACAAGGTCTCACTTACGGGCGCGTGGACAAGCTTTGCCACAGTCGTGTCCAACACATCGCGTATTTTCATGCTACTTGTGTTATTTGTATACGTTTGCGCACTATCTGTCATAAATACAACAGGTCCTCCTTCACAAGAAAACATTGTTTTATTTACGCCTTAGACAGGACACCAATAATGTGCTTTTATCGACTGAAACATACTTAGCAAGTGCGCGTGTTTTATATCACCTATCTATAGAACTAGCAATATACAGACGCGTAAAACTTCATTGTTTCGACAATTTAGCAAATGCGACATAAATTCACTGCGCATGCGTGAAGGGAAGTACTAATATAAACAATTTCTATATGCCTACTAACGAGTACCACCGTATGATTACGAGGCATGCCGTTGTGTGAGCCGACGGACACTTAAGAGCAAAATAATTTTTCGCGCTTAACCAAAGTACATCTTCACACTCTCGTGGATGCCACTTCGTAGTGGTCTAGTGGCTAATGTACTCGGCTGCTGACCCGTCGGTCGCTGGATTGAATTCCGGATACGGCGGCTGCATTTTCGATGGAGGCGGAAATGCTGTAGGCCCATGTGCTCAGATTTGAATGCACGTTAAAGAACCCCAGGCAGTCGAAATTTCAGGAGCCCTTCACTACGCCGTCTATCATAATTATATGGTAATTTTGGGACGTTAAACTTCACATATTATTCAATCACATTCCCGAGAACACCAATCTTCCGGCTACATGATGCGTGGTAAGCGAGATAATTTGTGAAAAGAAGGCGTGGAAGGAGACGCCACCTTTAATAGTCCCGCACCATACAACGCGACATCACAGACTTTGATGGCGCGTACTGTGTCCTAGGTAGCTTGTAATTGATAAAGACTAAGTACATATTCATTCGTTGATGTCGTGGACCTAGCATACGAATTTTGGGAAAATTTCAGTGAGGTAATGTCACTAAAATATTAAGTTTTTTTGAAATTTGTTTATGTTTCCGCAAGGAGACTTCGCCCGAAATTTATAAATGAAACATCAACCTTGCTTTTATGTGCTAATAAAGAATTTATGACAGTGGAACCCATCGCACTAGAGTCCTCATAGTGAATTTTGGCAATATGAACCAAGATATCTTTCTCTTCAGCATTCTTTTAACATTCGCTGAAATATAAATACATGAGTTTTCATTGCATTTCGCCTGTATCTATACATGGTGCTGTGGCCGGGAGTTGAACTCGTGCCCTCCATCTCAATAACCCGACTCCCAACGCAAAGCTACGAAAGTGGAAGGAGTGAAACGTTGGAGGGAAATAGGCACGAAAATTTCACCAAATGCTTATTTTTCTAAGTTAATCGCAGTTGTCAAGAACGCTCAATGGCATCATAACTCCTTACTTCTGAAAGATGATTCGATGAATTCGGTGAATTAGGTCAGAATTCTCAATCGCGTGCGTTTTGAATCACGCATGTCATCACTTATATTTAGAACGTAATTAGGCACGTGCGAGGGCCAGAATGAAATCCTAGTGAACGTTATGAACAGTTAGTAATTACCATACAGTTTCATACTATCATAACTAGAGAAAACTTTCAACATATCGGCTCTACACCCACAGCCATCGCGTTCCGCATCATGCCCCGAATTAGTAGTGCGAACTTCTCGACTCAATTGCACTGAACTGAAACGGTTTTATGAAAGCGGGAACATTGGCTCGAGTGAGCTAACGACAGCTTACTTTGTTATTGCAAAAACAAATATATGAATACTCTCGGCTGAATTTCGCCGCCTGCATCGGCGTGGGCGTCAGTGTCGACGTCAACGTCATGCACCCTAAAAGTATACGTGACAATATATATGAAAATGCAAGAATGAGAACAGATCCCAGTTAAAAGACTCCGGCGTGCGGAATGGAACGTGGGACCTCCATGTCGTGAATGCGAGGTGTTGGCCGCTGAGCCATTGTGAGGTACCTTCTTCAACGTTCAAATGGCAAGCTATCCATATCTACCACTTACCGCTGTTGGAGGACATCTCGGCGAGGGGGGGGTGGCTATCGTGTTTTCAGCATTATCACCAAGATGGTGCAGTGAGCGCGTGGTGACTCTCATATCTCACCCGTACTTTGGCCCGCGTATAGATTAGGGAGTGTACGCTCGATGGCATGCCCCTTTCTTGCGGTGGGGAGAACGTACGCCTTGGCTAGCCTTTGAAATTCGTCCGGGCAATTCTGTTGTAGTTGCCGGATACAAATGTCACTGCAATCGTTGCACAGCATCCGTTTGCGAAAAGGGCGCACTTTTCAGACACAGCGAAGTAAGAACTGTGACGCTTATTTGCGTTAATTTGTACCTTTGAGTACGTTTCATGTGTCTTTTGTGCGTTAATAACGCTGGGAACATTTAGATCTGCTTGCAATTCTGCGCATAACCTTCCAATTTGTTGCTATCACGTTTATTGATGCGCCTTTACGTCAAAGCTGTGACTTTTTTGGTAGCAAACGCCGACCATTTTACGGCTAATTTGCAAAAATAAACGTGGCGCAGACTTTCAATTGAATATGACACAACATCCAAACTGTAGTCGTGGGGATGTTCACAAAAAGTTGCTGACATAGTAAAATGCTAAGTGCACCTACCAGAGGGTTATTGGAAACAACCAGAGTACATTGCGTAATTCAGATTCTCATCAAAAATTGATAAATCTGCTGACAACGCCGTATGAAGCAGAAGCAGTGGTGCTGCCTAATCGAATGTGCGCCCCTGTCAAAGATTTATTTATTTATTATTTATTTATTATACCTCAAAAACCCCAGGGAGGGGTGTTACATGAGGGTCGGGCAATACAGGGTTTCTTCCATGTGCGCTTTGAAAAGAATGGGGCTGGAGTGGCGCACGACGTGGGACGGAAGGTCATTCCAATCATTCGCTGTCTGAACGAAGAATGACCGAAGGTGAGCAGTTGTACGGGCATGCGCAGGGTAAACTGAGTTGTTGTGGTTAGTGCGGGAAGATATGCGATGCGCGGGCATGATAACAGATGCGTCGGACTGTGAGTGAAAAAATTTATGAAAAAGAGCTCATCTAGCGACTTTGCGTGGCAGTTCAAGGCTGGGAAGATGGGCTTTAATCTTTAAGTTAGTAACGCTTGTGTGGCGCGAGTAATCGGGATACATAAACCTAGATGCTCTATTTTGGACAGATTCTAATGTTTTGGATAGATTAGGTTGGTGGGGATCCCAGACGGCGCAAGCGTATTCAAGCTTCGGACGGACTAGTGTTTGATATGCTAAAAGTTTAATAGAAGGGGGAGCAAGTCGTAAATTTCTTCTTAGGTAACCAAGGACTTTGTTTGCTTCGTTAGAAATGTTTGTTATGTGGGAGGACCAAGTAAGATCTGGCGTAATGTTTATACCTAAATAGTTGTAGGAATTCACCAGGGATATTTCGCAACCAGAAAAAAAAGTATGAAGTAGCCGGGTGAGATTTCCTGCGATGAAAAGAGATGACGGAGGTTTTCCTAATGTTCAAAGTCATGAGCCGTTTTTTGCACCAGGTTTCTATAGTTATTAGATTATTTTGAAGGATCTGGGAGTCATTAGGACAGTTAATAGGACGATAAATCACGCAACCGTCAGCAAATAGACGGATTTGGGACGATAAATTGCTAGGTAGGTCGTTAACATACATTAAAAATAGAAGGGGACCGAGCACCGTAACCCTGAGGTACACCTGAAAGGACAGGACGCGTGGTAGATGATGTCTGGTTGGAGTAAACGAACTGTTCCCGGTTTGACAAAAAATTTCATATTCATTCTAAAACTGCTGGGTCAATGTTTAAGCGGGAAAGTTTAAAAAAAAGACGTTTATGGGGTACTTTATCGAAAGCTTTTTCAAAATCTTGGAAAAGGGCATCTACAGGAACATTCTGATCTATACTTGAGCTGATGTCGTTAATAAAGAGCGCTAGTTGTGTGTCACAGGAGAGGCCTTTCTGAAATCCGTGCTGACTGGGATAAAAAAGTTTACAGAGATCAGGAATTTGACTGTTTGAGAATAAATTATATGTTCCATTATTTTACAGCACACGCATGTTAGTGATATGGGCCGGTAGTTTGAAGGTGAGGATTACGGACCTTTTTTGGGTATCGGAATGACCTTGTCAACCTTCCAGTCCCGTGGCACCACTCCAGATGACAGTGATTGCTGGAAGATGTGCGACAATAACAGCACAGCGATGTTTGGTATTTTTTAAAACTTTAGAATTTATACAATAAATACCAGCTGATGACGTCACTTTTAAGGAATCAATGACTTGTATGATGCCATTTGGTTCAAAAACGACACTGGGCATAGCTGTACAATCATGGGACGGCACACATGGAGATACATCGGGAACACACGAAAATGCATTGTCGGGTTCATCAGTAAACACTGAGCAAAACGTGGACTTTAGTGTTTCGGCGACCTTGAACTCCGGGATGGGAATATTATCTTCATCTAGTAATGAAATGGGTTTAGCATGGGTTGGGTTGATAGTGTTCCAGAACTTTTTGGGGTTTGTTCGTAGCATGTCTGGTAGGGTTGACGAGAAGAACTTCCGCTTAGCGTCCGAGATCATGGATGCATAAAGTTTTTCAGTTTCACTATATTTTTCCCAAGCGTTACTGGATTTTGATTTTTTGGCTGACCGAAATTGTCTTTTCTTTTTGTTGCTAAGTCGTTTCAAAGTATTATTGTACCATGGCGAAGTAGGCCGTTCTGTGATGGTAACTGTGGGGATGTACATGTTCATTAATTGCTGCATTTTGTTTTTGAAGAGCTCCCAGTTCTCGTCAACAGAACGTTTGGAAAAATCCACGAAGAACCGATCGGAAAAGGAAGCTAGTTCATCATTCATTCCATGATAATCTGCTTTGTTGTATAGGGTTATCGTCTTTTTTACTTTTTTTGGATTAGGCAAGTTGCAATGAAAAGTGGCATGAATGACGGCATGATTACTGAAGCTACTCGGACTAGAAACGGACGAAACTTTATATCTGGTTGGGTCGTGAGAAATAAATCCAGTAAGCTTGATGAATTAAAAGTCGTTCGCGTAGGAAAGCTAATCATTTGAGATAAGTTGAAAGTAAGGCAAGTATCTATGAAGTCACTTTCACTGTTCGGTTTCGACATTGCTAATGCTAAATCAGACCAAGTTATCGCCGGAAAGTTAAAATCACCAAGGAGGAGAATAGGGGCGTTATCCAATGCTGACGTTAATAGTTGTAGAGCATCATGAAGCTCACCAACGAAAGAAGGATCGGAATCAGGCGGCCGATAGCAGATGCCAATGACAACGGGTGGAACGGCAGCTTTGCAGTGAATAAAGACTACTTTAAGACTCGAAGGAATGTCAACAGCGCCGCATTGTAAACTGTGGTGAGCGGCGATTAACACTCCACCACCCCGCTTGTTTTTGCGATCGCAACGGAAAATATCGAAGTTGTTGAACAGAGGAAGCAATTCAGAGTCCAAGATAGATGCATTAAGCCACGTTTTGGTTAGGAGAACTAAGTTACAGTCACTTGCTTGAATTAGGCTGTGCAAGGCATCGCGTTCGGGCAGTAGACTCCTAATATTAGTATAGATGAGCGAAATAAGGTTTACATTAGACTCGGTACGGACTTTAGCAGATAGTTATGGGACACGTGGGACTACCGTTTGCGTAGTCGGATCAAGAATGTAGGTGACCTTATCGATAGTTAATTTTCGGTATGCAAGTTTATAGGGTCGGGACTGGGCTTTGCCAAACGCAATCAGCTGCTTGTGTATCAAGCGGGTGTTAGGCGAGTAATCTTGCGAAATGCTATACGTGGTATTTTTCAGCTTATTTGCGTTAGAAAGAATACGGTCTTTATCTTTGAAATGCGTGAACTTCACAATGATTGGTCCATTTTTGTTAGAATGAAAAGATCCCAGTCGATGTGCGCGGTCAATATCAATGCCATTCTGTCAAAGATGATGACAGGATGGCATGCATCACTGTACAGTTTCTGGTGCTTAAAAAACTGGCTCCGCTGTTCGTTCTTCATTTCGCGCCGTTATTACAGCTTGGTGAAGAATACGCGCAGTCGACCAATTAGTGCAGGAGAAAGAGAAAGAAGGCTCTTTCCCATCAATCGTCTGGCCATTTGGTTCGTTGTTGCTATTCTTTTCCGCAGTTTCACAAAATTAGATATCCTAAACTGTCATGAAAATAAAGCGATGCTCACTTGTCGTGTTTTTTACTGCCCCAGTAAACACTAGGCATATTGATTCTTAGGTATTTTTGGCCCAATACGCGGCCTCTGCTTCAGAACGCCCAACGTAACCATTAAATTTTCTACAATCCTAAAAGGAAAACGAGTCACCACCGGCCGGCACCCTAAGGCGTTTAAAGACGTAAACGTGTCGTTAACGGTCACTCCATTGAACATGATAAAGTTATAGGAAACCGAGGAAGTTATAACAAGTGACAGCAAATTTGTAGCTCACAGTAGTGCTCGAATACCAAAAAAGCCGCGGCATTGAAACTCCTGTGGAGGAATATCAGGGCGGACTGCACGGCAGTGGCACCAGCTTCAACTGTATATATTTTACCGTGCTGCTTTTCTTTGCTCTTCCCCGAACCTTCAGTGATTATCATGTCGAGTGGGTACTAATTTTACACTCTGAAGAGTATAAACAATTTACTCCAATGAAACGACCATGTGTGGGTACAACAAGTAGAAAAAGACATTTCAACTGAACATGTTCTTGATTTAAAGTACTGCGAACCATCTAGTAGGTAATATTGCAGTGCTCAGGCTTCGGTCTAAAGAACACAGACACGTGCATTAAGCTCCCCACAAATTTTCAGGAAAGAGAAGTTGTTCAACGAATGTTTTTTTCTTGTAGCTGGAAAACGACATTCACGTCGCCAACATGAAGACACTTCCAATCAACTTGCTTGGAAGAAAGCAGCCGCCATGTACCAGGCATGCGTGGCATTCGCCTTGTCAAACCGAATTGAGGTAAGCGCGAATTCTATCTTCTCCTCAAGAACAACTCTAGTTACCCAGAACAGGCTCGCACGTTGCAAGCACGAACACCGTCTTCATTCAGCGGCGATTGAAGTCAACTTCGCCACCACGAATGAAGTGACTGCAGTCTTGCACGCCCCGTGCTGCTACAAATAAGCATATTGTAACGGACATGTGAAATGCAGACAAGAGAAAGGAAGGAAGATGAAGAGGCTGGCAAGATCGCAGTGTGCGTACCGCGAACTACGATCTTCTCTTCCTTTCTGTTCTCTGGCTTTCACGTGTCTGTTACAATATAATTATTGCCAGCAATATCGATTTGCTTTCCAATGGGAAGTACCATGCGCTGATATGAAAACAGGGTTTTCTTCTCCTTGTCAATTCACCAACCATGCAAAATCAGCTAGATCACTCAAGTAGTAGTCTTCTCAAGTTAAGTCATCTAATGTTCTTTAGCTCGTGTGAAACCTAGTGTTTAAAGGCACAGTACATGGGTGTCAGAGTCGAAAGCAGGTATTATAAATACAGGGTCAGTGTATGAAACCTGCTGGAAGTGGCGATCGCGGTAGCCTATTATGTCTTGTTGAACACCTGTCGGCACTATTGCTGTCGTCATGAATGCGGTGTTCACCTCTTCACAATTCCTTGACAAATGTCAGTGCATAACAACTTCCCAGTGTCCACTTGATCGCGAATAGTGAATGGGCTGTACACTTACAACGCGAACTTCTTTGTCAAGAAATGCTTGTTTTCTGTGTTTCATCTGCAATTGATTTGTGTCAATAACTGAAAGGAATTTCTCACTATCTGCTGCGGTATACTGATTGCAATATATCATCAGTCAACAAAATTTGTACACTTGTATGTGCATACTAAAACTACTTTCATAATGTAAGCCCATACAAATAACTTTACGAGTGATATATTTCAGAAGTTGTCATGAGCTGAGTAGAGAGAAAGTGGTGACACTACGTTTACTTTTGTTGATTCATCCGACATACACAGAAAGCTCTCTCTCTCTCTCTCTTTCTCCCAATGGCTTACATCAAATACTTCATCACAGTGGCTCTCACAGTTTTGCAAAGCACGAAGTCTGAAGATGCACTAAACTGGTGATAAAAAATTTAAAACTACTGTTTTGTTTTTTTTCAGGAAAAATGGCACATTGCTCTGCCCCTAATCCGATTTTTAGATTCCTTTGCCACACAAATTTGGTGCACTTTGGCGGAGCCTAGTTATTTATTACTTTTCTGTGAGATGATTGAAAAGCTTTTTTGGCAGTTTCTTACAACATATGCACACAAGCGTACTTTTTCTAGGCTTGCTTATTGAAGAGCAAGCAAATATAGAAAAACGTACAATGAGACTGCAAAGCACCCAGCAGATTGACAAGCTGTCAATATCGAATTGGATCGGAACTGCAGATTGACCATTGTTTGCCCGGTGGAAATGAAAGTTCCCTATAAACTCTGCATGGTGTATTATTTCATGACAACCACCATACCCCCCTTTTCTCACACTGGAAGAGGTCGCTGATTCTTTACATTGGCGCACGAGACGCGAACATCAATCACGGTAATCTACTGTTTTTGTATATTAACACAAATTTTCGTGCGTCGCTTTCCTACAGCTCTAAAAGTGTATCATACTGAATAAAGAAGATTCTAATTCTATCAACGCCCTTCTTATTTGAACCTCTCTGTCACTGTGCGTCATTTGCGTTGCCCTTAAAAGTGTTTCCTATTACAATGATGCAAGAACAATTCTACGTTGTACAGGAATCATAACAATATTTAACGAGTTCTAAATGCAAGCTGCGAACGCTTCAAATTGTGCTGGTGCAGGCAAAATTTTTCTTGTTAAATCTCTCCTTCTCTCTTCTTTTCAGTATTTTAAGTAGGTAGTAAACTACCATAGAGCATCATCAGGCTACCATGCTGTAATTTGTACTCCTTCAATTTTTACAAATAATAATAAATATCAGCACTAAGGGACTCATTCGTCACATCTCAACTCCAAATCAAGCTCCGCTTCATTTTATGCCGTCTGTTACTTCTCGTTGTTATGCTTTCGCGCTAGTTGAGATATGTTTACGTTATTGTAGTGACCATTTTAAGCAATATGCACAAATAAATGCTGTGTGTGGAATTTTTCGGATGATCTTTCTGGGTGATTTCTGCTCTCATTATTGACTACAAACGGGAAATTCCAACACAGTGCTGTTTTCAATATTTCGCATTGTAATTTGTGTTTGAGTGAAAATCCTCTTACCAAAACACAATCGGCCTTAGGACGGGGTTTATAATAACAAAGCAGAAACAGACCAGAAAAAAGAAAAGAAACTTACACAAGAGGCTGCCTTACTTAGCAATGTTTTGGCCTGTTTGTATTACAGACGAAATACCTCGTCGACTGGATGTTATCGCTTAACCTCGATTTTTTCAACGAGACAAGATTGGCGACTGTGAACCCGGTTGAGATAATGGTGCGCGGCTCTCTGGATCTTGGAGTGCAAGCCGTGGTAGCTATTACTTTCGGTGAGCTGGAATTCGTCAATTCCAAAAGAAAAATTCAGGTGAGAAAGCAACTATCTGTTTAACTCATTGCCTGATGATAAGGTACTACCAGTAAGTGTGCTATTCTAACTAACTATATGGTTGTGGCAAATTTTTGGTTCACAGTTCCTTACGCCTAAATTTTTAACAAGAAAACGTTGTAGAAGGTGGTCCTTATAGCAACAACACATTATTAGTGGCTATAGAATCACTTATTTGTTGAAAAATATACACACGCAACGACTAATTCATGATGAATTGCCCACATTTAACTTAACTTGTGTGACAAGTAGGGTTCTCGTAACAAATAAAGCAGTGAATTATTTAAGCTTGAGCTATATGGAATCAGCCAGTGCCCAAAACCACCCTCTGCATTAGCTATCGTGCGAAGTTATGCCCTAATTCATTATTCACTGAAAAAGTGTCAAATGACTTAAATTTTTGTTCATTGCGTAGTTCACTTATTTAACTGTTTATTTTTCATGCCTCGGGCTTTCTTGACATAAGCTGTTGAATCAACAGCAGTACAGTTGAACCCATTTGTAACGCCACTCAAACGCCATGAAAATTTTAGTGTTTTCACCAAGTATTATCATAATCGTCTCAAAGAAAAAGAAGCTATTTAGGGACAAGACAGGCTGCTATGACAAAACTATAGTAAAGTATAGGATATGCTAGCATACAGTAGTTACAAGAAAGACAGAGCTGCGAATTTTTCGAAAATGTTTGAAACAGTTCCATTTTGCTTGCACGCTTTGCGAATGCCTGTGGTTCAAATTTGATTACAACGAGGCTCACGTGCGTGTAATACATGATCCCCGGAAAGTCTATCTCGGTCGCGAATAGTTCATTGTCGTGGGGGAGAAGATGTGCCACCAGGTGTCAACACAGGTGCATCAACATCTAAGGGTGCTGTAGAAGCATTTCACTTTCGTGCCTCATACCTGTTCCTATATCACAGGGATTGAAAACATTCAAGTGCAAAACATTTTTTTAGCGAACTGCGGCTACTATCAGCGTAAATGTCTATCTAGCCTCGTGCAGCTTTTGCTCTCCTGGCCGTTTCAATAATGGTATTGATCCCAAAATTGGCATGGTATATCATAATTGTATGACGAGCATACGTGACTAGTCATAACCTAAAAATAATAATATGTTTGTCATGAATGTCATGATTTACATTCATTGGCCTTACTTCGCTTGCGGTGGTTTTGTTCACAAGACATATTGCAAAACTGGTATGGTATCACAAGACTGCATGGCGAACATATGGGACAGACTCTAACGTGGAGATCACTACATTCATGTCATGTAAGTCGTGACTACACGTCACGCTCATGGTGCGTTCGAAAGAATTTTGCTAGATTCACACATATCGATTTTTTTTGTTACGAAACGTGAATGGATAAGGAAGGTATATGGAAATCTTGATATACGTGTTATGTAAGAACATGACTACATGCCACCTTCATTGCGTGCTGGGAGCCGTTTGGCCGTTCTCACTGCCAATTTTTATTGTTGCTTTGGTGTGGCCAGTTGTGGTTGAGGGCAAGTTTTGGAAACACGCGATTCACAGGTCAGTCAGCGCGAGCTACGCCTGAATAAAGTTTCAACTAAATGAATGTTCTCCTTGAGGTTTGCTTGTTACCCGCGGTTAGATACTGTTGCCGCATTGCTTCTCCAAGTCGAATATTCAGGACAGCTAGCAATGTTCACGTTTGCGTTTTTCTTAACAGATTGAGTACAGTAGCGAACAAAAAACGTGGTTCGCCAAGAGCCGAAGAATACAAGACTACGAACCAATTTTATCCAACTACGGTGTGACACCGCGTTTCGTCAATCGGCTTGCTTTGAAGATAAGCGGATACGACATGCACCGTGAGTTGGATTCAATTTTATTGTTGTTTCTCCAAGCGCAACCCTTAAATGCTTATATTTCAAAGTGCATTGGGGTCTAGAAATGAACAAAAACGTAAACGTTTTTGTTCATTTCTAGACCCTAATCTACTTTGAAATATAAGCGTTACGATTCTGCCTAATGCATTACGATTCTGCCAATTACGGTTCTGCCTAATGCGTAGTCATGGAGCAGCTGCTTTGGTGTTTGTGTTCTATGATTACTTGAGGCTAATAGTTGGAAATAACGTGCATACAAGTACGCTTTCATACCACGCCTTGAGTAGCGCGACTGACATGACTTCGCGCAGCACAACTAAAATCAATCGCCGCATGCAGAGCGTACCACGTTTGCTTGGCTAACAGGAAGACCACCAAATGTAGTGAGTGGGTGCGTTCGACAACGACCAACTTGCGATGGTGCGCCGTATGGTGGCGCTGCACGCGGGGGCCGCGGCACCTGTCTTCTTGCCAGTACGTTCCCTTCTCGTGCTACTCACTATTGCCGTATTTGTTTCTCCGCAGTACTCGACGTTCGCTCACTTTTAACGCGATAGCATTAGGAAGCTCGTCTCACTGAAATTTCACCTTCGGCGTTGGCCCCGTTGGTTGTGAGCAAAATGTGTTCCGTGTGCGAAAAATCTCGTGGCAGAGATTGCCGGGACAGACCGCTACTTGTCCACGCGTACTCGCGCGATCACACGGAAAAGGCCGCGCATTCGGAGAAAGAAAAAAAAAGAAGGGCTCAAGGTGATGAGGCGCGGGTGATGTAGTTTCCTTGCCGCTGCCACCCCTCCCTACATAGCTTCCAGTGCTTTCATTGGGATGAGAGAAAAGAGAATGCAATTGCAGCATGCGACAAACCTTTGCAGTACGTTATGTTGGGCTAGTTGATACATATTAGGCCGAAATACGTGGCGCAAGGTTGACAAAGAGAAAAAAAGAGAAAAAAAGAAAAAAATAGAAAAAAAGAAGAAAAGAAAAAAAGGAAAAAGAAAAAAAAGACGAGACAGAAAGAGCGAGACAGAAAGAGGACGCTCTTTCTGTCTCGTCTGTTTCGCTCTTTCTCAGCCTTGCGCAGCGTATTTCACACGAATCTTTGCGTCGTTAAGTTTGTGAGGCAAAAAGCTCTTCCAGTGAGTTCATTCCATGGTTACTTAAAAAAGTGTTCTAGGGCCCCTTTACCGCTTTTTGTTCGATAGGTCTCAAGACGAAAACGAGCTCATTCGGTGATAATAGCGCACGCTGGTCCAATCCACTGTGTGCATGTTTTTGTGCGTGCGTGTGTATTGAACACACGCACTCACACAAATGCGCCTGTTTCTCCCAAATACGCTTGTTTCTTTGTCTCTCTCGGTACTCCTATAGTTTTTTTTCCTCCCTTGTCTCTCTCTCTCCTTTACTGGTTTCCTAATGCATTCAATCCAATTTTCTCTGAGATTTTTGTTTCGGTCTGCTGAATATTTTCGGTACTTTTTTGCTTCACTTTTTTTGAAGGTCTGTATGTTCTTTAATTTTCTCTGTTTCTGTCTTTCTTTCGTTTCAACATCTCTGCCTGTCTATTTCTCTGGCAATCTTTTTTTCCCTCTATGCTTACTCTTTCCTTTCATCTTCTCCGTTCTGTTCACCCTCACTTCTCATTTTTACCACTTTGCCGTACCATGATATACAAAAATATGTTACGCTCTGATAGCGTACCTCGAAGGTAGCACCATTCGCATCTAGATCTTGGGTGCGTCGGTGTGAGTCCCACATGGCCAAAAATTTACGTTCGCCGATGATTTTTATTTTTCGGTTTCCTTTTTTTAGTTGTATTTGTTCTCTCACTTATCAGATTTTTTCTACGCTTGAGATATTAGTTCATGTGCTTTAGAAGCAAAGAAGACGGTAAAAAAAGAGCGCGCCGAGATAGTTTCTGTTCGCGCTTCGCGGCCACTACAAAAGCCTAAATAGCTTTGCCGTTAGCAATCTTGTCCTCTGACACAACAACGTGGTATCTGTGCGGTATGCTTGAGCTCTTTTAAACCCTTTCATTCGGGAACCCTCAGCCAAACTTACGTAAAAAGTATGGTTGCGGTATGTCTTTGTTGGGAAAGTACTAATATTGAATTTTTAACTTTCTTAATGTTGCCTTACATACTCCTTCCTTCTCCCTATAGTGAAGGATATCACAATAGCCGCACTTGGCAAAGTAAGTGTTGGGACGGACATTCCCATTCACAAGCTCGGTCTTTATACGAAACCATTCGTTACTGAGGGTAAGTGAAAAGTTCTACTATAGTTTCACAATAGTTAGCAAGTACTTCTATTATTGTTTGTAATGTGTGTCTTTCAGCGTCCAGCCTATTTTCGGGAGAAAATTTAGGATAGCAGAAAAATGACGATCACGCACCTTACAATAAATGTAATTCTACTCAACTGCTGAGCATGACTAGCATTTACGATGCCAACAAGCACATGTTCATATTTTCTACGTATTTGAGGCAATGCCTGCCTGTCGCCCAATTTAATTGTTTAATCGCTACTATCTGTTCGAAAAAAAACGAACATAGCGACCACGCTAATAGGAGAGTATTTGGAAATGTCAGAGCCTCCACCAGTCTCGGGCACTATCGCAAATTGATGCCGTCATTCCTGTTCTTCAGCATGCCTGTCAGAGACCCTCAGAATTTTCTTGGCTCTACGGAAATCTATGGGGCGTTTTTTTTTTCTTTTTGGCACCTAAAATATATAGAGCCGAGTATAGTCGGTATTCAGGAGTTAAGTTTTGATATCCCTCTTGCAGGCCACCATATTTGATTGCTATCGCCATTGCCGTACTTTTTTGCAGGAGCGCAATAGTAGTTTTGCTGACTACATAAGCAACTTCAACAGTTGACAGCACGTTTTTCGACTCAGCCGAACTGCGACACGCCTTGATTGCGTTACACCGAACTGGTACTTCAGCGCCGGCGTCACCGTAGCGCTGGATCCCGCTCAGGCTTGCGCTCGCGCACCACACGTGTCTCTAATAGGGAGTTTTAGAATAGCGCACCGCGAGCCCTTGCGGTGTGGTTGCTGCCACTGCGCATGCGTCATAACGCGAGTCGGCGTTCACGTTCGCGGACCACACGCAGAAAATCCAAAATTGCGTGCGGTGATGGCTGCCCGCATGTGGCCAGCAAGCACTGTTTTCGAGGCCACGGTGTCGCTGCGATCGTTCGTTGCGGTTCGCAGCAGGGCAAATGCTATCCTAAAGCAACGCCCGCAGCGCTTGCAAACGGCATTCTGAAACTCCCTATATTCTCAGTCATGCCTGGCACTGGCAACGCATACGCGGTGCCAAAGTGCCAGTCAGACAAAATTTTATGGGGATACAGCGACGTCGGCCCATATTTGCCTATAGCGACAGTGAAGATATTTTGCAGTTCGAATAAGTCGAAAGCCACACTTCCTGCTGTTTACATTTCTTGGCGTCGTGACGAAACGCCTTTAGACATCTACTTAGAGTGCGCAGCGTGCTTGCACGTGTGGGCCTCAATATCTTCTATATTGCCATGCTACCTATGAAACAGTACGACAAAGATTTGGCACCGCATACTGCAGGTATACTGCGCGCAAATTGCTGCTGTAAAGTGAAATAGCTGTCGTCACTGCCTCAATACACGCTGTAAATTAACTCAGTCATGCACTTTTACTAGGCTCATAATTTTCATGTTGATTGCAGTTATATACTGGCGGACGAGGTCGTCCTCTTCCTATGCCGATGCAAATCTGTGCAATCTGAAACACCACAGCGGCACGATTCTCGCGTCATGTTGTAATCTTTGCAGACAGTGCTGAGTAATGTTTTTCTCTAGCGATGATTCTTTTCGCGTTCATGGACAACATAGTGGTGCGCAGACGACTCCTTGTGTGCTGGAGTGGCGTGAACACGCACTTTCTCGTGTTTTTGTGTCCCAGATATGCCGCTCGCAATGCTAATTTGACACAAGAGATAGAGGATTTTCATTTCAGAGCAAATGAAGTCTTGTTTCGAGAGTACGCCTTTGGCAACGTAGGCACCAGAGGGCTATAGATAGTTATGCTCTGGCCTATAAAGGTATGAACGGAAACTAATTTTGAGGCATGTGATAGCATCCATAGAAGCCAAAGAGTAAATAATTAGATGAAGATAACATGAAACAAATTAATATTGTGTGATTGTAATGATACTGTAATGCTTGTTCTGTGTTTGCAGCTGAGTGGGGGACATTTATCACCAAATATACCAATGGTATATATAAAAGTACGGACATAATTTCGCATATACCACAAAGTACTACTATCCTGTTAAATCTATTCAAGAGTGAGTCTGTGGGCAAAGACGGGCTGCGATACCTAGTCGCTTGGAGCTTCTACAGAAAGCTCATCAAGTACACAGTGCCACGATTGCTTCGCAATTACGTTTCAGCCAACACGGCTTGGTACGGTGAGATAAAGGAATTAATGAACCTGGCGGTCATGAGCTCCTACTTCACGTCCGGTAAGTCACTTTTTTTATTGTAAGATTGTCTTAAAGTAACGCTCTGAAAACAAGAATTTGCGACATTGAAATTTCTGAAAATATTTGCTAGCTGGTTTACAAACCAGTATCAACTAAAGGTTTGCGTATATACAGCTTTCCATTTTTCCTAGGTAAATATAGGTTTTTTTTAGATCTTTCGAAAGCTTAGCGTATCTCATATTAAGTTCATCAGTGTCGCCTATATCGGGAAGAAGCTTTATTGACACAAACGGAGCAGACTGTTCGCAAGGCCCTTGTAATGAGGAAAGGCGAGGTGTGTGGCCGGTCAAGGAAGCACGAACTGGTCTAATAAATAACGCCCTGTATTTTCGTTTGTGACCGCTTTTTTTAGGGACACAATAATATCTAAGGATGATTATCTTTGTAAAATTCGTTTATTGTAAGGCTAAGCTAACGTAAATGCTGGCTATCTTAAGAATATTGTATTGTCGGCCACAAATTGGCAAGGATTTTCGCATTCCTACAGCATCAAAGCGATACAATATACAAAGCATAGATGTGTATAAAGATTTTGGTTAACGCAGCCGCATCAGTACTAAAATCGCCTGGATCATTATTATGGTGTGCCTTGAAACACCATCTTTTTAAATTATGTATAGTATACGTTCTAACTGTCTCAGATAAATACAGCGCAATTTTGATGAAGAGAGGAGACACAAAACGCAAGCGAGCGCTCACACTTGTAAGCTGCATTTCTCCGAGTATGTACCGACTCACCCAAAATGTCATAATCAACATCACATAATCATCAATGCCTTTCCCATGTTTCGGCAGTCAACTCGGTCCTGTGCTTGCTTCTGCCAGATTACACACTGCATATTCTTATTATCATCTTCATAGGTCAACGTCTCACTAGTAGTGAATGCGTCTTGCTTTGTGTACATGACAATACGATTGCAGCAACTTGCTTCTTTGGTATACCTATTTATCGAACAGTGGTTCCACCACGCATGATATACCAGACAAAGCGCATGGCGTATCGAATCCGCAGCGCCTTCGAGAAAGCCCTAAATTCTTCAAACTGGATCAGCCACGATATTCGTGATGAACTTATCAACAAGTTGATCGACGTGACCTTCTACGTGGGAAGTCAAGAACGGCGATCAGATCCAGCATTTGTCGAAGAGGTTTACCGTGAGTTTTCATCAATATAATGAAAGGCATAGCAATCAGTTCAACAAGATAGTTTTTTTTTTCAATGAATGAACCAAACGTGCTGACACGTGGTTCCACCAGAGAGAACTGGTTTGCCGCGTTCAAAAGCCAGCGTCAAATTTTTTTAGCGGGGAAATTTTTCAGGCTGTAGGTCGCTCCCTCCTCCGTATTTATGTTGCATGTTGTATGTAGTATTTATATAGCGACCTCTAGTTTCTGGATTCTTCAGCAGACGCGTTCTATGTATATGACCTTGGAATTAATATCACTAAATGGCGTTAGTGGTTTTAGGGACGAAGCTCCTTAGAGACAGACAGACAGACAGACAGACAGACAGACAGACAGACAGACAGACAGAAAGAAAGACAGAACCATCTTGGGATGCCCTCTTGAAGGCATTCCAAGATGGATCTACCATCTGGATCCCAAGATCAAACGCTCTTTGAAACCACATTTCATACCTAATGCATTTAGATGAGTGGCACAAATTGAGGAGGCTGGTTGGCGCGGGTATAGTGTCTAGAATATACTTAGTGTGAGGGTCAGGGGTTTTCACAAAGTGTGCGTCTTGTAACGCGCTGTCCGCTGGAAAAATCCCTTCTCCGTCTGCTCGTGTGAATATAGCTTTACTGATGAATTTTTCTAGAGCTTCGCCCCAGTCATCATCAGTAACTTCGTGGATATGATGTGACATTTTTCACGCGATGATTGAGATATGAACGACACACCTCGTGTGTTGAGCGTGAGATTGCCGAATGCGGATGTGAGGCGTAACAGCACGGCTGCTTTTTCTTGTCAGTAACGACGACACACATACACCACACTTTATCACTTTATTGTGTGCATTACTTTTATATTTTAATACTGTATATCTTCCAGTAATTTTTAAAGATTACATTACATTCATCGCCTAAGAATTGTAAAACATATTTGCTCTAATCCTCCAGACATCGTTGAGATGGACTTCCGCAACGTTTGATTAGTACTCCAGTTTTGATGATTGTAGTTGTTTCCCCTCAGAAATACAGTTGCAACAATCGTTCCCCACGCCTAAAATGTGAAATTTCGTGCATTATCCTAAAAACTCTAGTCCACATCTTAAAGCCACATGTGAAGTTCTGTCTTTTCAAGCAAAGAAACTTTAACCTTCAAGTAGGAAAATTTCAACTACACGCTGTATCTCTTTGCTCTAGTTCAATTGGCGTCAAAGAAAAGAAACTATCAGACTAACATTATATCTGAGTAATAACCGTGCCACACGGTCATGGAAAATGACATTCGGTAGCGAAGGCATTCCGTTCCCGAATGGCATTTTTTTCGGCAGCGCTGCTACACGTCCAAAGCGAATGACATTTAACTTGATGATGTCGATCACAGCACCTTCCTCGTGAGCATCCGGTGAGTAGCAATAAAAAATTAAAGAAGCGTTTACAAGCTTCGTACACATCTGATAATAAGTAAAAGAATAAATAAGCATATTGCGCTGCTGTTCAATTTCGTTCGTTACTTTGTTTCAAGACATTGCAACCGACCGTGTTAGTCAGATCCGCAGAGTAGAAAGAAAATGGCACCTGGCTCATCTATTTTACAGCGCCTACCAGCCGAAGAGAAATTTTTAAGCAGTTGTTTAAGCGATTAGTGTAAATAAAATACGCAAAAAGTTTCCTACCAGTCGAATCAATGTCGTTTTATACAATTACTTCATCAGCTGTGCCGTCGAGAATACTCATTTCTCAGTTGAATGAGTTCTTTTGATGGCATTAGGTGACGAATGGCTTTTGGGCGAATGCCATTTCGTTCATCCGTGTGGCACCACGCGAATGACCTTCAATCTGAAGGCATTAGGAGGCAAATGCCATTTCCTCTGCCCATGTGGCACGGGTATAACAAGTATAGGTTCCTTGAATTATGCCTAATTTGACGACTGCCCTAACTAGCTGGTGAATAGCAGTGCATTTTTGATAAATTGCCCTTAAAAGAATGTCACGTCTCGAGTGGCGAACATTCATTGATGAAAACCCAGTCAAAGGTTTTTGTATGCTTAGCGTGTTCATTGTGAGTGACCAAGATTATCGCAAGAACGTATTGTTGATCGGCTATCGCAGGGCCTTATCCAGACGCACCACAGGAACCTTTTTTTCCCACGTGGATGAAGGTGCTGTCTTTATCTTCTCACTATACTTGGACTGACCAAAATGCTTTGCTGTACAACGAGGCTGCACCCAACGGTTTCTACATAATACCCTACAACGATATTGTCGTATCCCCAGGCATAATGTAGAGTCCATTCTTGTATTTGGACGGGCCAATCGCCCTCAATTACGGTGGGCTTGGAATGGTGAGTACCAATTTTTTAAGCGAAAACTTCACTGTTCCGCTCGATTCAGTTTCACTGTGTACCTCATCCTGGCAATGACACGAAGAATGGGCCCTCCGTCGCGAGCGACGTGATGATGATGATGATCAAAATTTTATTACGCGAAATTCAGTTCTGGCGTGGCAGTTGTGGTGAAGTCGAGTGTTAGGTAGTAGTAGCGTTTATTTATTGTAGTGCGGGAGATGTACCACCGAATAGGGTCCTGTGAAAAAGGACGAGAGAAAACCCACGTGTTGATTGCAAATATTATCAAAGCTATCCACGTTGTGACTCCTATTATTCTTATTAGGTACGCGGTCATTTCTGAGACTGCATGAATCATCAGTAAGGTGCTTAAAAATAGTTTTAGTAGCCCGTCCTGACTTGTTTGTGAACATTACTGGCCGAGCTTTCGGAGCCTTAAATTCAGGGTAAACAGCGTTTTTTGATAAAGCAGGCGTTGAAAGTAATTCTCTACTTTTAATCACTACCACTAACAATGCTGTTAAAATATATATTAATGATATCTTCATCTACATATTTATTTATACTACTCCGTTTCCAAAAGCTATAATAAGAGATTACGTGAAACATATGTCAATACAAGCAGCCATAGCGACAGATGTGTCACAAAGCGAAGGAAAATGTGGAATTGGCATTTTTCTTCTATCCTAGACTTGTCTTCTTCCCTTAACCTTTGAGATTTTGTGCCACTTTTGGAGCACAAGTTTTTGCGAAAATTCTAGCTCTCTATAAATTAACGGCCGCAGTACGTTCGGCAGTAATTTTCACATATTCGCTATCAGTATGTGCCTCTTTTACTGCAAACAAGAGCTTGAAAGCACAGAGTGCTTTCAGAGTAATATTTTTACCGTAGTCCCCCCGAATCTCCAACAGATCAAATTGGTCTTGATTCGAGGACACAAGGACCTATTTACGAATGAAGTGCCAGATGTGGTGGTAAACTTATCTTTAAAGGGCCTGTTATTGAGGTATAACTGGCATCCGAATTCTTAACAGGCACTACATTAATAAAGAAAGTACTGTTACAGAAAATTACCTCACCTTCACTAACGGCCACATCAAAATTTAAGCACTTCGTGTATCATTGCAATAGTAAAATATGTCCAACTAAAGGAATGGAAGTCGTAATCAGTAGTTTGCGTTGTCGAGTTCCGCAGCTTAACTTATATTTACACAGAGCTGGTCTGGCAGCCTCCCCTCAGTGTTCTTTCTGCGGAATAAATGAGTCAACCGAACATTACCTCAATTCGTGTAATAGATACTGTGTAATAGATTTGTGCAAAAACACTTTAGGTGCCGTTTGCCGATAGCGAAGATACTGTCAAGCAAGTTGAGGGCACTTGATTGTAGGCGTTCATTTTCTGGTACCCTCCACAAACACCAAGATGGTGGAGAGCGAACGTCTTCCTTGGTTTCTCCTTCTACATCTCTGAATTTCATTTCTCAGCGTTTGAGAGGAAAATGCAAGGACTGCATGAACGCGAGCCTGTGTTGGTCGTTAAGGAGTTCGGTGTTTCTCGCGTTGACTACGATCACAGCATCGGAAAGTATAGGAAAACAACAGCTGTTTTTTAGAAGCAATGCTGTTCTTTATTTGAAAGCCGTTCAACCGCTGATTTTAATAGCACCATTCGACAAATTATTTTTCCTGTTTCCTCCTCTACATTTTTTTTTATCACAGAGAATAGCACACGAAATCATGCACGCATTCGAGGTGGATGAAATACAAGTGAATAAACACAACAAAACAATTCTCACGAGTGAGTTCATGAAGGAGTACACTAAAAGGGCGCTCTGCTTGAGGCACTCGCATAAATCTGTTGTAAGTATTATTTATTTTTAACGTCTCTCTAGAATAAAGTTATTTGTCATGAAACGTTGGTATAAAAATTCATGCTTTTTTTGTATCTGAACAAAATGTTCCTGGCACAGTTTAGGGTACAAAATGCTCGCTATTTGTAGTTCCGAGCAAGGTACACTTCATGCAGTCAAACTATCTCTGCAAAATTTCACTGCGCACTCACAATTTTGCTATTGTTTGCTTGTATTTTGTAGCACAGCAGCGTGACAGAGAAGATAAAACCAATGTACCACAACAATGTTGACAACTTTTAAATAACTGTCAAAATGCTTTCTAAGTTGGTGTGGCGGACAGCGCCCGCACTGCGTTAAATAAGAATCAGTAAAATAAACACTCTCGTACATCGCATTAGATCTGCACATCTGGTACATGCAGCTATTTCCAGTCTGCTGTTTTCAGTTCAACGTGGTTATCGTTGTAGTGATTTCGCCTGCTGTCGTGGCATGATTACTTTAAAAGACAAACCCCTATTACAATATTTTGCCTGCTGGAGATTTGTAAAAAGTAGGAAATGAATATTCAGAACGTGCGTTCACAAAAGTTTGATATTCGCGTTCTCGGAACTCCGATTGACTGACTAGAAACTTTGGGGCGATATTAGCAAATCTGCTTCAAAGTGACAATTCACAACAGCGTCTTACGTGCTGTATTTCAGTGCTGTTGTGCTGGATGTCTATATGTCAATAAAGGTGTTTGTGCTCTCAAATGTGCTTGTCAATAAATAGTAATATATTCGATGTTAATTGTCGAAATGCTAAATCAACAACGACCTATCGGCTGCTGTTCTGCGCTTGGCGATATAACAACGACCTGGAAGTTTGCAATCCGCTTATTTGCCAGCTATATTAAAAAATTCGCATATTTATTGAGTAAAGAAACCGAAGCACAATGTCGACAGACAAGGTAGTTTCATTGTAGAAGATACATCTATGATATCACATTATGTGAGCAAATTTGTTTGTCGGTTTCGAAACCGGTTCAAAACAACGCGAGATCACCAAATGTTGTTTATCTGAAACTAACTTTTGTTACTTATCCTTTGCGGAAAGAAATATATATCGGCAAAAAACACGCCCCTGTCTTTAGGTCACTCTTGACTTCACCTAAAAACAAAGAAATGCATTGAACCCCTTCATAGAACCAGTAGCTCCACTTATAAGCATATTAATTGTATTTTGTTTGTGCCCGTAATGTGCGACACAACATGCTGTCCACCAAAACAGTGTTCACTTTAGGTAATTGAGAAGCAATTTGCGAGGAGGCCTGGGTCATCAAAAGTTTTTTAACTATCAGAGGTGTTCATCAGATGACCGTACAACAGCGCATGTGGAACGATCCACGTGAAACAAATGGCAGAGTACTGAAGGGAAATAAAAGGGATTTTCTATGTATCTGACAAGATAAGCGAACGACACTGCTATTTTACTTTGATCAGCATGAGTTGTAGTCTAAATACTTGCCGTTTACTTCCAGCTGTCCTTGAGCGGCCAGCACGAAACCTTGAACGACACGGTGGACTCGGAGAATCTGGCTGACCTTGTGGGGACCATGGTTGCGTATGCTGCCTACTCGTCGTTGCCCCAGAAGTACAAGGACGTAAAATTAGTCAACCTCGACATATCAACAGAACGCTTGTTCTTCATCAACCATTGTGTGAAATGGTGCGCTGAGCGTACAACGTTAGAAGAACGGTACGCACCACTCCGCTCGAGGTGCATAGTGCCTTTGATGAACATGCCGGAGTTTTCCCGTGCCTTTGGCTGCGCGCCAGGATCTCCAATAAATCCACGCGAGAAGTGCGCCTTTTGGTAACAAATGACGGACTTCTCGTTCGCTCTATAATTTTGTTTCAAACGCACTTTCTTTACATTTTGACGGGAATAAAGATCAAAGTTTTTTGAAGATGGAACTAAATAGGTCTACAAAAGTGACAATAAATTGTTTAGATTTCAGGGCCTTACAAATAAGTGCTCTTGATAATGAGTCTTTAAAAACGTTGCTACCAATACTAACAAATCAGCGATCGTCACTGAACTGTCTTACATTGTCATAATCGTGCTTGAATAGATGGCCTGGCTATCAGCGGGGTCAGAAAATTTGGTACTGTGAGCACCTCCGTGAGCGTGCCTATTCCCATCCGTAGAATGTTAAAGATAAATTGAAGTTAAGTTTTGGTACTGTCAGAGCACTTCCTTACTGCTAATGTCATTTAAACGATAAAAGAAACATCACTTTTTCAGTTCGTCTTCTCAGTTTTTTTTGGATGCTGGGGGTTTTAACCTTCTCGCCTCCAAGGTATCCAATTGGGTATCGTTGTTTTAAAGGCTGCAGATTATCACAATTCAGTATCTGCGTGTCCGAATTTGTCTTGGTAATATAATGAGGAGCTGCTTTCAGAAAGCCCTTAGAAATGGTGTGGTGCGTTTAGTCATATTCGCAAAACGAGTGAACGAAAATGACTGAGTACTGGACGAGCGCTCCTATCCGTGCTGCACGAACGCTCGGCTGCGTCCTCGTGATAAGTGATCGCTCTTTCAAATGCAAAACATTTCTTAGTTAACCTCGGTGACTTTGAGCTTATCTATCTATCTATCTATCTATCTATCTATCTATCTATTAGATGCGGAAGCATCTTATACTCGCGCCTTGTAGTGCGCCGTCCGCGCCGTCCGCATCGCTTCTCGAACATTCGACAGCTGACGCGCGCGCATGCGCCGTCGCGCCGTCGCCCACCATTTGTGCCGCGCGCGCTTCTCCTTCGAGAACATTCGACAGCTGACAGCGCATGCGCCGTCGCGCCGTCACCATCTGTGCCGCGCGCGCGCTTCTCCTTTGAGAACATTCAACAGCTGACAGTGCATGCGCCGTCGCGCTGTATATATACTCAAGGTCGGCGCTCGCTCACTCAGTTGCCGCTCGTCGGTTGGTTTGTACGGCGCGTCGACGTCCAAGGTCGCGGTGAAATAAATTCCAACGCATCCACAAACACAATGATCGACGTCCCTTCGACTAGCGCCGTCCTTTCACATACGTGTGTACGTGTTCACTCATTTAACACCCCCTCCTACAACCACGTTAACCAATTTAGCCATCGACCCAAGTAAGTCGCAATTTAACACCCCATTTCACAACCACGTTAACCAATTTAGCCATCGACCCAAGTAAGTCGCACTTTAACACCCCGTTAACCAATTATATGCTCCGCATCCTCCTCAGTGTTCCCCCGAGGGAAGCTGCGGGCAATTTTTTTATCTATCTATCTATCTATCTATCTATCTATCTATCTATCTATCTATCTATCTATCTATCTATCTATCTATCTATCTATCTATCTATCTATCTAGCCGCCTACGATTTTTAGCTCTCCTAGCCGTTTCGATAATGGTATCGATACCACACTTTGTATGGCATAACATAACTGTATGAACAACATACTGGACTAGTTTTAACAAGAAAATCATGACATGTATGTCATGAATGTCATGATTTACAATTCATGGTTCAGCTGCTCTTGCGCTGGTTTCGTTCACATGGCATGTTGAAAAACTGGTATAGCATGATTGCATGGCGAACACAAGCGACAGACCCTAACTAAAAATCATGACTTGTGTTATGTAACTACATGACTACATGCCACACTCATGATGCGCTCGCGGCCGTTTCGCTAGTGTCACATATACCAAATTTGGTATTACAGTACGTGAAAGGATGAAGAAGTTATGTAACTGGTGCAAACATGATAATCATAAGATGCGTATCATGTAACAACATGGCTACATGCCACGCTGATGATGCGCTGGCGGCCGTTTCGCTAGCTTTACTTATACCAATTTTGGTATTATGGGACGTGAATGGATGACGAAGGTACGATACCGGTGCAAGCATAATAAACATGAGATGCGTGTCATGTAACAACATGACTACATGCTACGCTGGATGCGCTCATGGCCGTTTGGCTAGCTTTACATGTACCAAACTTGGTAATACATGACGCCATTGGATGACGAAGGTATGTGCCTGGTGCAAGTATGATAATCATGAAATGCTTGTCATGTGAGAACATGACTACATGCAACATTGAAGACACCATTACTTTTTGCCGTGACACGGTGCGTGTGCTCGCTGGCGTTCATTTCGTCGCGTCACGCCGGCGTTGCCACGCCAGGCGGCGGTCCTGCCATATACTCGCAGGCGCCTGCCGCACTGCGTTGCTTTGACGCATGCGCGTTTTAGCACGCCCGGCATCCCCCCGTCACGAAAAGAGGGAGACGCAGTGTAGTCTGGGTAACGCACCGGCACGAAACGCAGCATGTCGCATTTTGCGCCGGTTGCCGTCGAGCCGCGCCGACGGATGCTGGTTGCGCCTTGTGCCAGATTATAGAGTGTTCGCGTTTTGCTAACGTAGCGTCGTTGTGCTCAGCATGCGCGCGCGTCAACACTACATTGGAGTATTTTGGGCCCTTCATAATGCGCTTGCGGCTATTTTGCTATTTACACATATACCAAATTTGGTGTTACGTGACGTCAAATGATGACGAAATATAAGACTAGTGAAAGCTTGATAATCCTGACACGCGTGTCGTGTCAGAACATGACAACATACCACGCTTATAGCGTACTCGCGGACGTTTCGCTAGCTCCACACATACTAATTTTGGTATCACGTGACGTGAATAGATGGCGAAGGTAAACGCCGCATCCAAACATGATAATCATGACACTGAAGTCAAGTATGGTATCATTTACATCCATCTTGTAACGTTGTGCTGATTTTAAAGTAACATCAACAGTTCTCATTCATGCTTCCCATATTATCGATTCCCACTGTGCGTGGGATCTGCAATTTTTTTTCTTAATTGTACCATAAACAACAACGCCTAGTACATCTATATAACTGTGTACGCCCTGTGAATCACAATGAAGTTAGTTTTGGTCTGATATGTTTCTTGAACTCAATCTTAGAGACTTCAAGAAATCAGCAGTACGCAAATAGGTACCATCACATTTTGATACAACATCATTAAAATTTTTGAAATATTAACTTTTTTGCGTTTCTTTTCAAGAACAAGAATTGAAGTAATATTGTTTTGGAATTTTTTTATTGGTGCATACTTGAGACTGAGAACGTTCAATCTTTGGTTCAAGATTTAGTATTGAGAATGGTGTTGCTGTCATGTAGACTTAGAGTTAGTTAACTTGGGTTTAATGGCACAAGAAGAACTTAATCTAAGCCCCATCAAACACAAGGTGTTTCGTGATGGGCGTTTCTTTGCATGCAATTTCAAATAATATGCAAAAACCCACTGCCTTTCAAGAAGTTGATAACATTTGACAAAGAAACAAGTGGATGATCTTCTTGAAGTAGACTCGGGTGCAAACGTGTGGGATGTTTGTATAGTGCTCTGAAGTACTTCTTTCTTTCTGTTTCGATGTACAGACACGAAATGGGAATATGTATGACTGTTGATGGCTGTAGACATGTTTGACATTGCGGCATGTCTTCGTTTATAAGCAAAACGTTGTGTGTGAAGTGCGTGTTACCAATTCTAAGTCTGCATAGAATGACTTCGAGTTAACGTTGTTGATGACGGCACGTTTTTCATTTGCCTACTTAGGGCTTCACCAGGTGCAGATTATTGTCTGTGCAGGAGTCCCACAGTCTTTGCCATTTCGATGAAAACGCTAGACAAATACTACGAATGATGTCTTTGAAGAGAATACTGATTTATTTAATGACCTTTTGCGCTGCTAGAGAGACGCATTCGTCTGCCTTCTCGTTACCTGGTATCCCTCCATTACTTAGCAGCCAGCAAAAACGAACAATCACACTGTCACTGTTTGATGCAATGATATTTAGAATACTGAAGAAGTGGTTAGAAGTAGTGGTTCACAGTCATATTTTATGTACAGCGCTTTCAGTTGCCTTAATGAATCAGTGTATATGACTACTTTTTTTGTATTTGCCAGTGATGATTTCTCACACTGCTTCCCATAAAGCATAAACTTCGGCCCTGAAAACGAATTTGAGTTGAGGCACTCCAATACTGACAGCGCTTTCCTCCATCACAATATCGACGCCCACGTGGGTTTCCGTTTTTGAGCCATTCATATAAACTTGCATATAGCCTTTGTATTTATCCTGAGGTATGTGGAACTCTTGAATTGTTTGATCTGGTGGGGTGTGTTTTTCTTCAAGTGGGTTAGCGAGAAATCACAAAGTTGAATCAGGTCAGAACACGGAGGCAGTCTTGGTGGTTTTGTGGCTATAATATAACGTAACTATAAATATCGTATGCACGGCCGTGATCTTCAAAACGTAAATCAGCGGTTTGATAGAATGTGGCTTGTTAGAGTTGCAAAAGTGTGAATAAAGTTTCATTGCGAGGTCATGACAAATATGTTGAGGCAGTGTTCTGATTCCTAAAACATACGAGAGCATTAAAAGTACTGGACGCTGGTACAGTGGAGGTTCATCACAGCCCACGTATAAACTCTGAAGTGGAGAAGTTCTATAGGCACCAGTGGATAAACGCAGACCGAGATTGAGTACCGGGGCAAGAGGCCGGATGTAAGACTCTTGCCGAGCCGTAAACAACACACCCGTAGTCACAAACACTGCGTAGAACAGAGCGTTAGTCTTGAGTAGGCATAGTCAGTCAGAACTCTAGTGCTTATGGGACAATATCTTCAGTATAATAAGGGCTTTAGTTGCCTTAATTTTTAGTGTACTATATGAGTCAGAAAGCTGAGTTTACTGTAGAATGTGACGCTTAGAAATTTGTGTTCGGGTTTTATAGCAACTGCTACATTGTTTAGTGTCAGAACTCGGTCAGGACGTAGTCCTCTAGTCATTGTAAATAGGACAGAGACAGTCTTTTGCGTTGAGCATCGTAAACCATTTATGTCAGCCCAATTTCCTTATTTGTTTATGGTAAGTTGGAGTTGCCTCTCGCAGGTTGTTAAGTTCGAGCCACGGGAAGCAATCTTTAGATCATCAACGTATAGCGAGAGCATAACTGTGTGGTATGACCTGATCATTCGAAATCGTTTTTACTATGAACAATGTTGTACTGAAAACGCAGCCCTGTGGTACGCCTTTTTCCTGGAGGAATGTACGCAAAAGCACAGTGCCCAAACGCAACTGAAATGTTCTCTCGGTCATAAAGTTTGATAGGTAGCGTAATATTTTACCATGAATTCCTAGATTGGTCAGGTCTCGCAGAATTCCGTTTCTTCACGTGGTTTCATACGCCTTTCTCTAAGTCGAAGAAAACAGTGAAACAGTACTGTATCAAAATGCTTCTCGTATTTCATGCTCCAGTCAAACGAGGTGATCAGTGGTTGAACAGCTTTGCTTATATCCGCATTGATAACTATCTACCAAGTCTCTCGATCGAAGGATAAAAGACAGCCTGCTGTTCATATTGTTTTCTTGCGGTTTCGCTAGACAACAGGTGAGAGCGATTTGTCCGTAGCTGCTCGCAGAGGTTGAGGTCTTACCCACTTTCAGAAATGAAAGTACTGCAATATTTTCAACTGTTTTGGCATTGTATCAAATCGCTATAACATGTTGAATATTGTAAGTAAAACTTTCGTGAAGGCTCCGGAGAGTGTGCAAGCATAGATCAGTGGCGGCGATTAGGACCCACTGCCATGCTTTTACCAATGGCAAGCACGATGTTTAGTTCCTGTAATGTAAAAGGGTTATTAGAGGCTTCGTGCGATGCACCTGTAAGAGGCAGTTTCTGCTTTTCTGCAGGCTTTTTGTGTTTTGGGAATGTATCAGAATAGTTAGCTGAGCTGGAAATGTTGAAAAAGTGTTCCCCTAGTATATTCGCTTGATCTTGTGTTATTATCTGTACGTGTGGGCTTGTAAAAATGAGTATAGTGTAGGATGTGTAGTAGCGAGTGAAATTGTTCAGCTACTCCCACAATCTTTTGGATGCGACTGTGCTATTAATAGCTGATATGTAGTCCTGCAATGGTTATTTTTCTGCTTGCTTCCATTTATACCGAGCTTCGGCTTTAGTCTGTTTAAAGTTCATAAGGTTGCTGTACGTAAGGTACCTCTTAAGGATGCCCTAAGCTTTATTTTGTAGCTTCGTTTGATTCGGTACATTTACTTGTCTACCAGACATTTCGCTTTTTATGAACATGATTTGACGATTGCGGTATTGCTTTTACTGCGTCTGCTATTACGAACTCAGTGATTTTGTCGTTTGTTTCATCGATGCTCGTTTTCTGCGACAGAATGTGTTCTAGTTTCGCATTATTCTCCTGTAACAGGGGCCAGTCTGCAAGAAGAATTAGCCAGTGGCGTGGTTTCGAGGTAATCGACGGCAATGTGGGTGGTATACGTTGATGATTGCGGGTGAATTATTCCTTCCATACGAAGTTTCCGGCACTTTCCACTTAACATCATTGAAAACGGATGGCGACCAACGCTAAATTGAGGCAGCTTGATTTGCATGGGCCTGATGAAAAGTAGGTTGGTGCACCAGAGTTCAAAAAAAAACAGATGTTGTTCGACAAAGTAAAAGCCTGAAATATTTGTACTCTTCGGTCTTATTTGTCACTGTCCCATAGCGAATCATGGGCGTTAATATTACCTGCTAAAACAAATGGTTCTGCGAGTTGTGTCATTAAGACCTCAAGTTACATGCTAATGAGCGGCAACGTAAACATAGCAGATGGAGATGATTTTGCGCGCTATGAAACTAACTGCAACTGCAACAAGAGAGGTGTCTAATGCGATGTCTCAAATGTAAATGACGCCTTTTACAACGATATCGTCTCCTCCCGACAGTCTGTTGGCATGTTCACACTCCTTCCAAAAAATGTTTAACCCTCTCAGAAAGTCTGTGTTTTTTGGACCCAGATTAGTTTCCCATAGACAAAAAGCAACAGGCCAGAACGTATTCATAATGTCTTTGACATCATATAAATTGTGAATCAGGCCTCTACAACTTCATTGTATAATAAAAGCCATGGTGATATAAAAAAAGAGGTTTGTTTAAGTAAGTGGTTGTAAAAAAATGATGGTGACATGTGTGTGTTGGGGACAGATGCATATCGTTAGCGAGAGTGGTAACCACTCAGGTTACACGTCCATTTTTTTCGTTCAGGAGAATTTTTTCTGTTTTAGCGTGCTCCAGCGAGCGCTGCTCTTTTCGCGTCGCCAAGGTATTTCGATCGACCTTCATAGCCTTGTCGAAGGCGGAGGATGATCGTGAGCCAGGCACTGAGGCGCTTCTCTTAAGCCTTGGTGTTCGATTGAGTCATGGTCCCTGCACAGATGGCGTCTGCAGGCCCGCTTGGCTTGATGGTGATGAAGCAGCAGTCGGCGCTACCACCTAGGGGGCATGTGAAGGTACTACAAGACCACTGATCGTAGAACCTGTAGGCTCCTGAGGCCGTCGTGGCGCTAACCTCTGCTGCACACCACGCTGGCAAAGCTTCTCCGAGGTAAGAATCCAAGGCTCTTTCTCACTTAGAAACTTGCAAGTTTCTCCTTTATGGTGAGCGCAATCAACTCGTTCTTCTTACTCAACCACTTGACACCACACGGGGATGCTTTACAGTTCTCAGCCGCGTTGTCACTCACACTGCACTTGGCACATGTGGCTTTACCTTTGCATGACTGTGATGCAAGATTGAACCTTTGGCCCTCAAAGCAGCGCCTCGAGTTCGGTATGTATGGTCTGACATTGATCTTCAGATATCCTGTGTCTAGCGAGCTGGGGAGATTGCTGGTTCCGAAAGTGAGAATGATGTGCTCGATGGGAGCTGTTCATGGTTTCTTCTGATGATGATGTGTTGTACCTTGATTACATTTTGGTACGTAGTCAATTGTTACATTGTACTACGGAGTAGCGATCGTCACGCAATTTGGTGGTGGCCACGCAATCATTTGAAGAAAACAAGTGTTTCTTTACAACCGCACCCCCTTCATTGACACCAGTGTAGCTTTCTGTGCACTCACTAGGTCTAGCGAAGGGGAGAAGGTCTTCGAGCGTGCGACAAACCTGTATAACTCCCCTCATATTAGACAGATTGTAACATCGGGTTGTGGATTTGTGAAGTTATACCTGTGATGGAGAGGTCATTGCATGAATAGTTCCAAAGGCTTCGAATGGCCCTTTCAAGGGGGACTGGTGGGCATACCTCTCTTTTAAAGTTTCTCTAATTATTGTGCGAGCATCTCATCCATAATTGTAGAAAGGAACTCTGGATATTTGCAGTCGAAGTTTATGTTTTATGAAGGCGAAACGGGAGCGCTTGTTCTTTGATAGTTTCTGCAGGTGAGCTTGTTTCTTTGAAGACACATAGCAAGTAGCTGTAGTTAACAGCACCCGTGCAAACGAAGTACACGATGCATCTAAACGGAATCCCCAAATGGCGAAGCGGGATATTTTTAAGGTGGAGAACTTGACCCATACTACAACGGCTAACATAACGTAAGGTACGAGTGAGTATTTTTGGGTTCCCATAGCATCACTACAAGTAGACAATTTAATGTCAAACAGTGCGACTGGCAGTTCGCATGCAATTGTAACCGCATGCATTTAAGAATCTCACCACCATAGTTATTTTTAAACTGTGCCAGTACGATATTTTTTACAACTACTCCAGGTCAAGTGTTGTTTACTTTTATCTCAAATTGAATGCATCTGCAAAAGCTCAAAAGGTTTTTTTGTAAATTTGTTTTCGTAAAATATTCTTGAATATGAGCACCTATATGCTATGTGCTAAATAGCTGCATATGTAGATAAGCATCTGGCTCATAGTGTTTTTATGAAACTTTTGCAGTTGGCGACGAGAGCCCGTCCCGCTGTGCTCAACGACATCATCGACTCGGAGAACTGAGCCGATTTTGTTGGCACCGCAGTTTCTTACGCGGCCTTCACTTCCTTACCGTTTGTTCAATGGGATGTGACGCTTCCGGGCGTCAACGTTACTGCCGAGCATCTCTTTTTTATTGGCTATTGCATCAAGGTGTGCGTGAGGTAGTATATGGTTAACAAAAAGTACACCCCAGACCCCACCCGCTGCATTGTGCCAATATTGAACATAGCCGAATTCTCCTATGCTTTCGAATGTGCACCAGGCTCTCGTATGAACCAGTCTAAGAAGTGTGCTTTCTGGCCATGATGACGTTTTTTGTGTGCCTTACGCTGGTCTCGCTTTCATTTTTCAGTATTTTGATAACTCCATGTAACGTACGCGAAAGCTTAGATTACTATGACCCAGGCGTGTCATGTGAAGTGAATTTTGTATACAGTGGATGGTAGCTGCAGTGGACGTTCGTACAAGTGGGCTTTTCTTTACTTATTTAATCTTTTACAGTGCTGTGACACCATTCGCATTGGCTCATTCACCCAAAATGCCGCAAAAAAAGAGAAGAGGTATGCAGCACAAAAACCCAAAAGCGCACTTACTGCACACATTGCTTTTGCAGTTGTGTCTGTAGCTAGAAGCGAGATAGATGGGTAAATGTACTTATTCATCTTATTTTAGCCATGCATTGAGTACACTCATTAGCAAGAGTAGTCGGACGAACAATTGTGGCATTTTGGGCATGTAACAACTCATTTTGGAATAGGCATTCAATGATAGCTTGATACAGGCATTATTAGCAGCACAGTCAGTTGTTTCCTTTCGTCAATGCTCGAAAGAATTGCTCTTGTGAAATTTGTCAGGAAAATGAGCACACCAGGTAGCTCGCCCCTAAAGGGCGAGCTACCTGGTGTTTTCACACTTCTGATAAATTCCACAAGAGAAATGCTTTCAAGCGCAGATTGCTCACAACTAAATGGCGGTGCAGACGGTGATTTTAGCATACGCTCTCGTGATGAGTATGGTTTTATGGTTTTCTTAAACGGTGTATGACCGCACAAGTGTGCTGGACTTTATGCAGTATAAATATAAAATGTTTTGGCTCAAGGGCATTCTCGCAGGACATTTTGTCGGAAACCTATGCTTGGAAAAGTAGTATGCCAATTTAAAAATGTGTTTACGTGTTATTGTGTAGAGTTACATTACTTTCAAAATAATGTTTTTCCAACAAGGTGGAAAACCTATTGAAAACTGTAGAAGTCAAGTGGGCTGAGCCAAAAGCTTGCTATCTTCTATTTAAAGTCGTTTTCACTGCCTCCTAGATTACGCAGTCCGCAATGGGGTTTTTTCTCTTGGACCTTGTCTCGCTTTTTCAACCTGACATGAAACTTAGTGGAGCGTTTCCTTGCTAGGAGATGGCAGCTACACAAACCACTGAAAACAAGCATCTAATTTCAAGCCGATGCCCGAGCCGCCGTGTTGCTACCACGCCTCTTCAGACGCAAGTCCGCCGCAGCTCTGATACATAACCGCAATGCCGTCACTCACTTCACTCATTCAACATCACAGGTATCGCGATAGCGTGTGCTAATAAAGTATTTCTCAGCTGTTTTTGCAGTCCTAGTCTCCATGTTGACGATGTAAAAATGCTTCGCTTTACGCTTAAGCCTCCTCTCTGGCTCTTCAATGAAGTGCACCACCTGCTGTTAACTTTTTCTGACCACTGGTGGTAATATATATTTTATGAATTAGGTGAAAATGCTGAAGGCCCATGCGCAAAAATTTGGGTGCACATCAAAGAATCCTAGGTGGTCGAAATTTCTGGAGCCTTCTCCTACGGCGTCTCTTATAATAATATGGTAGTTTTCACACGTTAAACTCCACATATAAATCAAATCGATTCTGTGAGTTCAAAATACCCGCGTATAGGTTTTCAAGTGGTTAAGCTAATTAAAATCTAAGCATTGTTCTTAAGTAAGTACTAGGGGAAAATATTTATCTAAATTTCTGATTGCATAGTAACACTTTGGCAATTATATGCGGATATAATGGTAGACAATAATTGTAATTGTCAATTTATTCACTATTACTAGCCTAATACCTTGGCTTTAGACAGGTGTATATGTAGAAATGTCTTGAACGACAAAAAGTTACCTGTACGAAGAAAACATCAAAATGAATCAACTGTGGTACATACTACACTAGCTATCTTTGAAATGTTAAACATTGGACTTATAACCTCTTCTGGCGAAGCTTCGAAAATTCGCTGCTGAACGATTGTTCATGTCGCAAAAGAAAGAACTATGCCACTTCATTCAACATGAAAAGAAAGTAGCATATTTATTAAAAAATGAAGCCAGGTTGAGCTTCGCCCTCACAGTAGATCACGTTAGCGCGACAGGGTCTTGCGGGAATCGTCTTTTCTATTGCTAGTCAGCTTGGACTCTCGGTGCATGGTTCAACTGTGCCCTAATGACACAACTGGTTGTGCCGGTGTTCTTGCCTGTTTCGAGGTATCAATGAATGCCTATTGCAAAATGAGTTGTTGAATGCCCATAATGTCACAATCGCTCACCTTGTGTATTGGCGAGAGGTCCACCACCCTTTCATAGGTCAACATGCGAACCTCGCCAGCAGTTCATGGTGACAGTTCTGCTGCTACTGCAACACACACACACACACACACACACATATATATATATATATATATATATATATATATATATATATATATATATATATATATATATATGCACTTGCAAACCATAATTCGATGACCCCTCAGTGTCGATGGAAGCTACAAACATAGTCGTCCTCTCAATCCCTAAACTTAGCGCAGGTTTCTCATTCAGTCGCAATTCCAATTTTTGTGGTTCCAAGCAGCTTACGCACGTTTAAGTGTGACATTTTGCTACTATACGCAAGCACAAAATCTTGTCCCTCAGTTTTCGGTTAATAAAAAACGATGGAGCTTCATGGAACAATGGTCAAAGATTTCTACATCACCGTCTTAGGCAGCATTGTATTTTAGGTTTGAACGACAAGCTTTCAAATTGTAATGTTCATAGGATTTTAATTACCGAGTTGAATGTACATCCGCGGTCACGCCTTCTTAGAGTGCGTGAGCACCGTTTCTTGCTTTACGGAGCGACGCCTTGAGGCAGTTTCGGGCTATGAAGTATTCAGGCTAATTACAGGCTGCTGACACACTACGTCAGTGCCCGAGCTTGCCTCAAGGTATTGTCCCGCAGAGAAAAAAAACGCCAGGTCAGCGTGGAAAGCCCAGCACATGCAGTCACAGCGAACACACGAAAAGGGCTTTTTCACAGGCTTTTCTAAACACTTTTTGGGTGAATGCTAAAAACACAGTTGCTGGGCACCCATAAATATTCATAACTACTGCACAGTAGGCTAGCATTTACTATGCTATCGTTCGTCATTCTTGTAACAAATTTTGTGTTGCATTCAGTGGCTGACAGCGATGAACAATTACGCATGAAGTGGTTATGTGCCACAGATAATCAGTGACGAAGAACAAGCTATTCTAATCTGTTGGCGCATCAGACTACCTATTCGTTTCGCAATTCGCATTGTGTGACGGCTGGTTGTATTTTTGCGGTTATAACGCGCTTTATTAGGGCATGCTTGCAAACGGCATGTTTGAGGCGTCTTTGCGAATGAGTCCTAAGCAACCGCGTGCTCAGCGCTAAAATACTGTGGTGGCTCACAGTGGACGTGAGCTGAATTTTACTATGTCAGCACATGTCTTTGGTCTTTCTTATTTGAGTTTCTTTTTTTTAATTTGTGCGATAGTGGTTACGGACACTAGCAGTGGCGGTGGACAACTACGGCGCTGCGCGTGAATCATGTTGTGATCTCACACCAGTTTTCACTGTAAAATGGCTGCTAGTGCGCTCTACACAAACGTGACCACGGCTAAACACCTGGCAACATTAAAAACCACTCTGCTTGACACTTTCGCAAAAATTATTTCTAGGATGGGGGAATTTGAAGGGGGTGGCACTGGTTTTATTTATTTTAGGCTTTAACCAACTGCGTACAGTAGGCCACCGCGCGTGAGCTAGTTTTATTCATATGGTGGCTTGACGACCATTAAGGCACTGGCTACAAATATTGGATGTGGTTCCGCGAATAAAAAAGGTAGCTGCTTCGTTAGGGGCCAAAGGTGAAAACGTGTAGCATTCCCTGTGGTCGACAGAAGCGTAAAAGAGATAGAACAGATTAAGCACATCCCATGAAAATGAGGGCACTAAGTTTGGTAGACTTTACACATTTTAGAAAACGGTCTCGCGGGCGGCAGTCGCTGAGTAATTATTTGTGCTGCATGTTCCAGTCTTTGACCTAAGTTTTACAAGGTTTAATGAAGTCATTTTTAAATGTATGATGTTGTCTGTACATTCTGGGATTACGTGGAACGATGACTGCAGTAGCGTGTAAAGACTAAGTTAAGCTGTCGTGTAACGTCAGCAGTCCCGCTATAGCAGAGACATAGCTATTGCTTTATTCATGTGTACCTTACAGAGTGCAGATGCAAGTATCATAAGCATGTTTCGTAAGCCTACTCCTCTAGCTAGAGAACTTGAACACAGATTGCTGAATCACAGGAATGCACGTGCTATGATTATTAGACTGTTATAAAAGCAATGCCTACACTGGAACTACATTTCTTCTTTATTGATTTGTCGCAAAACAAGATGCAACCTCAGTTGAAGTTGCACTGACATTAGGTCAACACGGGACGGTTTCTCAAAGCAGTTTAAAGGCATGGTGTGGCTTTGAAGTAGTGTACCTTACGCCGAATGGAAGAATTGTTTTCTGCATGGCAGAATCCTTATTTCAATTTATTTTCCTTCCTATTCTCATTTTTATTCTTTTTTATTGGCCGAGTCAGAACGTCAGCTTTTTTTTAATTCTTTTCAAGTTATCAACGTCAGTTCAAGCTGTTACTTCGATCTCGAGCATGTAAGTGTACATATATGCACTTATTACACCATGTATCGACGAGACAGTTATATTTGGGGCCAGCGATGGATGGCCAGTCGGGAGACGGCGCCCGAAGAAAAGGTAGTTAATGAAAAGAGGCTGCCCAGACGCGGACTAAGCCGTTCTCCTGGGAACTCGTCTTTGTCGTCGAACCCCGTGAGCCTGTGTTCATCGCACCTTCTGCTGGGGAGTCACCCGCACGGTTCAACCGCACCGACACCGCTCCCTACAAGATAATGTGGCGCCATGCTGTAACAATACGTGTGGATACACGGCGGAATCGTGTCTACTAATGCCAGACAGCTGACCGGCCATCTAGACAGGCTTGTTGTCGCAAAAAACTATCATTTAAACTGTACGTCGAAGAAATAACGATGTTCGGAGGATGTTCTGAGGATAGCAATGCCGATGTTCGGAGGATAGCAAAGTGTGGGAACGCAGAGGCGGAGACCCATCACTGAAGAAAGGGCAGTTGTTTGCTCCATTGGTGGAGCATCGAGTAGGGGTTCGTCCCACGAGGCTGTCTCAGATTAAACGGGAGGTATTTAATGAAGACGAATGGAAAGAATGGAGATTGGTGTTCGAGAACGAGATCACGAAGTGGGGACAGAGGTCGTGCTTAGCGCAGACTCTGATCCTAGGTTGATACTACATCGAGAAGTTGGTGTAGATGTATGAAGTATACGAAGGGCTCGGCAAGTAACGCCGACGTTAATATGAATACAGGCGAGTGCTTACTGTGCGGTCGGTTTAGTGGTCACCATGGCTTTTTAAGAAACGAGTGGGGTCACTTTAAATATTCGTATCGTGGGAAATTTCAATCACCAGGACACGCGGAAAATCAGGGTGCGACAGGAGAAAGCTGGCGTATTTTCATTGAGTATTCTCGGCGCCGTAGTAATGTCATGAACAGCACTGAATGGCTACTGATAACGTTTTCCGACGTCCACGATCATCGTCGCGCGCGGTAATTATACTGCGCTCATAACTATTGAAAGAATATGTCAAGGTGATAAACGGTAGCGCATGCAAAGGAAAAGGTTATATGCACATTTGAGAGGCCACAGTGCTACTTGTCCAAGAAAAGCGCTATGCTGTCTCGAATATTTCTTTTTTTTCTTTGCCCTTAGCCTGCACCGTCAATAGTTAGCGTTTTGCCATACCAACAAGCCCAAATCGTCACGCTCATCGAAGTAAATTATAATCCCCGATCGCTCGTGGCCACTTCTAAGCCTTAGTACGCTTTTTTTTTCACGAAAACACAGAACCGTGAGAAAAAGGCCTTGAAAGTGAATCGCACAAGATAAATGAAAGCCAGAAACTTTTAAAAGCCTGGTTCTTTGTTTTTAATATCTTCTTATTGAGGTCATGGAAATTTTTTCTGGGAGATCTACAGCCTTGTCCACCTTGTCCACGCAGTTGGGAGATTTGGCCATAGTGCGAAAGTCTTCCTCGTTAATCGAAGAGTTAGTTGGCAGGCAGAGGCGTCCCTAACAACCATTCATTCTGACGTTGCCATTCTTTGCTCATTTGCCGAGACTAATGACCTCATCTTTTGCTTCTTGTCCACCTTTTACAGAGTGTCTGACTGGCATGATCTGGCTTGCATCGATGTGGTTGACGCATGTAACCACACTACAAGAGTGGTACTGCAAGCAAAGAAACAAGCGTTCAAATAAAAGAAAGGGCGAGAACTCGACGCCACTACCACAAGTATGCATTAAGGGCTTCTAAATTCCTACACAGAATCTCGAGGCTAGAACACACCACTAATACGACAATCAGGTGACATGAAGCAAAAGCCTGCGAGTGACTTCAGCGTCTTCCGCTACAGAGCGCCCATCACCTGAGCGTACCTACGAAGCAGGGTGCATTGCGGGCTCAAAGTCCATTGGCAACAGCCACACACTGTGACACTGCAGCCTTGGCCAAGATACCACCAAAATTGGAATCACACTGCAATACGAACGAGTCATGATCGTTTCAGCGATGTCTCACTGTATACGCTTTGTATTGTCTCCTTTAACTTACATAAATCAAGGGGGGGGGGCAGCCGATGAGAGTTAGGGAGGAAAAAAAACATGAGCCCGCATGCCGAAGAAGGTGTGTGAAAAAGAAAGCGGAATAGATAGGAAAAAAAAGGAAACGAAGCAGGGAATAGCCATTTCACTTAATCTTGTCTCTCACATGAATGCACCAGGTGGCAATGATAGTTTAATTGGAATAAGAATGATTAGTAACTTCTAGAGATTGTTAGAAAGATTTGTTACAGATATGCATAGTTAGGGATTCTCGCCGATTTTCATTGTGGATGTACCAGAGGTGACGAAGTCAAGTGCCGCTTTTGAAACCTTATTCGTAGTTAGCAGAAGTGTATCTCAGTTGGGATTAGCGAGTGTCTCTCGTATGTGTTGCCAGTTGGTGACCGTATTGGCTGAAGCACGTAAAGTTTCAGATCAATCAAGTTGGGGGCCTGCTGCAACTAACTACTGTGCCACTGGTTTCCACACTGTCTAGGCCATGTCTGCGCGATTCGCATTCAGTAGAACAGGCTGGTCGATTGCAACGACACTCTTTGGGCGTCAGTAAAATCGACGAAGATGAGAGCAGTCAGTATAGTAATTTATGACGATGAAAGGTAGACGATGGTGTATTGTTCCTTTCACCTGGGGATAGTAGTAGACGTAACTACTATGCATGCGTTGCGAGGTTTCTAGATTGATTGTGCCCTTCATAATATTTTTAGTTGTTAGCTCTAGTACTACCGGTCTACCATCGTTCTGGTGTCCCGTTATTTTGCAGGCTATTCTTCAAGCAGCTTTTTTCTTTCAGTCAAGAGTGTGTAGTAACATAGAGATGAAGCTGTTTCTAAAAATATTCTCATTTCAATTAGCATGGCACAATGTGTACTCATAAAATGAAAAAAAAACTTACAGCGTATCCGCGGAGTAAATGATAATGAGTGGAGCGAAGCATCAGTCCGTCCATTCGTCAATGTGCCCATTTCTTCGCGTCTGCGTCCAGGTGTGCAATCGCGTTTGAGAATGCAGATGGCACGCGGGTTAAGGAAGCCGCGAGCAAGCGTCTTCAAAGCACCCGCTGCTCGGCTTCGTCCATGCCCCACCAACGAACCGCCATGTATGGTGGCTATCCAGGAGACTGACAGAGGTATTCTTTTTTCGCGTACCCACGTAGAGCCCGCGCAGCTATGCCTGGTACAGCCACCAATCAGAAAGTAGCGTTAAAGCGCCATATAGAATATCCTCACTCAACTGTAGTTTATATGTACTTAAATAAGACTGCACCGTCTAATCTACTCTTCAGATTATACTGCCTTCTTTAATTTCTCGTCTCTATTAATCTCAGTTACGCACGACGCGTGACGCGTGACAAGGTTACACCAGAAGGAGCTTTTCCAAAAATATCTGAAACATTCAATACCGTGTATATTAAGTAAGATATTGGTATTGCACGCAAAGCGAAGAAAACAAGAAAAACGCGTTGGAAACACCTCACTTCCACAAGTTCATCTAATATGTGTTACATACGTCTCACACGTAGGGACAGTAAGGCAGACGCTAAAGATTACCACGGCAACGTGACATTAAACAGCATTTACAACACGGCTACGCCTAAATTTTGGAGGCATACTATGTCAATCACAATTGTGCATAATTACCCAATGAATATTATCTTGTACATAGTACAACTTTATACCCGACACAGCCTAAAAAAGCGTATGCATTTTCACTTGAACCATGACCGATATTGCCTTTATGTATCATAAAACAAACAGCTAGCTGTCTACCAGAGGTCGTTGACAAAAGAAATCATTAGAAGCTGAGTTATTTCCTACTGTGGTGATAGTTTAGTTTGTGTACGCAACCTATTTACTCTCGCGATGTCAAGCTATAGTGAAAAATGAATTGAATCATCTCCATAGACAGTAGGTCTTCTATTAGAGAGCCAGTAAATGATCCCGAGTTCTGAAAAAGTGTTATATACACCTTTTCATACAAAACTCCAATGTGAATGGCCCAAAAACTCGAGTGCGGATGCGCCGAAAACACACTAAGAGGCATTCACAACAAGGCCAACCGCTGTTTGCGTTCAAACAGAGCCCAGAGATGGATGTCCTTCAGGCGTCCGGCTGGCAATTAGAACATCATCCAGGTACGCAAACACAGCAGGGAGGCCTCGTGTGACCTCAGAAATGAACTGCTGGAAGGTCTGAGCTGCATTGCGCAGTCCAAACGGCATCCGCACGTCTTCAAACAAACCAGAATGAGCAGTAATGGTGGTCTATGGTATGTCAGGGGGCTTAAAGGGAAACTGTTGACATGATTTCACAAGGTACATTTTCGTGAAAAATTGGCAGCAGATCCACGAAGTGAATGATGGAGAGTGGGGCGAAGCATCCGTCCGTCCATGCGTGCGTCTGTGTGGCCGCCCATGCGTCCATCCGCCCAGCCTTGCGTGCGTCTGTTCGTGCGTCCACACGTCCATCTGTGCGTCTATCCTTGCGTAGGTCCACGCATCCGCTCCTGCCTCCGTCCATGCGTCCATCTGTCCGTGCATCCATCCGTGCGTCCGTCCATGCATCTGTCTGTGTGTCCGTTCGTCCACCTTTTCAACACTCCAAGTACCACCATCTCGCATCTTTTTATCATATATTCCTCAAATAGAAGCACCGCCATCCAGCGGACATTCCAAGGACTGAACGAGAGGAGGCACACGCACACTTTCTCACGGCTTGCGCTTCGTGTCTACTTTCCACCTTTAACTGCCTCGAGTTCATGGTATATACTAGTTCACTGTATTCATGGCACTGTGGCCCAACGCTCGCTCAGTCTTTCTAAAATCAAGGAGGTTACGCCCAGCGAGTATGACGTAGCAACCCTTTCTTGTCAGATATTGCCTTATGTGCAAGCCGATGGCTGCTAAGGGGAAATGAGAGACAGGAGAATTCGGCTTTCAGTTAACGCGCACGCTGCAAATTTTTTATTGTTCAACAACGCACACAAGGAGTCTCCCACCAGCACCACCTTGGAGGCCAAATGTAAGACTGGTTACACACTACTACTACGACTACGAGTGACGAACGGGTGCCGCTATAAGGAGCTTCGCCCCTAAAAGGCGCAGCTCTCCTGGCGTGTATGTAAAATCATGGATGTGAGGTAGGAGATAGCCGTCGTGGACAGTCATGGAGTTCAACGCTCGATAGTCTCCATAAGGACGCCAGTCACGAGGGTCATGCTTTGGCACCGAATGTAGTGGAGAAGCCCATGCGCTTGACGACGGGCGTATAATGCCGAGTGCAGCACGTGGTCAAACTCCCGTTCGGCGACCGCTAGGTGGTCCGCTAATAGGAGGCGAGGTTGAGTGGCTACTGGGGGAGTACAACAACGGCAGTACAAACCTGACACGCACCTAACGTACACGTAGAAGCATGTCTGTACGTGTCACCTCTACCTTGCTTCACCATCTCTACAGATGACAACACTCGAGCGCACATCAAGTTGTAACACTCGGTTCGTTTATCTGTGATGAAGAGGACGCCAAAAGATGACGCTCCTTCGCCCACTCAAACTTCCACCGACGCGAATACGTGTAACTAAATTGTAGCCAGCACTGTGAGGGTTACCGAAGCCGAGCGCGTTCGCGAATGGCGACGTCGTTTACTCGAGTAAACGCTACACCAAGTTTTGTTCCATACCGTTGGTCCAGAACCCCAGTCGACGCCCGTTTCAGCCGGGCCAAAGGTGTGCGCACCGCTGCGGCTTCGCATCCCATACGGGTTGCCTTCGTAAAAATGGCAAAGTATATGTAAACTGGTAGCGTAACTTTCATAGAAGGCCATGCATCCAGTGGTCGGCAGCTAGTTTCCATCATCGTCATGTACGTGAGGAGGGGATAACAAACAGCGAAAAAATTATTAAAGTATTACATCACAACCAGAAGTGGTTGCGATGTCGCGCAATTGTCCTACAGAAAGCAAAATCCGAATTTTCCCTAATCGATGACGTGCTACGTGCCTTTCTTATTACGCTATTTTATTGCGCCCTAATGATTCCTTGTCAATTGCATGAGAGAGAGAAAAAAGAAGCAAAAACAACAAAGATGAGCTATTTACGAGCACAATAGTATAATAGTTCGAAAACTCACGTTTCCCAATTGTTGAAAACCACTTCAGCGACACATCAACTTTGAAAATGATGCTTTGACAGCCGTAGAGTACAGCGTCTTGTTGCTTAGCTTGTCGTGTTCAGTCACCAAAGATGAAGGCGCGCCAGCCATGCGCCAGCGAAAGCAGTCGGAAGTCAGAGAAGCGGCTATATATACATTCTGTGAGCTAGTTGAGCTTTAAAATGCACATAAAAATAAACCTCTGAAGGTATGCACGAAACCACGACGGAAAAGAGAGCGATGCCTCGCTGACCTCATTTTGCGCCGAATCAAACAACACGCTGAACCAAACACAAGCTCTGATGGCATATTGTTTAAATACGCCCCCAAATCCGTTGGCTCATTTCACCAGACTGCCCGCATGCGGCCGCTGTTTCTGAAGCCAAACAAAAAAAAATTGACGCTCAACCTTTAAACAAATGATCTACTAGTTTTCGTAACAAAAAACTAAAGCTATTGAAAATACACATTTATAATAATTTTCTGTTTTCGCTTTTCGTCTCCTACCCCCCCCCCCTCCTTACTAAGTCACGCTTCAATCATCACGTGTTGTTGGCGTCTATCGCAACAAATGTCACACGACTTTCAGTTCCGATGTTCACGAGCCACTTAGATTGACCGTGGCATTGGTCCAAGTTTTAAAGACGGTAGTCTTTCTTGGGGTACTTTGACGCAAAAAAAAAAATTCGGCAGATCCTACATGCCTGGGATTCAACGTATATATGCAGAGGAGAGATGACCGTGTTTCAATTTTTTTATTGGGCGACACGTCATGAAATCAAGCTTATTATATGTACAAATGTTGCACGCACAGAATTATGTAGAAGAGTTGCAGATGTTTATATAACCAGTTGTTTGTGCTTACGCAATGATGCCAACTGGAACACGCCTATTAGCAACACAGTAAGCTGATATGAAGCGCATATGCTCGCGAGGATGCTGGCCCTGGACAATGATACCAAAATTAGTTTCAGCACATGACAACAAACCAAAATTGACGTACCCCGACGTGACTGCTGTATCAAGGCAGTCCATATGTAATGTTTACAAAATTGGGTAGGCAGCACTGCAACCACTATTAACGTTTCACGAAGATTAGCGTCATTTTTAAAATCAGTTCTGACACTTGGTGTAGCTCTGTGGTCAAATGCTTTATTGCCGCGCAGAATGCTTGGGATTGATTTCAGCTGGGAAGCTCACAATAATTCCTTGCATTCGTCAGGTCGACGCTACTGATGTCGGATATTTGTTAAAGCTCACACGTTAAAACTGTCCATGTGTGTTCTCGTTGTTCCTGAGTTGATACTAAGTGTCAATGACCTATGGCACATACCCGCTCGTGCGTATGTGCTACTGTCTGGTGAGAAGCGTTTGACGGCATACGCGACCGGATTTGGACATTACTCATGTCTTGACCAGCGCATCGTATTCGTCAAACTATCTTACCCTCCCATGCTAATTTTGGTTCATGCGAAGTTAGGAGGGTGACTACGAAAGCACCCAAACGTAAGCATATAGACAGATAGATACACTCAATGTCGCCGAAGTTCCCTAAAAAATGCTTCACATTTAAAGTATTGATCTGTCTGTCTGTCCATTTGTCTGTTTGTAAACGATAGTCGAAACGGTTAAAATCGACCCCTTCCGCAGCGCCCACCGATATTTATCAACTTTCCACATTCGTACTTGTGCGATTGTGAATTAAAAAGCAATTATTGCGCACACGTGAGGTCAATAACAACACGGCTATATTATTTGGTGTGTGTTTTTCACTAGTAAAGGCATACAAAAGTAATTTTAACGTTTGTAGCGTTTATCACGCGGCGCTGATAATGCCATGCTATGCACAAAAAGACAAGTGTTTTTAACGCTTTCTAAAGGCGACACGGTGGTGGCACCTACTCGTAGCTGTGCTCTCTACACATTACCGCCTCTGAGACGGGCGCACACGCCACCCCTCGTTTTGGAAGATAACAGCCAGATAGCGCTCGTGTCTCACGTGCCTCGATGCACTTGTTCGCCTCCGCTGCATGGATTGCGGCACCATAACGCAGCATCGTCAGGACACAATTCACCGGTTTTCCCGCGCAAAACAACAAATTAACGTTTTGTTTACTTTCCCAAGACGCAAGACTCTCATCTTTGGACGGCATTTGCAGTAAAACATGCAAATATGGAGTGATTTTAAGTGCGAAGCATTTCTTAGCGACCTTCGGCGACTCAGAGCGTATCAATCTATCTATCTATCTATCTATCTATCTATCTATCTATCTATCTATCTATCTATCTATCTATCTTGCCGCTACGACTTTTAGCTCTCCTTGCCGTTTGGATAAAGGTATCAATACCAAACTTGGTATAATATAACATGACTGTATGACGAATGTAACTGTCTAGTTATGACATAAAAGTCACAATATGTATGTCAGGAATGTAAAGATTTACATTTCATGGTCTTGCTGTTATTGCGATGGTTCCGTTCACATGACATGTTGAAAACTGGTATGTTATGACATCATTTCATGGTGAACACAGGCGACAAACCCTGACATGAAGATCATGACATGCGTGTCCTGTAGCAACATCACAACATGTCACGCTTATGTCGCGCTCTCTGTCTTTCGGATTGCGTCACATAAACCAAATTTGATATTAAGGTACTTGAATGAATGATGAATGTATGAAGGTACGAGCAGGGTTTATGGTAATAAGAAATTATTACTATTTATGTCGCGTGCGTTGTTACTCACACGTATGTCACTCCTTCCTGGCTACTTCACATTACACTGATTTTCCCGGTACGTGGGATCTGGTGGAGACCGATTTTATTACTTGGGTACACAAATGAAAAAGAAATGACCAACATTTCGTGAAAAGCGTTCATGGCATTACGTTATTTTCTACCAAAAGGTGCACTTCTCCCTTGGATTCATCGGTGTTTTGACAGCGCAGCCAAAAGCGCTGGAGAACTGCCACATGTTCATAAGCGGCACCATGCAACGCGCGCGTGGTGGTGCATGTGGTGGGCTTGCTGAATTGTCCTCAGAACACCATTTCGCACAGTTGCTGATGAAAAACAGTTGCCGCACTGACATGTTCAGGCCGGCGAGATTTTGGTCTCTCTCTTCACTCACTAAGTGCTCGAAAGCGTCGAACGCCATCTTGGTACCCACAAGGTCGGCCAGGTTTTCGCTGTTCATCTCGTCGGTCAATGTTCCTTCCGTGCCACTCAAGGAGACCTGAAAATAGGGACTATTATTAAAACGCTAATAGTGTGAAAATTGTTGCCTAAGCATACTTGTCAAAATTGAATCACCCTGTTTAGGAAACGTGCAGAAACTGTGAAACCATAAAATTATAAATGTTTTCAAAGGATATTACAATCCGCGCATCATGTTCACAGCCACTTTAGGTGCATACGGACGTGACGCATGTTTAGTCTTGTTCATCTGTCGTTGATAGACCGTGAGACTGGTGGTTAAGACGTCCCTGATACGGAACAGCCATAACTCGTAAGAGGACCGCTACATTGGCTACATAAAAGCTTTTAGTAACAGAAAACATGCAAAATAAAATACGTGCCTAGGCTACAACACTGTAGATAAGGCAAGCTTACATGTCTTCATATTGCCATGCGCATTTGTTATACTCACTTTTGTTTCATTTGGTTTTCATCCACAAAGCCTATCGGGAATGCTCAGTGCAAACTACATCTCATAGCTCGAGAAGGCATGCCAATAATTTGCATCGTCCCATTGAAATCGCGTGAAAGACGCGAACGGTCAAAATTATTCCGGAGGTGGCGCGGAAACTAGTTGTAAGGCTTGAATATTCGACGGCCTACGCATTTCGCCGCTGGTCAGTTGATCGATGGCCGCAATCTTTTCGCCTCTATCAGTGCCAGTGTGTATTGCTGTGATCTGACTTTCCATGCACAAGGCACAAGTGTGGTTAAATATACAGATGCAAATTTATATATATATATATATATATATATATATATGTATATATATATATTTATATATATATATATAATTATATGAGTGTGTGTGTGTGTGTTACTCGATTGAGGCAAAGTGAAGTTTGGTGTACTCACAACAGAGCTGTAAGACTTGCGCAAGCACATTGCCCTTTTTGTATATTCTTTCATGACTTCGTCATTTGGATCTGGCACATAACCATTAAGGGAATGTATGCCTCGTAGGTCCAAAGCACCCATGATCGCTTGGCTAACCATCTGGAAAAAAAAGCTTGATTGATATCTCGTCAATGAAATTGGTATAACATGAAAGTTAAGTATGTCTTCAACATATTGACATATGAAAGAAACCCTTCATAATTTTTATTGGTGTTTTACAGCTATAGCGCAGTTTAACGTGCACAGGACACGCGTTCACCTTTGGCGGTTCAGCATGGCCATGGCTGACGCCGTTGATCAATTATGAAACAGCTGTGGCGAGTGTGGCAATGGTAGGAACGCTGTCACACAAAGCGTTGTGTCAGCCACAAGAGCGTAGCTGATTGGACGCAAAACGTAGGCTATAGCCCACGCTTCTATTACACTCAGCTTTGGCTAAGGTATGCTGATGCAAGCACGAGCGTATGCTGATGGCGATGCACCTGTGGCGCCGAGAAATGCCGCTGAGGCCCCTCTTCGATCTACACTACAATCGCCCTTCGCAGAAAAAGGCGTCATCCTGGCGGATTAGGGAGAAGAAACGACTAATGGGTCAAAAAATGGGTTGAGGCGAGAGACTTTGACAGTGTCGCGGCCGCGGTAGCGTAGGTCTGTACATGGCTTCACGATGGGCTCCACGATATAGTTGACGAGTGACGTTTCCTCTACAACGCAGTATGGCCCGATGTATTTAGGAAGAAGTTTTGCGGAGCGGCCAGATACATTAGCAGATGCCCGAAGCCATACCAATGAACCAGCTGGAAAGTTTGGAGCCGAACGGGCCCCAGCCAGGCGGGATTGTTGCTGCCACTGGTCCTCAGTAGAAAAAGAGCGGGCAAGCTGGCGGCATTCTTCAGCATGTCGAGCAGCTTCGGGCAGAGTCGTACCTTCGGTCTCATAAGGTTTATATGGGAGAATAGTGTCTACTGTATCTGAAGGTTCTCGTCCGTACAGAAAAAAGTATGGCAAAAACCCAGTAGTAGCTTGTACGGCAGTATTGTACGCGTAGGTGACAAACAGGAAAACTTGGGCCCGATTCGAATGATCAGAGGTGACGTACATGGACAGCATATTGCCAAGAGTATGGTTGAAGCGCTCCGTCATGCCATTCGTTTGAGGATGGTACGCTGTACTTGTGTGGTGCACAATTCGGCATTCGTTGAGTATTGCCTTCAAGGCGTAAGAAAAGAACGCACGGCCTTTGTCACTTAAGAGCTCGCGAGGGGCACCATGACGCAGAATGAAACGTTGCTACAGAAAAGTTCCAACGTCATGGGCTGTGGCAGTCGGCAGCGCGGCTGTTTTGGCATAGCATGTCAGATGGTCTATCGCAACATGATGATGATGATGATATGTGGGGTTTAACGTCCCAAAACCACTCTATGATTATGAGAGACGCCGTAGTGGAGGGCTCCGGAAATTTAGACCACCTGGGGTTCTTTAACGTGCACCCAAATCTGAGCACACGGGCCTACAACATTTCCGCCTCCATCGGAAATGCAGCCGCCGCAGCCGGGATTCGAACCCGCGCCCTGCGGGTCAGCAGCCGAGTGCCTTAGCCACTAGACCACCGCGGCGGGGCGGTCTATCGCAACAATAATCCAGCGATTATTAACTAGAGTTGATGGTAGTGGTCCGTAAATGTCAATGCCGACGCGATCAAAAGGTCGATTAGGACAATGAAGAGGTTGTGGAGGGTAGCCTTGCCCGGAAGGTAACTTTTGTCGTTGTCACTGGGCACACGAGCGAATGAATTTCCGCACGTAGTTATACATGCCACGTCATTAAGATCTTAGTCGAAGCCTAGCGTATGTCTTGAAGAGGCCTGCGTTGGCACACTGTGGGTCTGCGTGAAAAGCTTCGCAGATAGTAGCTCGAAGATGGCAGGGTATCACAAGGAGACACTTGCGATCGTCCGAAAGGTAGTTGCGTCGATAAAGAAGATCTTTCCTTAGGCAAAAGTTGCTAGCCTGGTGGCAGAGAGTGCAAGACAGCGAAGGTGTGTGAGGATCAGAAAGAATGCTCATGAGGCCACTGATCCAGGGATCCTTTCGTTGTTCCATGGTCATGTTGCGCATGGCGGATGACGCAAAGCAGGCTCGAGGGAAGAGAGGCAAACACCTTCATATGATATGGGGGAGAAAGAAAGGGCGTCAGTGTCCGTGTGCTTACGATCGGATCTGTAAATAACGCGGATGTCGTATTCCTGAAGTTTGAGCGCCCAGCCAGCAAGTCGTCCGGAAGGGTCTTTAAGTGTGGATAGCCAACAAAGGGCGTGGTGGTCAGTGACGACGTCGAATGGGTGACCATACATGTAGGGACGAAATTTTCCAAGGGCCCAAATAATAGCTAAACACTCTTTTTCGGTCACGGAGTAGTTAGCCCCAACTTTCGTCAAAGTTCGGCTTGCGTAGGCGATGACATATTCATCAAACCCTGCCTTTCGTTGCGCGAGCACAGCGCCGAGTCTAACACCGCTGGCATCAGTATGAACCTCCGTGGGAGCGGCAGGATCGTAGTGGCGGAGGATGGGTGGTGAAGATAGCAGGTGGCGTAATTTGGTGAACGCATCGTCGCATGCTGGTGACCAGGTGGAAATGTCCTTGTCGCCGCTAAGAAGGACCGTAAGGGGCGCACATACGGAAGCAAAGTTTCTAATAAAGCGTCGGAAGTATGACGACATTGCCGACAAAGCTTCTATGTTCCTTTAAGTTCTTTGGCTTCGGAAAATCGGCGACTGCTCGAAGCTTGGCAGGGTCGGGAAGTATGCCATCTCGCGATATGACGTGGCCAAGAATGCTGAGCTGCCGGGCACCAAAACGACACTTTTTGAGGTAGAGTTGAAGGCCGGCAGTCGGTGAGGTGTGTGAGGATGGGCTCGAGACGATTGAAATGGGTGTCGAAATTGGTGGAAAAGACAACTACGTCATTGAGGTAGCATAAACAATGTTCCACTTGAGGCCTCGTAAAATAGTGTCCATCATTCTTTCAAAAGTGGCTGGAGCGTTACAAAGACCGAAATGCATAACCGTAAATTTGTATAGTTCATCAGGTGTGACAAATGCTGTTTTCGGTCGGTCAGATGCTTCCATAGGTACGTGCCAGTATCCAGACCGTAAATCCAGCGAAGAGAAGTATTCTGCTCACTGAAAACAGTAAAGGGCATCGTCTATTTGCGGTAACGGGTAAACGTCCTTACGGGTAATCTTGTTTAAACGTCGATAGTCCACACAGAAACGAATGGAGCCGTTCTTCTTAACAAGAACGACCGGTGACGCCCACGGACTGTTAAAAGGCTGTACAATACCCCGCTGGAGCATGTCAGCAACCGGGCCGTCAATAACACGGCACTCCGACGCTGAGACTCGGTAGGGGCGCTGCCGTAGGGGCGTATGGCTTCCTGTCTTAATCTTGTGAGATATGTTCGAATGTGCGACTGAGGCCAGAAGCGTAGCTGTCAAAAGAAGTACGAAACTTTTGCAGCAGGTTCACCAACTGCCTTCGTTTTGAAGAAGACGTTGCGACATCGATGGAGCGGTGGAAAGCGTCAAGGAGTGACTGGTCAACAACAGAGTCAGAAATTAGTGCGCTGAGGTCCGTAGAAGTGCGCTGAGGTCCGTAGAAAGTAAACTAGATGGAGCGTCAAAAATGTGACGGGCGTCAATCGGATGCAAGTGACCGAGGCATTCACCATATAATAAAGGTAAACGCCCTTCTAGCGTATTGTACACGAGCGTCTTCGTGACGCCATGGTGGAGAGTAAGGAGAGCAATGGGCAGTGGAGAACAATTGCGTTGAATGAACGGAGCAGAGGGCGTAAATAGAACATCACCGTCGGAAATAGTGTCACACGACACAGTCACCAGCAGAGAAGAGCGCGGTGGTACGGTGGTGTCGTCGGAAACAGACAATTAATAGTACGGCAGGGAGGCTTTGACAGCGTCAACATCAGGAAGTGCAGATAGCTCAATGTTCAGCGCGACAGCAGTCAATGACGACATTATTATTCGCAAGGAAGTCCCAGCCGAGTATCATGTCATGGGAATGCGAGGGCAGCACTACGAATTCAACGATATACACAATCCCTTCGATGACGACTCGTGTGGTACAGGCTGCGAGAGGTGTTACACTTTGTGCGTTAGCCGTTCTAAGAGAGAGGCTGGATAATGGCGTCAGAACTTTGCGGAGTTTGCGGCACAGGTTGATGGAACGGACGGATAGAGCGGCTCCGGAGTCGACAAGCACCATGACGACAATACCATCGACTGACTTTTCAATGGCGTAAGCTGGACATAGGCGAGGACTTGTGCATGGCGACGGGGATGCAGTTCGTGTCTCGGGAACTGCGGCCGTTAGTTTTCCTGGTCGGGGGGTCCGGAATGACGACGCATATGGGAAAGCGAACGTCGACGTGGACATGGGGAGCGGCGGGTGGGACCGTGTGGACGATCAGAAGGAAAGGAAGAGGAAGGAGGGCTCGAAGGCGTAGAAGAAAACAGAGGGTCGAAAGAGGGCATTCGTCGAATGCTCTGAGCAGCCTGGCGACGACGTCAATTACGTGCCACGTGGCCAACACCGCCATAAGCAAAACAAATCGGGCGGTTGTCGTGGGTCCGCAATTGGTCGGAGTAGAGTCCGACTTGCGGCTGGGGTGCAGAAAACGGTGGCCGAGGTGGTATCGGCACAGGCGGCGGTGAATAGGTCGGCGGCGAAAAGGGCGGCGGCGAATACATAGGCGCTGGCTGGAACGCAGGCTGTCGAGGTCGAGCAACAGCCTCGGCGTACTTGAGAGGTGCGGAGACTGGCGGCAGTTCACGGGCGGAAGAAAGATTTTGTGCGACCTGGTTTTGAATGATGTCGCGGAGTGTAGACGTCAATCCGCGTGGTAGATCGGGTACGCAGGACATCAAAGAGAGCTGAGGAGCGACCTCAGCGCGGATAAACTCTTGGATCTTGGAGAGAAGAGGGGCATGGTCTTCTCCCATGCCAAGGGTGGACAGGGTGGAAAAAGAGTCGTCGAGCACCGAGGGACGTCAGGTGGAAAGACGTTACCTGTGCAACTTGTCAAAACTCTGGCATAAGTCGGTCAGTTCTAGGACAGTGCGAGGACTTTTGGAAAGCAACATTTGGAAAGCGTCGTCCTCAATGACCTTCATGATGTGCTTGATCTTAAGCTCTTCGGATATCGACTCGTTGACTCGCATGCAAAGGTTTAGAACGTCCTCAATATAGCTTGTGAAATTCTCATGAAGCTGCTGGGACCGAGTATGTAAGCGTTGTTCGGCACGGCGTTTGCGTACCTCCGGCCGTCCGAAAACTTGTGTGAGGCTCGTTTTCAAGATCGACCATGTAGGGAGTTCCGCATCGTAGTTTTTAAACCTCGGCCTTGCCACGTCCGACAGGTAGAAGGAGACGTAGGCCAACTTGGCGGCGTCATCCCATTTGTTGTGAGTACTCCCTCGCTCGTACATTGAAATCCAGTCGTCAACGTCCTTGTCTTCTGTGATTGAGAAAACAGGGGGATCTCGCAGATGCAGAGAACCGCCGCAGAGAACAGTAGGCGGTGCCTGTGGAGGAGGTCGAGCGGCGCTCGCGTCAGTAGGCATAATGTATGATAAAATGCTATTTCGAAGCTCCAGGGTGATCGAAAACCAGCAGACTCCACCACTTGTGACGGGGTTTATTGCAGAGCAAAACGCAGAAGGCGAAGCAATCAGCAGCGCCCGGCCAAGCACCGCAAGCACGAGCTTATGCTGATGGCGATGCCCCTGAGGCGCCGAGAAATGCCGCTGAGGCCCCTCTTCTTCACTACAATATATATATGAACCAGCGGCCCTTCTCTTCGTAGCACAGGCAGAGAACTCAACTCCCATGGAGTTTCCACTTTAGGAGCTAGAAGTAGTTTAGCGCTAGTCCTATGCGGTTTGTTTCGATGGCACTTCAAGAGATCACATCAGACTAGCCTAAAGCGCCCAGCACGCAACTCCTCCTGCTGGTTGCTGCAGAAATATTTAAACAACGACGTCCTAATGATAGGAAGTATCGTTATACTGCGTCCTAGTCCCTTGTACTATACCTCCAGAATAAACGAATTTTCGCTGCTAACATCACGTAAAAGCCATTGGCAACAACACTGTCAACTCCCACGTGCTCTGCTGCTCTAGATCAAGTCTTATTATATCTGTACCACTATGAGAATGAGAGAAAATACAGACTTCAAATGTCTTTCCAACGAATAATTTTCCTGCGATACACAACGTTTGTATGCGAAGTGTAAAATAAAAAAGGTGTGCTGAGCGTGTTTTCAAATAAATATTGCTTCAACTTTTTCTATGCAAGCTTGATTAAAATTAGTTTTGGATTATCGGTACTTGGAGCGTGTTTCTCAAGAGCGGAGGTGTGAGAAGCTTGAACGTTGTAACGGTTGTCCTCTTCATTGTTGTCCTGTGTATAGTTGTGCATTTTTTACGTTCTTCGTTTTATTTGAACGGCGCGCTGCAAGTAACAAGCTGCTTTGGGTTCTTTATTTACCATTCCAATAACTCTAACTTTTATTTCATTGCATTTAAAGTGAAACCGCAAATTTTCGGGTAAGCACGGACTTTATGAGTGAGGCCGACGCTTGGGCTAAAGTCGCCACCTCACACTGTGTTGATGGTTTCATCAAATTGTACTTCTGTGGCAAATGTACCAAATCGTAACGACACGTAGTGACTACGGTTGCAGGAGCTATTCGCGAAGGCCACAGTCATGATACTTTTCGTCACTGTTCCGACGACCAAGACCATTGTCAGAGGAAAGTGTCAGATGTGAAAAGAAGCAGTCTGAGTATGGTGTCATGGATTGCGTGCCCAAGAATCTTTGCGAACCGCGAAGTCATACGCACGGCTATCGTTGACGGAACTTTTTTTTTCTTTGCAACCTGATCGTTTACGTTTTCGATGTACCGTTTGTGCACGAAATAATTTCCTGATATCTCGATCGACTTAAGAATACGGATCTTTTATGTTAAAGAAATAAAATGGGAATAATGCAATACCAGAAGAATTTAGGTAGCAAGAAAACACAACAAACAGCTGGTCTGTGTACTCTTCGCCACAAACGAAATGTGACCAGTGGCAAGCATGAGCCGCCCATTTGTCACCATGAACACGTGAAGTGCTGCCAAATCGCAGTGTTTCGCGCCTGTCAATGGTGACAACCAAATGAGCCATTTTTATGAACGCCTGCAGTACAGAGGGAACGAGAACATTCGACACGTTTTTTTTATTATGAGAGCGATGGCTGTGACTTTTTTTTATTCCACCAAATACTGGCGATGAGGGCTCTTCTCAGGATGAAATAACCAGTCACGCCTAAGGGCCTTAACTTCATCATACACACTTTGCAACAATATCTCAAGTCCAAGCGTACTCGTACAATGTTTGTAAAAATTTAACTTCAAGCCCGCATTAACCATAATAAACCTTCATTAGCACTGTCTATCTGGTTGTAGAAACACACTAAATTATTCGTGCTTGAACACTGTAAAGTACACTTTAAGCAAGCGGTAAAGACAAGAGCACTGTCCATTTTCAGCATAAATACATCGCAGAATTGCTCTAAATAAGTATCCAGAGTGACATAAATCCGTTAAAGGAAGTTAATGGTCAAGATGATCATCTATCGCCTCTGGGAGCGGCTATACCTTTCAAGCATTGTGAATTATCGCAGTGTGATGCCCCCATCACTTGTGCCTGATTATGTGTTCTTTGCAGATGCACTAGCACCAAAGGCGACTGGGCTTCTACTCCACAAAAGCTGCTGCATGGTATCGTGACTCTCTGCTACCGGTGTGTAACGAAACGCTCACGCACATACTTTTGGAATTTTTTGTGCGCATTCGTTCAAGTGCATCTGAGCAACCTCAGAAGATCAAAGTGTTGTGCGCTGCACGGAATTGAAAGAACGCCGCCCAATAGCCAGATTCTCGCTGATGAAGGCAAGCCCGCACGCCACAATGTTCATTGATCGATCGATCAATAGATAGATAGAGATAGATAGATAGATATATAGATAGATATAGATAGGTAGATAGATAGATAGATTGATAGATAGATAGATAGATACTGTTTTTGTTGGCCATGTAAGCTTCATAGTTAACACTGTAGGATAGCAGTTGGCGATTTGGCAAAGACAAAAACCTATTATAATGCACTAGCCACACTAATAGTGATTTCCTTGCAAACACATTGATGTTATTTCATAAAAGCTTTAACTTGTAGGCCATAAGATGTCTTTAGAACATGCCAGATGTGCAAAGATTTTCCCTAGGAGTGAATTGAAAATATTGTCTACTCGCAGACTATCCAGCTAATAGAATTTTGGTCGACTGGTTTTCAAGGTGCATTAGAAATGCGTATCATTGCGATAACTGATGTAGTATATTGATATTCTTGCTTCGCAGCAAATCTGTACTTCTTTTTTTAGGCGTGATTGAATTTACCTCGAGCGGTACCTTCATGGCGGCACCATTATAAAGCAGCAAGTTAGGCACTTCAAATGCTACTGCGCAGAAACCATGACACTGATTGATAAGTTATTTTCGTTTCGCGTGTTAAAAAATTCATGTTTATTCTTCATAAGCATCCTGTGAGGGCTTTCCGGGATATATTTTAGCAGTTGATGTGTGTGTGTTCAAATACACAAATGACGATCAAGGAATGATAAAGTGCAAAGAAGGAAAAAAGCACAGGTTTTGCCTAATGCAAGACTATGTGCGTACCGTTCCAAGGCCACCATAGTTCAGTGCGGCGACCCCATGCATATACATGAACGGACGAAGCATGGAGCCTGTCGGCACTGTGATAAGGTTGACATCGTAGTCATAATACGGGCTGGTGCCAGTTTCGTCGTACAACGGCGTCGTTGTGTCCATCCACATGTACCGAGAAGAGAGACCCAGAGCCTTTATCCACGCCGGAAACAGTGCCCCACGGTCCAGCTCCACATCCGGGTACGGTTCTGAGTCAAATAATAAAGAAATATTTGATAAATATAAAATAAAAATATCAAAGGTCTTCTCAATCGTCAGCAGCGTACTGTGCCTTTGAGTAGCTGTAATCTTTCATTCGTAGCGTGATACTTGACCCACTTAACTTCCGTCAAACTTTTGAGGTTGTGACTACTTCTGAGATAACGTTCAAATAGTATCCTCACAGAGTGCTTGATACGCCACCGAAAACAATTTCGTATTAGAATATATTTCCTAATAACTATGTTGTGAATACCAAATGCAACAGAAAGTACTTCATTTGTATTAACAGCAAAAGAATGATGTAAGTCTTGTAGTTCAAAGTCATGCATTCATCTCCAATAGAATGAAACTTGAGAAAGTGCGTAGTAAGTTATGTTTACATATGAATGGTTCAATGCTCGCCTCTCAGGTCAGCAATCTCATCAGCAAACTCATCAGCAATCACTCTGTGATTATTCTGTGAACTTTTTATTCGGTTTTGTGAATATTTGTTTTCGCTGTAAGAGTGTGTGACATAAAGCCGAGTTGTTAGCTCATGGAAACGAAAAATTGATAGCTCATGGTAACAACAAGCGCGTTGATACGAAATGTTTAAATGTTGATACGACACATGAATGGTGGCGCCGTCTAGTACACATACTTGCAAACTCCCTTCTTCGTGCGCAGTCAATTTCACAAATGGCTATTGCATCTTTCCCAAAATAGGTAATAAAAAGCAAAACAATATTTCCACCCATTTATAACACGTAAACATGCTTGCTAATATATATATTCTGAGATATATAGTGTTCCAAATTGTTGATATAACGATTCCTTAAAGTATTGTGATGCCAACAACGACAAAGTTCCAAGATGTCAGCGCTTTCTTGGTTGTGGCTTTTCTGGCACAGCTTTTGCTCTAGAGTCTGTATGGTAACTCTATGGAAGTGATACACGCATGCCCGATGCCGCGGATGCGACGGGATGGATGACGTCACTCACAAAGCAGCCAATGGCGCGCATGCTTCAGTACGATGCAGAGAACGACGTAACTGATAGTACAGCCATTGTAGACAATTCGTGACCACATACAGTCTTCGCTAAAAAAAACGTTCGCCGTAGTCCTATATCTGCGTTCTGTTTCCCACCAATTATAGAGACCTGCCACCCATTAAGACGTAAATGTGGTTTTTCGTGCTGGCAAAAAGATGGGAAGCGTGTGCGCAGGAGCGCAGAAAAGGTTGCAGAGGGGCCACTACCTACCGCCCGTGAAATGTGCTCTATAAGGCACTGTAGGCGTTACCGTGATTGTGCCAGTGGAATGGGGCACTTCATCTCTTTTGTCCTGCGTCGGTGTGCACATGTTCCAGACGGCCCGATGTGTCAACTTCGTTCAAAAAAAAGCACGCCAATGCTTTAAGAGCTACATCATCCGAGCTTCAGTCTCTCTATTTCCGGTACGGTGTGGTGTGCAGCTGAGCTACACAAAATCACTGTAGTGATGAAGCACAAGGACTATAGCATGCGTGAAATTGCCGAAACTTTTAATAAAAGCAAACGACAGGTGCGTGAGCCAGAGTTCACTATGCCTCTCTTATTTGCCTACGCTGTCCGGCGCCGTTCTGACAGGGCTACGGTAGGTGACGGAAAAAACCAGTCTTTCTAGAAGCAATGCATCCGAGATGAAGTGACGTTCCGCGACGTGTTTGTACGATATAGAACAAGTGTCAGCCAACCATGAAAAAAGGTGTATTGCTCTACTGATGTTGAGGTTTTGTATGTACAGCGTACGCAGTTAGATGTTTGGTTGGCGTGTATAAGGTTTCATAATGCTATACTTCTTGTTTAGGCTTCGTTTTTCATTTAAACCTTCAGCTGTTAGACAGCGCTTGTGTAAGGTACTTTCTTGCATTTCAAGTGGTAATTCTGGTGGTCCACATGAGTATGTTCAAACCAGCCCGATTTGCTGCATTAATGTTGCATCGCTTCGAAATGACCATTTTCGAAAGCCTCCGACTCAAGCTCCCCACTCCACACTAAGCGCACTCACGCCGCATTGTTTTTTGTCATAACCTTAATCTGATATCGCGCCACATGTAATCCCGAGGTGTCTTATGGGTTTTACTAAGTTGGAACATGGTGCATGGCTTTTAGAGCAGCACTGTGAGCAGGCTGAAGTGCCTTTTGTGACAGTCTTAGGGCATCCAGAAAGGCTTTTTGGAGCAGCTAGAAATGCCTTCTTTAGCACGTTTGAAGCAGCCAGAATGCCCAGACCAGACGTGGCCCCGTTTTGCAGCATCTGCGATGCAACATTTGTCTAACGCTGCAGTTATCAATTACTATGGTAAATTGTGCAATATCTTATTATTGAGATAGCCATTATATGGATACTTCTCGATGGATTGTCCCATTGACTTTATGTCACATATACTGTTCAAGCTACTTTACCCACGCCTCCCTATTAAAAAAACTGCGTTTTCAATGTATTCAACTGTGTGGGTAACACTGCGCTGTACAGTGTGTCTCAGTGCACTACAGTTGTAGGAAGCCACTGGGACACACTGTACAGCGTGGGCGAGTGTCTTACAGCGCGTTTGGAGGCACTGGTGAGGAGGGCTATGCACTGGTCACCCTCCCAGAGTCTCACCGCACACTGGAAACATTAGCGACACATTGAAAAAAACCTGGGCTAGATCAGGACACTTTCTGTAAGACTTCATATTAGTCTATCGCAGAAAATTTACCAATCATATACAATTGTGTAACCTAATCTATGTGCTACACCTATATGGCCTTAGCCTTAGTTAGGTAATGCATGTGTGAGTACACTAACAATCATAGGTCGAGCACGCGGGCGTTTTTTCTGAAGTATGATGGAGTGTAGTCAATGTATTTCATAAACCGCATCGATAGAACTGATAATTCTCAACACAGTGTAACAGTAGTAATATTCTGATAATCCAGATCAACCTACTCTAGCAGTCAGTCATTCGGGCTCGTACCGCAAAAAGCCGGACGTTCCCGGCAGCAGTTAACCGCTGCAACACCCAATAGCGGAGTTATTAGCTTTTTATTTGTGTATAATTGAAGGTGAAATTATGATCTCGCTTGGGTCAGTTATCATCAAAACTACATTTTAATGGTTAGTCTTTCTAAATAAATAGCCACGATCTTCGCAGTGACGGCGCTGAGCCTAGTGGTTATTTCGGCAAGAGGGAACTGCTGCGGCTGTAGTACGCGAAACGTAAACGAGGAGGATAGAAAATACTTCAGTACACATGATCGAAACTTCAGCGTTCAGTGAGTAGTTCAGACGCGCGATGCTTTCTACGTAAAAATGAATAACCGGTTTAGCGAGTTAGTGCAATTGCCGTGACACATCTGCGGTCACACTGATACGTTTTACGGTAAAACGTACCAAAAATAATGTTGTAAGCCAAGGTAAGCGGTAACAAATAAGCTAACAACCACCTATTATGTTAACCCGAGATTGAAGAGATTAAAATCTGCGTTATAAGCGACAAAATAAAAATATTGGGACAGGAATTAGTTTTAACACGAAAAAAAATACATTCTTTCTCGTTTGTCAGGTGTGGTGCAAAGGGCAACATGTTGTGTAGTGCCTTGAGGTAGTAGGTTCGACTGCCGCTCATTCACTTTTCAATAGTATTTCGTTTTTTGTTTTGTCTCCGCGCTCATTTTTCAGTCATAATTACGATATGGGCACGACCAAAACTTTGAAAACCAATTTAAAAGCCCGGTTTTAGCTGATCACGGTTGTCTCAATATGCAGTGTGTCAGCGTCCTAGTGTCAAGCACCACATTATTCAAGTAATCTGGTATGAGAGTGGGACTTTGTCACTGTGGTTCTCGATCGGGATAAGGTCTATAAGAGGGTAATTGGGCGTGAGTGGGGGCGATGAACGCGGGCTGAACGAAGAGACCAAGCAAACCGGCTGAGCTCCGTTGCTTGGAGGGCACATGTGACAACAGCACAGCAATCGGGAAAAGACTGCCGTCGAAGCAGAGAGAAAGCACTCCACACATCATAAACTAGCATAAAAGAACGCGAGGAGAGCAGGGGTTCCTTGAACAGCCATTGTGAACTTTGCATGTAAAGGCGCGGGCCGCAATCGCTGGCATGTGAACTAGCTCAGCATGGCGGAACATCTGACTCGTATACAACTGATGCGCTCTCATCGCGAAGAAGAACAAGTTCGCATCCAAAAGACTTAGCTTGACAGCCGCATTTCAATAACGTTACAAGTTGTTGCTATTGCATTCAATCCTTTTCCGTACCAACTATAAGCAGCCGTACACATTTTTTTTTTTCAACATGTGCGCACTATCGTCGACCAGAGTAGAAAGTTTTGTATAGTGAAGCACAGCGGTAAAACGAACGACGCAATGAGTGTGCGCTCGTAGGCTAAACAAAGATAAGAAAAAAATCCCGATCACTGTTCACGGGTTTCTTTCCTTTGTGCGTACGTTCGAATTTAGCGGCAACTATTCGACATGAAATTAACGTGTTAGCGACAAATTGTATTGTTGTGTCAACTAAGGCTGCCAGCTGAATCCTTTGGAGCCAATATCGCTTTAATATATGTTGGCGACAAAAAATACGGCTATGCCTGCAAAAAACGCTTTCTCCGTACGCTTCCCCTAATTCGCGCTGAGAGTACAGCACGTAGTAGAGTTCACGAGTCATTCGCACTGATGCCTGCCAAAAAGCGCGCACCCCAGCGATTGCGACCACGCACTCAAAACCTTCAGCTGATCGAGTGATCACAGTTTTATTAAAACTGAAACTGTAGCAGTTTCTGCAAAAAGGAAAAAAAGTCACATTCCCTTGCACGGTTCCTGATGGCTGTCGCAGATTTTGCCTAAATTTGGTTGTTGCGGCTTATTACCGTGCTGTGAAACCACTTAGGAGCAGCATGAATGGTTTGGTACAGGATGGCACAGGCAATAGGGTCTGGCGCCCAATGGAGCAGCTGTTCCACTCCTGCTGGTGCAATCGTCCCAACATGCACCCATCTGTGTTTCTGAAGATACCTTGCTACATGTCTCGCGGCATTTCCGTGATTTATTGACAACTGCCATAGGCAAACCACGAAAACGGTTCTCTTCGGTTTTTGTAACTGCAAAATAGAAGTTATTGAGAACCACAGTATAGTCGCGCAAACACCTGTCACCAAAAGCCTTCATACCAAAAGACGTGAGAACAGAAGCAAACAGCGCTTTTTGAATCTTTACTAATTATTGTATGTGCTGTAAGCATTATAAAATGACCCCCCCACCAACTTGGTGAAGCCCAAAACATTACAAAAGGCAAAACGTCATTCACTTGATCTTGTTCCGTGGTATGTCACCTGCAGTTTTATACACTTTAGCTTATTGGTATTTATACAAAAGATATATCGTCATTACCACTCTATTTAGAGCCGGTTACTCGTGCTCCATACCATACTTGCGATATATTCTTATTGCTCGTAACAGCATCCATTCGTAAAATAAACTGAGTTTAAACTGATAATTGCAAAACATAAGTCCTCGTGTATTTACGCGTACAATCGCTTCATCAGACTACCAAGAGATGTTTGAGTGCATTCGATCGATGGAATTGTACACATTATTAATACATTTTGCCATCGCAACCTGCTTAGTGATCGGCTAGATAAAATATACCCCGTTACAATACACTTGAACTGGGAATGAATAGTTGTGGTATATAGAAGGCATTTTACAAGAGTCCTAACCATAACCGTATTGTTACTCGGCACTTGAGCTCGAGAATGTGAAAACGGTACGACCTAAGCAATCTTCTCGTTAAGTAAGAAGCCAAGTGCTGTTTTCTGCCACAGTATAGATGTTGTCGAAGTTTAAAGCGATTGAAATCAACGTTGACAATCACATTCAACATTTTAAAACAGCTCCTGAAACATGTGTGCAGCCCTCCAGGCACCATTGTCCCCAGATTATATTAGGAGATATGATTCACCATTGCCGAAAAACGCCAAGAAAGTGATGAATAATGAATAATAACTTCGTTTGATCCACAGTTGTAAGTGATTGAAGGTGGCAGATGAATATTTTTTGCAAAGCTACATACGAGTCTGAAGGCCGCGCTCATGGAAAAACTTGTGTGATTGAATTTAGTGCTCATTAAGCAAGACGAGAAAGTCAAGCGAGAGAAAAGATGCGGGACAGACTAGCTGTCCTGTTAGATGCACAACGGAGCGGGCCTACTCCCCTTGCGGCCCGGTCCCAAGTGTACACACGCGTTTTTATGTAGTGTAGTAGAGACGTGTATACTAACTGTAAAGTGCTTCTACGAAGTCATGATCTAAGCGCTGCCCGGGAACTTCCAACGTAGGCCAGCATGTCTTTAATCTTCTTCACAGCAGCTAGTCGAAAGGTGGTGCTGAGCCAGGGTGACACATGCAGACCCATCTCGTAGGCAGTGCGGATTTCATCCACCATATTGCTCGCCCTCCTTACAGGTACGGTTGAACCTCTATTGAGGAAAAGGTAATAAAAGCAAACCGTTTTAGAGAAATTATTGTCGAGTGCACAATGCCACACTAGTATATTGAAGTACAATATTGTTGTCTGTATTGATTGCCTTCTCTTTTGCGCTAAATGAATTCTGAAAGGTAGCCTTGGATGAAATAATGGTTGAATTTCACGCTATACGGAGAAAGAAGAGTGACTAGAATAAACAAATAACTTTTACTGCTCAAAAAAAGCCATGCATACAACTGTGTTAAATTGGGGGCAAGCTGTGCCGCCCAACAACTGGACAAATAGGTCAATTATGTAGTAGGCATTGGTGGTCTGGGATTCATGAAGAGCGTATAATAAGGTAAAACTGGAAGGTAGTAAAAAGAAAGTAGGTTAAATTTATTATTGTTACGTCTACGAGAGGGGTTTATTCAGAGCCGACCGTAACTGTTGACATCGACGGTATAGAGCAGTGAACGCTCATTAGCGAGCTCTTGCCACCAACCGAACGTCCCTCTTCTTCTCCCACCCACCATGTTCCCCGCTACACAGGTGCACATACCTAAATTACACATGCGGTAACATTTCCCTCCTCGCAGACGAAGCCCACTGGGCGAGTCAAACAGTCTCTCGAGGAACTAAAGCGCTTCAAACGTGCAACATGGTCAAGTTCAGTTTTTTGCAGACCATTGGCCGTTCGAATGGAGGCGCGCTATGCGGTAAACTAAATCACTGATACGGTCTACAACAAGGTAAGGTCCCGCATAGTGTGCTAGCAGTTTTCTCGCTCAAACCGCGTTTTCTAGTTGGTGCCCACAGCTAACACTAGGTAACCGTGATTGTACGTCACATGCCCGGCGTCGACGGTCAAAATGTGCCTTTGAGCGATCTTGCGAAGCAAGAGTGGCGCAAATAAGCAGCCGTCTAGCTTCTTCGGCCCGACAGATGATCTCGAATATGCAGGGATATGGTAGTCCAAACACGGGAAGGTGGCATTCAGGGTTATGACGAGGTGGTCGAGCATATAAAAGAAAGAAAGGACTGTAGCCGGTAGTTTCATGCTGAGCGGTGTTGAATGCATATGTGATAAGGGTAGAATACTGTCCCAGTCCTTGTGATCTCATGCTACATACATAGACAGCATGTTCGAGAGAGTTCTGTTCGTTCGTTCAGTTAGAACCGTTCGTTTGGGGATGATATGGCGTAGAGTGCCGAAACCTTGACGCACAGACACGAAGCATCTCTTCCACCACGTCTGCTGTGAATTATCGACCACGGTCACTGATTAAAATTTGGGAGGTCCATGCCGAGAATTAACAAAACGTAGCATGAAGGAAGACACATCGGCTGCAGTTGCCGATGGTATGGCAGCTATCTCGCAGTACTGTGTTAAATGGTCGGTGCAAACGACTATCCAACGATTTCCATCAGAAGACCGGGGAAAGGGTCCAAGGAGGTCCATCCCGACTTGCTCGAATGGAGTTCTAGGGGACGGCTAGACACGTATTTTTCTGTCGTCTGGCGCATTTTGGGCCAGTAGAATCTTTCTTGAAGACGGCAAACAGTTTTCGCTGTGCCTGGATGACCGGATGTTGGGTCATCATGCACAGCCTGCAAACATGAACGCGAATACTCCTCAGAATCACCAGAGAATATCGTGAGGCGGGTGTTGGTTGTAGTTCTTTTGTAAACTAGTCCATCTCAGATGCAGAAGCGCGTAGGCGATCATTTTAGTTTGGTAGCAAGACGCTGTTGTATGGTGTTGTACGGTGGGACTTGCTGAGCGAGCGACTTGCATACGCTACGACGTGTTCTTGATTACCCAAGCGTTGAACTAGGGACTGCACCTACACCAACACCGCTGGCGTCTGCGTGAAGCTCAGTGGGAGCCAGAGAATTGAAGTGTCGAAGAATCGGATGAGACCGTCAAAGAAACTTCAACTCCAAAAAGCATACTCGCATTCCGGGGTCCAGTCAAACTGTGCCCCTTTCTGAAGCAGACACGTCAGGGGGTATGCGATATTGGCAAATCCAGGAATGAATCGGCGAAAATATGAACAAAGCCCCAAAAAGCTGCGCAGTTCTTTCACCGAGTTTGGTTGCTTAAATGCCTCCACCGCGGCCGTCTTGGTGAGATGCAGTCGTATGCCTTCTTCGTTTACTAAGTGTCCAAGGACGAGTGTTTGGCGCTCTCCAAAACGACATTTCTTTGAGTTGAGCACCCCGCGTGCTTTGCTTAGGCAGTCCGGTACGAGGCCAAGGCGTGTGTTGTGCTAAAAAAAGGTGCGCCCGAAAATTACAACGTCGTCCAAGTAACACATACGCCCTTTTCACTTCAATCCACGCAGAATGTTGTCCGTAAATCGCTCAAAAGCTGCGGGCGTGTCGCAAAGTCCAAACGGCATCACATTCAATTCAAATAGTCCACCTGTTGTAACAATTGTCATTTTCTTCTTGTCTTCCTCGTGCATTGTAATCTGCCAGTAGCCTGACCTCAAATCCACAGACTAAAAGTAAGAGGCCGATGATAGACAGCCGATAGCATCATCAATCCGCGGCAGTGGGTATACGTCTTTTTAGTGATGCCGTTGAGGCGGCGGTAGTCAACACAATATCGCCATGTCCCATCCTTCTTCTTCAATAGAATTACGGGAGCGGCCCACGGTTTACATGATTCTTGAATTACATTTTGCTTGAGCATCTCGAAAATCTGTTCATTGATCAGTGGAGATGCGGGGTACGGCACGTCGACGTACCACCGAGCCACAGCTGTTCGGGGTTCGCCGGAGCCATCGTCTTGCCAGTCTGCCACCGACAACAATCGTCATGGCCCAGAGCGAAGGTCAGGAGTCAACCGCCTCGACTTCGCGCAGGTCTACGCTGGCTACACCTAGGCATCATTGCATAAAACCCCGCCCGTTCGCGGGAATGGCAGGGGAAGATGTGGACGCGTGGCTAACGCACTACAAAATGGTGTGCCGGTACAACCACTGGAACTCTATCGATCAGCTGGAAAACGTCGTGCTGTTTCTCATGGACACTGCCCTGATGTGCTATGAAAACCACGAAGAGTCCTTGACAACATGGGCTCTTTTCGCTCAACAACTGAAAAAGTGCTTTAGTCACTCCGACTCAAAAAAGAAAAGCGCGGAGCGGACTCTTGCTGGCAGAGCGCCGACTCTTGGAGAAATGCGCACTGCTTATATAGAGGACGTTCTTAAGCTTTGCAAGATCATAAACCCGCAGATGTCTGAAGAAGACAGGGTTGGACACCTCTTGAAAGCCGTCGCGGAAGACGTTTACAAGTTTCTGATAGGCAGGGATGACGTCACCTCTGCCTCCGACGTTCAACATCACTGCCGCACGTTTGAAAAATTGAAGACTCGTCGCATTGCCCCGAACTTTGGTAGGCTGGCAAATGTGACAACGGTCGCCAGCGTCGACGTGAGCCCGCCCACCGACCTTGCCGCTACTATTCGGGCGATTGTGCGTGAAGAGCGGCTGCGACAAGGCGGTAGGGTTGACTAAACCATTCCTCATCCACATACCAATCCACCCTACTACACGGCGGCGCCATTAGCTCCTTTGCCACCATCGATATGTGTGGCAGACATCAGCGAAACTGGATATCCGCGGCCACGTCGTGACTCATTCGCGGCCGACCAGCGATATAGCCAACGCCTTCGCCACGGCCCCGCCAAACAGAGGTGGGCAGTCCCCGCTCAGCAAGCTCGTCACCGACCCTTCACAGCTGAGCGGTCTCAGCAACAGTTCGGCGATCGTTCTCTACCAGTCTGCTACAACTGTGGCTTCGAAGGACACATTGCCAGGTACTTTGCAACTACCGGCAGCCACCAAGTTACGACCGATCACCGAGATTTTACCGTTCTGGCGTTACCCAGCCACTCCAACGCTCTGTTACGTCTACGAGAGGGGTTTATTCAGAGCCGACGTAACGGTCGACTTGAGGGAGACAGCAGTGAACGCGTACCAGCGAGCTCTTGCCACCAACCGAACGTCCTCCTCTTCTCCCACCAATATGTTCCCCGCTACACAGGTGCACATACCTAAATTACACATGCGGTAGCAATATAACAGTTATAGTTGAAAAACATCACCTTTGCACCACTTACAATTTGAAGGACTAGAGAAACTTGAAACAAGGCAGTATGATGGTAGATTTGCTTTGCCACAAAACATTACGTGTTGATCGATCCTTATTACCTGCAATAGCCTCTTTACTTGACCTCTTTATACAAACATGTTGTTTAGCTTAAGTTCAAAACACTTTCATGAACTCTTTCTTTCCTCGGCCAATAACCGAATGAAACACCTTCTATAAGGGTGCTGCACTCCGCAAAAGATCAGAAGGGGAGCGCCAAAAGTGTCAATTAAATTGAAACTCTACCTTTTTAATTTTTCTGTGTTTGAATGAATGGTAATAATTTTTCCTACTAACGTTTCTTAATTTGTTTTCCTTGTGCTGGGGACGATAAAGTACTGACTGCCATAAAATTCGTTCCCCCTTTTGTTTTCTATGTCTTACCAATGTTCTTCAAAGAATATAACTGTATGCTTTTTTTCTCTTGTTCCTAATGTGCGCGTCTATTTAGTACTTCAAGGTCGTGATGTATGGTTATTCTTTGTATTTATACCGCACTCATGCCTTTGGCTTCTATAGTAGACGGGTATTGTTTAAATAAATTCTTATTAGTGTTTAAGTAAACTATTCTGCGGTGTCCGTTGAGGACGCTCATTTTCATTGGTCTGTGCTACAAAACCTTCAACATTGGTGCCCGCATGATGCCAGATTTATTGATCGCTGTTATCGAACAAAGAGAATACGCGACCGTGTTAAAGAGCTCGTTTCTCGAAACTTCTGGCGTCGGTGTTGGAGAGGGCGCCATCAGTTATGAGCGAGAAATTATGGTCTTGCGCGTGACAGAAAAAATAGAGAAAGATATAAATAAATGAATAAATAATGGGTATGACTAATGACTGAGCCCTTGCATTTTGCATGGCGAGCAGGGTGTTCTAACTGAGAGCCACCTGTCTTTTTGAAAATTCACTTAAAAGAAGTGGCTCTCCTTGGAAATGCAGGAAAAATAACGGTAAATATTTACGAACAAAGGCGACCTTCTTATAGGTTTTACAATACATGTAATATTGTAGCAATGATACAAGCGTTTGTTGCCATCAGGCTTCGAAACATGATGAGAGCCGGTCACTCATTACATCTCACTTAACACATAACTCACTTAACATCTGCTGCGCACACAGGTTACTGTCCGTGTTCTCCTAGTTCATTTTATTTAACCTTCAAAACTGAAGTAATACAGAGGGAAATGGTTGACAATGCACAAAAAAATAAAACAATAGAAATTAGTAAAAATACTCAGTTAACACAAATATTGTATGATCAGTTAGTTTTGGAAGTGAGATTGTCCGACATGGCTGAGCGAAGCTTTCAGTGGTCCTTGATAGTACATATTGTGCCGGGAAGGCAATTGTATTGTTGAGAGTTCCTGGGAATGAATGATTCTTGACAGCTTCTGCTATGGCCTTGCATTATTCCAAACTTTGAACATTTCGAGTGCGAGAATAAATGTAAAAAAAGGTTGGTATTAGGTTATCACGCAAGTAGGAATTCTAGGAAGAAATGGTGTGGTATAAAGCACTGCTAAAATACTCACGTCGTGAAGGTAGTATTGAAGGGGTCCTAAAACACTTTTTTGAGTAACCATGGAATGAATTCACAGAAAAAGTGTGTTACCTAACAGAAAGCATATTACTTCATATCTGCTGCACTAGCTTATCTAGTGAGCACTACGCCAAGGGTAGACATGCAGACAACCGAAGTCGTAATGTTTAGGTAGATCAGACACAGCGAAATTTTGCGAACGTATGAAAGAAACGCTAAATTAAAAGAATGAGTTTGTTCTGATTGCCTTACATCTCTGCTTCCTTCAGTGTCAGCACCACAAGCAGATCGATAGGGCGGAAAATAGAGGTCAGACTGTGAAGTTTAAATTTCTTGCCAGAATTACCACACTGGACAAAATAAACTTTCAAGTGTATGTTTTACATTAAGACGGCACTTCGTGAACCAATATCAATGAAAATTACTAAGGACTTTATCTGACCCCAAAGGCCAATGTGTTGATTTTGGATCAAAAAGGAACGTTTTAGAGCCACTGCAGAAGCATTGAAAGCATATCATGATGATTGGTGCTCAAATTATCAGGTGGCCCCACCAACTTCACTTCGTCTTTGAGATCTTTCTAGCTTCTCAAGTGTCTTATTAAGGCAGCTGGATGAAATGGCATTTAAAAACAGTGTTTTACTAATAAGAGACAGAGCTTTTTTGGTGTTTATTTTATGTTTCATTGGAAACGTTAAACGCTCAGAACGCTCCCAGCAGCGACTCTGTTTCTCGAATTTTCACTTTAGCCATCACTCATCCTTCCCGGTATGAAAAAGAGATGCTTCACCACGGATGTGACAGTGGCTTCACGAACGGCCACATACGCGCTCTGTACTGTCATCGCTATTACCTGGAGTGGTGCAACAGATCTAAACCTTGAGTCTCCTTGTCTGATTATGTGCGCCATTTTCGTAAGGATAGAGTGATGGCGCTTTGATGAACTGCACCACAGGTGCACAATGAAGTGGACTTACCGGACTGCAATAAGGGGCTGATGACGGCCAGGCGCATGACTTGTGTAACATGTTCAAAACAAGCATCGTTTTCAGTCCTACGGTCAAGGAATATATAAGGCTCCGTAAACTTAACCAGATGCGTAAAGAATTTCCAGGCAACCAGATATCGTAGTGCTGTTTCACCCATATCCTTGAAGATCTTCACGAGGATAAGAAGTGCTACTTTTTGGCAGTAGATATAGTCTGCAGCCTGATAAGTGTTGTTGGTATACAGCATAATAAAATCAATCCAATTATCTGAAAAGAATAAGAGACAAACAAGCCAAACATCTTACATTACTGCGAAAGCATTGTGCTGTCGTACTGATGTCCGCCAATACATTAGATATATTTTGTTCCAATTTCTCTAGTACTTACTACACACCCTTTAAGATATCTCCCGTAGTAACCTTATACCTGTACACCTAAATTGTTGAGATGTGGTGAGTGGTTCAATCATCTCGAGATCAAGGCAGACACTTGCGAGGAAGGTATGTCAAAATTTATCTTTTCCACGCAGTGTTTAAATTTCTTTACAGTTTGGCACAGTCTCTCTCTCCGTAAAACCATCTCTGTGGTATGAGTGTTTTGTGTAAACACTTAAGACCTGCACCCCACCCCCTCAGCCAAATTTCCTCCACGACTATCATTTAATTATCTCTCTCACATATACTAGGTTTGTTCATCCAAATTAGAATACAGAGGTTCTCTCTGGGATCCACATCAATCTAACTTATCCAACGTTCTGGATCTGACACAAAAGCACGCTGAACGCTGTTTTCATTCTGAATATACTTACAATGCCAGTGTTTCCAGACTTGAACCCGGGCTCACCTTTCTGATATAGAACCACAACGTCATCCATCTTGACTATGCCTTTTTTACAAGCTTTATCGTGCTCCCATTTAAATTCTACCCATTCTGCCTGTCCACCGCACATTCAGCAGCACAAAACATGCAAGAGCACTATATCTTCCGCCAGCACAACCGACCAACTACCTCCGATTCTTTTTTATGACAAGAGCACCGTACTGGAACCATCTGCCAGCATCTACCGTACACAAATTCGACCCATCAAGATTCAATTCAAGATTGTTCTCGAGTCACGTTTTAAGGGCGAAGCCCTTTAGGCGTAATTCGTGCGTTTCTTGTATGTCCGCTAGATGGCGGTACTTGTTGATTGATGATTGATTGATTGATTGATATGTGGGGTTTAACGTCCCAAAACCACTATATGATTATGAGAGACGCCGTAGTGGAGGGCTCCGGAAATTTAGACCACCTGGGGTTCTTTAACGTGCACCCAAATCTGAGCACACGGGCCTACAAGATGGCGGTACTTGTATAAGATGAATATAAGATGAAAAGATGCGAGATTGTGGTAATTGAAGCATTGACTAGATAGATGGATGAACAGACGTATGAATGGACAGACATACAGACAGACGGACATGTGCACAGATGAACGAACAGACAGACGACAGACAGACAGACAGTGGACGGACGGATGAATGTACATACATACATACATACATACATACATACATACATACATACATACATACATACATACATACATACATACATACATACATACAGACATACATACTGTTATCAAATCAAATCAAATCAAATCAAAGTTTATTTACATCCTGAAGATGTGGGCAAGCTTGGGCGAAAAGCGAAACAATTCGCTTGAGGAAAGCCCAAGCCCCCATATACAAGGCATACAGTAGAGACACACAAAGATGTGAAAACGCTATCAGAAAATAAACTAGCGCGTTACATACATGAAAAAAATACTAACACAGATACTCTCACGCAATCATACCAGCGCGTTACATGAGAAAAAAAAGAGAAAGGAGTAAAATGTTTAATGTGACACTTTAAACCTTTGTTTCTACAATATTTACGACAACAATGATACAGGGTATGTGTAAATGTTCATGCCGATAGTCAATCGATAGAGATAATGATCTGACCCAAACAATTTATTCAAAACAACAGGCAAACATCAAACAAACAAAAGCAATGTAAATATATCTCTCTTCATACAGTACAGCAAATATTTTTTTTTACGATGATTGGTTTCAGGAAGTGTTTTTAATATGACTTATACTGCGTTTCTCTACTTCTATTTCGCTTCTGAGGAGAGTATTTAGCAAGTGAGGCAAACAATACTGTAACATTTGTCGTCCGTATTCAGTTCGGCAGAAGGGGATGTTCCAGAAGTCTTGTTTGCGGAGAGAATAGAAAGGAGCATTTCCTCTTAGATTAGCAAGATTCAGAAGGTCATGTTGATTTTTATAAACAGCCTTTTTATATCTGATAGCTAGTTCCCAATCATAAAATTTTTCTACGGGTACAACGTTAAAACGATGAAACAAATCCTTTGTGTGCGCATGATATTCAACGTTAGCTATGGACCGAAGAGCCCTTTTTTGTAACATTAATATTCTATGGTTATTTCTCTGTGTGGAATTTCCCCACACCAAAATACAATAATTTATGTGAGATAAAAAAAGCGTGTTGTACAGCATGAGTTTTATCGATACAGGAAGAATGTGTCGAAATTTTGCAATAGCACCCACACTTTTAGCCACGTGAGATTGAACGTGGTGAAAATGATCGTCCCAGGACATATTTTTTTGAAACAGCACACCTAAAATTTTTATTGAGTTCACAAATTCTATAGGCGCCGTGCCTAAAAATAAGGAACTATCAATGGTGACTGAAAGCTGACGCGGATGAAAAAGAACGGCCTTTGTTTTTTTATCATTCATCAACAGCGAGTTTTCTTTACTCCACTTTTGTATGTCTTCAAGGGCGTTATTTATTTCAGGTGCTAAAGTTTGGAAATTTTTTCCAGTGAAAAATAGGCTGGTGTCATCAGCGTAAATTACATAAGTTGGTGTTTTGTTGATAGTGTTTATGTCGAGAGGTTTATTGGCGGACACTCCGCGATGATTCACGACAGCGACAGTCAATGCAGGGACCGACTCTCTGCACGAGCTGCCCTTCTCATGAAAAGGGCGACCCACTAGAAGGCGCTGGAGAGGACGACTCACTGTTCAAAGGCTTTACCACAACTACCCCGGGTACGAAAAGGGAGCTGCCTGGCGACCTAACAGCTGGTTACAATGAGCGGGTCATGATAGGCCTTGAGGCGCTCCACGTTAACAATGTCACGTCCTCGACGGCGCATGTCCGAAGATGGTTCGATGGGTTCGATCAAGTAGTTGACTGGGGAAGTGCATTTGACGACACGGTAGGGGCCTTCGTATTTGGGCAATAGTTTTGAAGATAGGCCATTTGCAGTAGTAGGGATTGAGAGCCAGACGAGCGCTCCAGGGAGGAACGTGGGTGCAGTAGTGCTGGCGTCAGCGCAAATGCTTTTTTGCCGCTCTTGATTGTGCGCAGTAAAGGTCTTTGCATGCTCTCGACACTCTTCAGCAAGCTTGGCTGTAGCAGAGATAGGTGCCCACTCAGACGGATCTGGCCTGTACGGAAGTATCGTGTCGATGGTGTGTGATGGGTGCCTTCCATATTATAAAAAGAATGATGAAAAGCCAGTAGTGCTCTGAGGGGCAGTATTATACGCGTAGGTGACGAAGGGTAGAATTGAATCCCAATTTTTGTGATCAACAGCGACGTACTTGAAGAGCATGTCGCCGAGCGTACAGTTGAAGCGTTCGGTGAGGCCATTAGTCTGCGGGTGGTAAGCAGCAGTTTTGCGGTGAACAACGTTGCAATCTTTGAGAATGGCTTCTACGACTTCAGACAGGAAGACACGTCCTCGGTCACTGAGCAGTTCCTTGGGTGAACCGTGTCGCAGAATGAATCGTTGGAGCAGAAAGGAGGCCACATCGCTCGCTGTAGCCGCGGGAAGAGCGATTGTTTCAGCATATCGCGTGAGGTGGTCCACAGCGACAATGGCCCAGTGGTTACCAGCCGACGTTAGTGGAAGTGGCCCATACAAATCGATGCCAACGCGCCCAAAGGGCCTGGCAGGGCAAGGTAGAGGTTGCAGACCTACCGGCGACAGGTGCGTTGAAGCTTTGCGGCGCTGACAATCTATGCAAGAGCGAACGAATTTCTGCACGTAGCGGTACATACCGCGCCCAAAGTACCGTTGGTGAATACGGTGGTATGTCTTCGATTCCCCGGAGTGCGCACATTGTGCATCAGAATGAAAGAATTCGCATATGTCAGAGCGCTGACTGCGAGGTATGACTAATAGCCACTGGCGGCCGTCACCGTTGTAATTGCGTCATCGCGAAGGGCAAAATGGTGGGCTTGACGACGCAACGTGCGAGTGGATGGAGTGAATGGATCAGTCAGCAAGTCTATCAGTGAGGCAATTCATTGATCCTTGTGCTGTTCAGTAGCAATAATATGAATACTAATCAAAGAAATGGCGAGGTGAGACGCTGAGTTGTTGGCATTGTCGTCAGGCAAGGGAGAGCGCGACAGGGCGTCGGCGTCAGCATGTTGCCTTCCATTGCGGTACAGCACATGGATGTCAAAGTCTTGCAGGCGAAGTGCCCAACGGGCGAGACGGCCTGAGGAATCTTTCAATGACGACAACCAGCATAGTGCGTGGTGGTCGGTGACGACATCAATTGTGCGACCTTACAAATAAGGTCGGAACTTTGCAAGGACCCAGACGATTGCCAAACATTCTTTCTCGGTGTCTGTGTAATTAGTATCGGCCTTAGTAAGCGTACGGCTTGCATACGCCACGATGTATTCCGGGAACCCTGGTTTGCGCTGCGCAAGAACAGCGCCGAAGCCGACACCACTGGCATGCGTGTGTACCTCTGTAGGGGCCGTAGGGTCGTAGTGGCGGAGTATGGGAGGCGACGTCAACAAACGACGAAGTGTTCCGAAAGCGTCGTCGCACTGTGATTTATTTATTTATTTATTTATTTATTTATTTAAAAATACTGCCAATCCCTTGTCGGGATTTTCGCAGAAAGGACATCGGGAAAACACACAATAAAAGCACACAATAAAAACATCCGTAAGTTATACATCGTTTAGGATACGCGTTACATTGATGCTACCAAGTTCTCACAATTTCTAACAATCAAATTCAAACAAATTCTAACCAAATTCTAACAACAAAGTTCTAACAGTAATTGTACTATATCCAAATGATTACAGTGTGAAAGAGTCAAAACAACACAGTCCAAAGCAATGGATTTTGCAAAGATGACCACAATAGCGCAATATTAGGGTTCCAAACGCAAATTTTCTTCAACAAGACGTGAAAAAATATTTAAAGATTTGCTGCTAGTAATCATAGCTGCTAAGCTGTTCCATTCCCTTATTGATGCTGGAAAGAATGAGTGTTTGAAACATTCCGTACGGAATGCGTATTCTTGTAGCTTTTCGGGGTGCTTCTTACGGGTGGGTCGTGATTGTTGAAGTGTAATGTACCTGGAGGCATCGATGTTGGTTTGCTTATGGCGTAGCTGGTACATGAATCGTAGGCGTGCTAGTCTTGCTCGTTTTTGCAGCGTTAGCAAGCCCGCTTCTTCGAGCTTTTCAGTTGGTGAGTCTGTTTGCCTAAACTTGTTAAAAATAAATCAAACAGCTTTTCTTTGCACGCCTTCTAGCTTCGCAATATGTTTTTTTGTGTACGGGAACCAAACAATGTTCGCATATTCAAGAACAGATCTCACGTACGTGTTGTAGGCTAACAGTTTAATTTCAGAAGGTGCTAGTCGAAGGCATCGTCTCAGAAAAAAAAGTCGTTTCAGTGCGGTAGCTGTAACGTTAGAAACGTGGGCATCCCATCTCAGATCGTTAGTAAAGGTGAGGCCAAGGTACTTATGATGACTTGTTCTAGGAAGTGGGATACCATTGATGGTATATGAGAACTCTGACCATTCCCTTTTTCTTGTTACTGACATTATAGCGGATTTTTAAACATTAAGTACCATTTGCCAATCTGAACACCAGTTTGATACTATTTCGAGGGCTTTGTTTAAGGCAAGATGATCTTCTGTGGAGTTTATTTCATGATAAATTATACAATCATCCGTGAAAAGTCTGACGTGGACGGGAATTTGACAGGGTAGGTCATTGATAAAAATTAGGAATAAGGTCGGAGCAAGAACACAACCCTGGGGAACACCGGATTTGACGGGAACTGTTGTGGATACTTGTCCATTGAAATCAACAAATTGTGTGCGACCGGTAAGGTAGTTTTTTATCCATTTCGTAACGGAGCCATTGCCTAAGGTACATTCTAACTTTTGTACCAGTTTTTATGCGAAACCTAATGAAAGGCTTTTGCAAAGTCTAATAGGATAAGGTCGACCTGTTTTTGGTTGTCCACACTTAAGGATAAACCATGGGTTAGTTCTGTTAGTTGCGTGACTGCAGAAAGCCCCCTACGGAAACCGTGTTGAGAAGGCGACAGGATGCGTTCGTTTTCAAGATATATATTGATATTGCTACATGCATGTGTATTGACATTATAGGGGGCGACGCGCGTGTGTGCCTGACGAGGAAGACGAAGGGTTGTCTCGGCTCGATCGCTGGTGAACCGGGCACGCCATTACCGCTGGTTTGGAATATATTTCATCCCCAGCCTCGTCGTTACGGCGTCTCTTCTTTTCCGTAACATATTTGGTGGAGGTGGAACGTTCCCTGTCTTCGCCACGAAGCTTCGCAGTGGCCGCACCATTCAGTCTCCGACCATGGCTACCAATGACAACAGCCTGCCAGCGTCTCCATCTGTAGCTCCAGCCACCACATACCTGACGATGCCCACACCCCGTGATCCAGGTACATTCTCCGCACAAGCTGGGCTCGACGTCGACTACTGGCTCCGTATGTACGAGCGTGTTAGCCACACACACCGATGGGACCCTACCATGATGCTCGCCAACGTAATATTTTACTTGGACGGCACGGGTCTGGTTCGACGCCCATGAGACCGAGCTCACCAGCTGGGATACCTTCAAAGAGCGACTACGTGACATCTTTGGGGACCCGTCCGGTCGCCAAATGGAAGCGCGAAAAGAACTCGCCACTCGTGTGCAGTCGTCAACAGAGTCGTATGTCTCGTACATACAGGATGTGCTCGCGTTGTGCCGAAAAGTCGACGAGCAAATGACAGAGAGTGACAAGGTGGGCCACCTTGTCGACGCCTCTGGTGTGCAGCCGGACCCCGAGAAAATTCGTGCAGTTACCAGTTTTCCTGTACCCCAGTCAGCCAAAGACGTCCGGAGTTTTGTAAGACTTTGCTCCTATTTTAGAAGGTTTGTGAAAGATTTCGCAACCATCGCTCGACCCCTCACGGAGCTTCTAAAGAAAGACGTCACATTTACGTGGGGTACCGACCAAGCTGCTGCTTTCTCTCACCTAATCACGCTACTGACGACTCCACCCATATTGGCTCACTTTGACCCATCCGCTCCGACGGAAGTTCGAACCGATGCTAGTGGTCACGGAATCGGAGCCATGTTAGCCCAGCGCCAACGGGGACATGACCGAGTTGTCGCCTACGCTAGCCGCCTCCTCACAGCTGCTGAGCGCAACTATTCTATTACGGAGCGTGAATGTCTTGCTCTTGTTTGGGCAGTCTCAAAGTTTCGCCCATATTTATATGGCACTAATTTCTCTGTGATAACTGACCATCATGCGCTATGTTGGCTTACGTCACTGAAGGATCCTACTGGCCGGCTCGGGCGCTGGGCTCTGGGACTCCAAGAGTATACCTTTACGGTGACGTACAAGTCCGGACGCCTACATCAGGACGCAGACTGCCTGTCACGCTACCCGGTCGCTGAGTCGAGCACTATGCATGACACTGACACCGAGCCTTGCGTCTTTTCCCTTTCACAAATGACATGCATCGGTGACGAGCAGCGCTATGATGCGTCCTTGCGTGCTATCATTGAGCGCCTCGAATCACCATCTTCCAGTCAGTCCTATCGCTCGTTCGTGCTCCACGATGGGGTATTATACCGCCAAAGTTTTGAGCCGGATGGACCGGCTCTGCTGCTTGTCATTCCGAAACACCTTCGCTCGGAAGTTCTACATAAACTTCATGACCTTCCGACTGCTGGTCACCTTGGTGTGTCACGCACTTACGACCGAATACGCCGACGCTTCTACTGGCCAGGGCTTGCACGCTCAGTCAGAAGGTACGTTGCGGCTTGTGAGAAATGTCAGCGCCGTAAAACGCCATCGACACTTCCCGCCGGACGCCTTCAACCACTTGATATTCCATCAGAACCTTTCCTCCGCGTTGGCTTGGACCTACTTGGCCCCTTTCCCTTGTCTTCCTCGGGTAACAAGTGGATAGCCGTGGCCACCGACTACGCCACACGTTATGCCATCACACAAGCTCTCCCAACAAGCTGCGCCACAGATGTCGCCGACTTCCTCCTCAAGGACGTTATTTTGCAACACGGAGCCCCACGGCAGCTGCTTACAGACCGTGGCCGCACCTTTTTGTCGAAGGTCATAGCCGACATCTTGCAGTCCTGTAAAACGAGACACAAGCTGACTACGTCATACCACCCGCAAACCAATGGACTAACGGAGCGCCTCAATCGAACTCTTACAGACATGCTCGCTAAGTATGTTTCTACCAACCACACCGACTGGGATCCCGCGTTGCCGTACGTCACATTTGCCTACAATTCTTCGCGCCACGACACTGCCGGCTACTCTCCATTTTTTCTGCTGTTTGGCCGAGAACCAACATTGCCTCTAGACACCGTCATACCGTCCCCTGGAGTACCGACCAGTGAATATGCCATGGACGCTATCACTCGGGCCGCTCACGCACGCGAAATCACCCGTACTCGCCTTCTGACCTCTCAAGAGAAGCAACGGCGCTTGTATGACCAACGACACCGCGACGTACACTTTCCACCTGGTTCTTTGGTACTGCTCTGGTCTCCAACCCGTCAAGTTGGCTTGTCAGAGAAGCTGCTTCCTCGCTACACAGGCCCATACCGAGTCCTTTGTGTGGTTACGCCTGTAACATATGAAATTGGTCCTGCCACCCCGTTGCCTTCATGTGCCCAACAGGCTACCGATATTGTACATGTTGCGCGCTTGAAGCCCTACAACTCTCCTAGTGACGTTGACATCTAAATGCGCCGAGACGGCGCTTGCGCCGCCGGGGGTTATGCTACATGCATGTGTATTGACATTATAGGGGGCGACGCGCGTGTGTGCCTGACGAGGAAGACGAAGGGTTGTCTCGGCTCGATCGCTGGTGAACCGGGCACGCCATTACCGCTGGTTTGGAATATATTTCATCCCCAGCCTCGTCGTTACGGCGTCTCTTCTTTTCCGTAACAATATGTTTTAAGATAATATGTTCAAGAAGTTTGCTGCAAGTGCAAGTAAGAGATATATAAGATATGATGACCACGAATGTAGAGGCCCGTTACTTCTGAGAAGCTTCGTCAGCGGCGATATGATGGTCGCGAAGTTTCGAATGAAGCGCCGAAAGTAGGAACACAGTCCTACGAAACTGCGCAGTTTCTTGACGGATGTCGGCTTGGGAAACTTGGTCACTGCCTGAAGCTTGGCGGGATCAGGGAGAATTCCGCCGTTGGACACGTCGTAGCCGAGTATTGCTAGCTGCCGAGCTGCAAATCGGCACTTCTTTAGGTTTATTTGCAGACTGGCGTCGCTCATACGCATTAAAACATGCTGAAGGCGTGGAAGATGCGTCGAGAAGTCATTAGCGAAAACGAGGACATCATCGAGGTAGCACAGGCAAGTGTGCCATTTCAGATCACGCGGAATAGTATCCACCGTGCGCTCAAAGGTGGCGGGTGCATTGCACAAACCAAACGGCATGACGTTGAATTCGTACAAACCGTCATGGGTGACAAAAGCGGTCTTCGGTCGAGCGTCCTCAGCCATAGGTGCCGTGGCCACCCGTGGCCACCCGATTTTAGCAGTGCCGTGGCCACCCGATTTTTTGAAGCGTGTACGTTCGACTGCCCTGTACCTTTGGCGCCTTCTCATGCGTAGTGGCGATGTTGAATCAAATCCTGGTCCTATGACTAAGGCGCAAGAAGAGAAGTTGGAGATAGTGCATGGAGCTGTTTTACGTCTTGAGGCCAATAATGAATGCGTGCTTGAATCGGTGAATAAGATTTTGCAAATCCACTCAGATTTAAAGACCGATTTGGACTCATTGACGAAACGTGTTCAGGTACTTGAAAGTAAAATAGAGCCGGTTACACCAACGGGAGCCTGCGGAAACAACCAGGGTATCTCAAACCTTCAAGCCAAGATTGATGACCTGGAGAATCGTTCCCGTAGGTCAAACGTAATATTCTATGGAATTGAGGACGGGGAACGGTTTGAAACGTGGGAAACGTCTGAACGCCTTGTGCGTGATTTTTGCACGAACCGTCTTGACTTTTCAATCTCCTCGCTAGCTAGAGCTCACCGAATAAGTCGCTTCTCCACAGAGAAAAAGCGCCCTATCATCGCTAAACTGTTCAATAAAAAAGAAGTGGAAACAATCCTGAGCAAAGGCTTCAAACTCAAAAATACGCCCCATTAGTGTTGCACGTGACTATTCTGAGGCTGGGCGGGACAAGCGCAGAAAGTTGCTGCAATTTTCAAAAACAGTAAGGAAAGAAGGAGATCGTGTGCGTCTTGTTTTCGACAAACTGTGCCTAAACAAAGATACTTACATTTGGGACACAAATGCTAATTGCGCAGTGCATGTCGACGCTCGCGCTGCAAAGGACACATCGACAAGACGTGCCCCTTCAAAAGTACAGGCAGCCGCACCATCTCGTCCAGATGGAAAGGTCGCTTTTTTAGACACTAATATGAGAAGTGTTCTTTCTAAACGTGTTGAGCTATCTTCGCTAATCGACTCATGCTCGCCATCTATCTTCGCACTAACAGAAACATGGCTCAACGATACTGTTTCTGATAGCAATATTCTTGTCAGTCAAGCAGAATTTAATTTTTTCCGCTGTGATAGAAAAGATCGAAGAGGCGGTGGTGCGCTCATTGCAATTGGTAAAAAATTCATTGCTCTACCCATTATTATCAATTCATTTCTTGAATGCGTTTTTGTTTCTTTGAGGCTTGTTTCTACCGATTTAATTATTGGCGTTTTTTATCGCCCTCCTGACATGAATTCAACGTTTGAAAGTGAATTTAATCGGGTTGTTGTTGAAGTATGCACGCGGTTTCCCAATGCGGTTCTTGTCTTTTTCGGTGACTTCAACTATCCAATTATTGAATGGTCTACGCTATCTGTTTCATCCACCGACATCCAGGTACAGAAATTTCTAAATTCTTGTCTCGACTTTTCGTTGTGCCAGCTTATCGAAAAACCGACACGTTGCTCCACCACATGCGCAAACATTCTGGATTTACTCTTAACTTCTCATTTCAATCTTTTCACTAATATAGGCCATCTTGATGGTCTTTCTGATCATGACATAATCACGGGAAACTTAATATGTTCACTCAACGAAAGAAGAGTTACCAACAAGCTTATAAGGTGTTACAACCGTGCCAACTTTGATGAAATTAGTGCCAAATTGTCCAGTTTCACTGGAGAGTTTTTAGATACCAATTTGTCGCGTTCAATGGAAGATAACTGGAACCTTTTTAAAAATGCTCTTTCAAAATTATTTGATCAATATATACCAGTCATTACCATAAAAACAAGCAACGTCGCTCCGTGGTTCAATAATCAACTGCGTCGACTTAATAATAAAAAAGCGACTGTTCAGAGTAGCGGACAAAAACAGATTATCAGATTCATGGTGTCGTTATAAAGCATGTGACAAGTTATACCAACGCCTTTTAAAAACTACTCGTCGTCGTTTCTTCAGCCATAAATTCCTAGTAACCAAGAATAAATCCTAGTAACCAACCTGATGTAAATCTTGTTAATACTGATGGAAGCTCTGTTCCGGAATCCGAATGCGCTCAGTTAATAATTGATACATTCTCATCAGTCTTTACTCTTGAGGATACTACTTCATGCCCTAACATAGATGTAGTTGCCGGTATTAATATGTCGGAAATAATAATTAACGAAGCTGGTATCCTATCTTTACTCGAAAAGTTGAAAACTTCGTCTGCATCCGATCATATTGCTTCAATAACAAAATACTGAAAAATATTTCCTCAGGTATCTATCGCTTTTTGGCAGCAATCTTTTCTCTATCGTTATCATCAGGCACCATTCCTCACGACTGGCGAATAGCAAAAGTAGTGCCGCAATTTAAATCTGGTGATCGCTCATCCCCGCCTAATTACAGACCCATATCTTTAACTAGTACCATATGTAAACTTTTGGAACACATTATACACTCCCAGGTAATCTCCTATTTAGAGGAACACAATATTATCTTTAAATACCAGCATGGTTTTCGCAAGGGCTATTCATGCGAAACTCAACTCGCGGGATTTACCCATGACTTGCACTCATCATTGGACGCCGGCATTCAAACTGACGCTATATTCCTTGATTTTTCAAAAGCATTTGATCGTGTTCCTCACCATCGGCTCTTACTAAAACTTAGGCAGCTTAATATTCACCCACTTGTTCTCGCCTGGCTACAAGCCTTTCTTTCCAGTAGAAAACAATTCACGTCTGTCAATAACTTTAACTCTCCTTTTGTTGAAGTCTCATCAGGAGTTCCCCAAGGAAGTGTGATTGGTCCCTTGCTTTTCCTTATTTATATTAACGACTTACCCTCCTCAGTCAATTCTAAAGTTAGGCTTTTCGCTGACGATTGTGTCATTTGCCATACCATTTCATCTGAAACTGATCGACAATCTCTACAATCTGATCTTGTCTCTTTAACTTTGTGGTGCACAGCATGGCAAATGACACTAAATCCTTCAAAGACTAAGCTAATGTGTTTTATTAAAAAAGCGTCCCGTATTCCAACGTCTTACTTACTAAATAATACTTCAGTGGAGCTTACGACTTCTTATAAATACCTTGGGGTTAACATTCAGTCTGACCTGTCATGGCATCACCACATTAACGTCACCCTTGCTTCAGCAAATCGCTCACTCGGGTTCCTTAAACGTAATTTGAAACACACCCCCTCGCACTTGCGTAAACTGGCTTATATCACCCTAATCCGTCCTAAAATAGAATATGCCTCAGCCATTTGGAATCCCGATTAAGACTACATTATTGAAAACATCGAAGCCCTGCAGAACCGTGCTGTACGTTTTATTTTTTCTGATTATTCACGTCACACCAGCGTCACTTTATTGAAACTTCGTGCCGAACTGGAACTCTTATCACGTCGCCGTAAAATTGCTCGCTTATCACTACTTCATAAGCTCTACCATCACACATCACTTCACGAGGATTTCTTTAGGCCACCCACTGCCATCTTTCCGCGCCGCGATCATCCCTTTAAAATCGAACGCTTCCCTTGTCGCACTTTTCATTAAGCTAGATCCTTCATACCGCGCACAATAACCGAGTGGAATGACTTACCTTCAAACATTGCAACCGTCACCGATATCACTGAATTTCAGAACCTACTAAACATGAGTGCAAGCGTGTGAACCTTTTGTGGCATTCCCCCCTCTTTTTTCTTTTTTCTGCAAACCTTGTTTTTTGTAGAAACTGCGTATATTTATGGTTCGTGTTATTTATTGCTGTGTTTGCCTAATTCAGTTATTCACACGTGTTTTTGGTGATGTTGCCATTCCTTTATGCTTAATGGCGCGTGTGTTTGTAGTAAGCTAGATTGCGTTTTATTGTACTCTTGTGACTCTATTTCCTTCTTTGTGTAGTTCAATTTTATTATATTTTTTTAGTTTTATTATTGTTTGACTCATATTATTTCTTCTGATTATTTAAGATTATGCGGTAAGAATATTGACCCTATATTTATTCTAATGTATTTAGTAGCTGTATGGTGTTTAGTTTGCGTGTTTTCTGGTTCTATTAATCATAAAATTGGCCGAGTATGAAAGTAAGCACGCCACCATGAAAGGTGAAATTGGAAGTCTTGCACTTAAACTGGATGATTTAGAAAACAGAAGCCGACGTAATAACTTGATTATCTATGGTGTAACGGAAGAGTCTGACGAAGATGCTATCTTACTGGAAAAGAAAGTAAAAGATGACATTCTGAAACATACACTCGGTATCGAAGTAAAGACCATCGAAAGAATTCATAGAATAGGCAACCATAGAACCAGCCAGGGAAGGCCAATCATCCTACGTCTCTTCGACTACAGTGAAAAAAACAAAATCTTATCTTGCTGTTATAAACTCAAGGGTACGCCCTTATCCGTTTCCGAAGATTTTTCCAAAAGAGTAAGGGATATGCGCGCGCACTTATGGCACTCTGCGGCAAACGAAAGGGCCAAAGGAGCAAAAGTCAAACTGTCGTTCGATAAACTGAAAGTCAATGATAAAGTTTATACTTGGGACCCAGTAAAGAATGCTAGAACAGATATATCGAAGAAAGCGGGTCCACCACGAAACAACCGACCAACTTCAACTACGCATAAAACTTCTACAAATAAGAAAAACTCGAACTGACAGCACAGTACTAAAACACTTAGAATCGTTTCCCTCAATGCCAGAAGTGTGCTAAACAAGTTTGATGAACTAGAGAACATAATTTCGTCCTACCAACCTCACGTTCTAATAATAACAGAGACTTGGCTTCACTCCGGAGTACGTGACTCGGAAGTCGTCCCTCCCTCATACAGACTGCTCCGTAAAGATAGAGGGTCAAGAGGCGGGGGCGTAGCGGTAGCAATTAAAAAAAATATCAAATCCTTTGAACTCGATGGCATTCCCGACCACGAAAGCGTCTGGTGCAAAATAACATATTATGATAAAAGTATAATTGTAGGAGGGGTATATCGGCCTCCAAATGCGGCACCTGACTACATTGAAGTGATTCATGATTATCTTTCAAAGCATACTAACTCTAGGTCAAAAATTATCCTTGCTGGGGATTTTAATCTTCCCGGAATAAATTGGAACAATGGTTCACATGATGGTCGTGACGTTGCTAGTTCAGAATTACTACTGGACGTAGCGTTCGCGTTTTCATTGAATCAACTAGTAACTGATAACACTCGGATCACTGCGACGTCATCGTCTTTACTTGACCTAGCGTTTGTAAGTAGTACATTAGAAGGTTCTTCTGCGTCCATCGAGAATGGCATTTCCGATCACAAATCGATTACCTTAACCTGCCCCATTTCATGCGCGAAGAAATACAAAAAGCCACTACCTACTTACTTTAAAGATTACGCACGTGCAAATGACCCTGCTGTGCTACGTTTCCTGGAAACACAATTTCATGAATTCATTGAGCTTACAGACGTAAAAGAACTTTGGGCGCATTTTAAAAGCATTGTTAAATATTGCGAAGACACATTCATTCCGAATAAAAAGAAACGCATCAACCGAGAATACCCTTGGATAACGCGTGAGATAATTCAACTGAAAAGAAAAATAAAACGACGGCAGAAAAAGGGAACCAAAAACAACGTACGTGATCTTATCGGGACAATAAAGCATAAAATGTCAGAAGCAAAAACCCGCTTCTTTAACACTACGTTAGCTTCGTTTATGGCGCACTGTCCCAAAAAAATCTGGCGATACTTATCAGATGAACGAGACTCAATCTCACAAATTAAAAATTCGGAACAAGTCATTAAAGATCCCGAACACATTGCTAATGAGATGAACAAGTTTTTTCAGTCAGTTTTCACGAAACATACCAGTAATGCGCAACTACCTCCTTATACTGTGAAAATACCCATGGAAGAATTAATCGTAAGTGAGGAGGGCATACTTTCTCTATTACAAAAGCTTGATCAAAAGAAATCTACGGGCCCCGATCAAATCACTAACTCATTTTTAAGCCGATACGCTAATTGGACATCTAAGTATCTCTTTAAAATATACACGTTATCTCTTCAAACTTCACAAATACCAGACGACTGGTGCAATGCTGTAGTAGTTCCTATACATAAATCAGGCCCCAAACTAGAAATAAGCAACTACCGCCCAGTGTCACTTACGAGTTCGTGCTGCAAAATAATGGAACATGTAATTTTCAAGGCCATAATAACTCACCTAGAAACAAACGAACTTCTCTACAAACAACAGCATGGTTTCAGATCAGGCCTCTCAACTATAACCCAATTAGCTGAATTAACCCATGACATAGCCAACGCAATCAACGATAACGTCCAATTAGATGCTATATTTTTAGACTTTTCTAAGGCGTTCGACGTTGTCCCACATCTGGATTTAGTCAAAAAACTATCGGCTTTTGGTATTGATATCAAAATAATATCCTGGATCAACAGCTTCTTAACTAAACGGAAACAAAGCGTTAAAATTGACAATCAGCTATCAGAACCACTTGATGTTTATTCTGGTGTACCTCAGGGATCGGTTCTTGCACCTCTGCTGTTTTTAATGTTTATTAACGACATCCACTTTTCCGTTGAGAACCCTATTCAGATGCGTCTGTTTGCCGACGACTGTGTCGTGTACACAGTCGTGCGCAATTCAGACGACCAAACTAAACTTAACAATTCACTTCAGGCAATTTATTCCTGGTGCAATACTTGGGGCATGAAACTAAACACATCAAAAACGCATTGCATTTCTTTTACAAATAAGAAAACCCCCCTTAACTATACATATAGGATTGGAAACTCAATTATCGAAAAATGCAATCAAGTAAAATACCTAGGCATTACACTCACGCCGAACCTTAACTGGGAACCACACATTTTGGCCATGTGTCAGAAAGCGGAAAAGAAGTTATCTTTCTTGAGAAGAAAACTGCGCAATGCACCACCACATATTAAAATAAATGCCTACAAAACACTAATTAGACCATGTTTAGAGTACGCCGATCTCATCTGGAGTCCACATCAAAAGTACCTGATTAGTAAAATAGAACGAATACAAAAATTGGCAGTAAGGTTCGTATATTCAGAATTCGCGAGGCAGTCCAGTACCGCAGATTTACTCGCAAGGGCAAACTTAAAACAACTTTTTCAACGCAGAATAATGTCACGATTAAAATTCCTTTACCAATTATATCATGGTCATTTCCACATATCACGCTCTCATTACCTGCAAGATCCGCCTAAACAATCATTCCGACTAAATCATTCTAAAACAATACGCCAACCCTTAAGTCGTGTAAACGCTCACAAACATTCACTTTTTCCGTCGGCTATCTCCCTCTGGAACAGCCTACCCAATGACATTGTTTGTTGTAGTACGATTGACTCTTTCATCAACCGCATACAGTGTATTGAATTTGCACCATGATTTTTTTGTTCTTTTTTTTTCTCTGGCAATGTATGTATTTCGATGTATCTGTGTACCCACTCCTGCTTGGGCCGTGAAGGGCCTGCAGTATATTCAAATAAAAAAAAAATTTCATGTACCTGTATGTGTTATAGCCTCCCCCTATGTAATACCCTCCTGTGAGAGGGCCCTTAGGGGTATTCTGAATAAATAAATAAATAAATAAATAGGTACTTGCCAGTACCCTGAGCACAAATCGAGGAATGAAAAGAATTCTGCTCCTTGCAGGCTGTCAATCGCGTCATCTACCCGTGGGGATTGATACGCGTCCTTACGTGTGATCTTGTTGAGGCGTCGGCAGTCCACCCAGAACCGCACAGAACCGTTCTTCTTTGTGACGAGACCGACAAGAGATGCCCAGGGGCTGCTAGAGGGGCGAATAACATCGCGGCGAAGCATGTCGTCGACTTGCTCGTTGATTTCACGGCGTTCTGTGGGAGATACGCGATATGGACGTTGCCGCAGCGGTGGCTGTGCGCCTGTGTCGATGCGATGCGTAACTGTGGATGTGCGGCCGAGAGAAGGTTTAGCGACATCGAAAAAAGAGCGGAATTCTTCCAACAGGCCCAAAGCTGGGAACGCTGGCCTGGCGTAAGGTCGTCGGGTATGAAGGGACCGAATACATCGTCGGATGATGAAGCAGATGTCGAAACAGCACTAAGCGTACGGGAACTTGAGCAGTGCATGTCATGGGGTTGATCCATAACTTGCGCGTCTTCGATGGGTTCCACGCTGCCCAGACATTCCCCTCGAACCAACGTAACGCCGTACGGAGATGAGTTCACAACGAAAATAGTGGTGCTGCCGTGAGTGAGTTGCACGGTCGCGAAAAGAACCAGCAAGCTTTTTCTTATCAAAACACGATGAGATGGCGAGAGGAGTGCAGCGGTGTCAGAAAGACTTGCGCAGTAGAGCGACACCACCACGGACGAGTTTGCAGGCACTTGAGTGTCGTCTCTGACGAGTAACTTGCTTGCAGCAGATGGACTGTCGGCCGGCGTCAAAGTCAAAGAAAAGAATTGCGTGAGTTTTATTTCTGCTGGTGCACAATAAATGACGGCGTCGTGGCGGGAGATAAAATCTCATCCTAGGATTACGTCGTGAGAGCATGAAGAAATTATGATGAATTCGACCGCATACATCACGTCCTGAATCATGAGGCGGGCTGTGCACATCGCTGTAGGGTGAATGCTTTGGGCGCTGGCTGTACGGAGGGAGAGCCCGCAAAGCGGCGTGGTTACTTTGCGCAGTAATTGGCTAATTTTTGCGTCCATCACGTATACGGCGGCTTCAGTATCTACAAGGGCAGATGCACGAACGCCATCCACAAGCACGTCTATCACGTTCAACGGGCTTTCCTGAGGGCTTCCGCAGTTCGACAGCGTCGCAGCCCTTGCCGCGTGGACTGCGACGACTAGTTTTCCTGGTCGTCTTCGAGTGGACGCGGCCGCATCGGTGACAGTGAGCGACGTCGTGGAGATGGTGAACGGTGGGTAGACGGTGACATAGGCGGCGGTTGGTCATAAGAGCGGGGAAAGTTGGAGGCGACCTGTGGTTGCTGCACACGATTGCAATAGCGTGCTACATGACCGATGCAACCACAAGCAAAGCAGATGGGGTGATTGTCAGCAGTGCGCCATCGATTTGCGGGTCCCATCCATGCCGCAGAACGCGATTGGCGAGCCGGCTGCTGATATGAGTGGCGGCACTCGGGGCTCATAGGTGACGCCGGCGTATGTAGGCGAGACAGTTTCTCCGAAGGCCTGGGGCCTCGCGACGGTTTCGGCGTAATTCAGAGAAACAGCGACAGAAATCGGTGGGGGCGACCTGGTGACAACTTGGGCGTAGCTGAGTGGCGCAGATGCAGGAGGCGACTGGTGGTATTCAGGGACGACCTCCGCGATTTCTTGCTGAATGGCTCGGCGCAGCGGAGGTAGAAGTGTACTTTATGGCTGTTGAGCATGTTGTGGGGAAGCAAAAGCCAGTAAAGAGACCTGGCGAGCAACTTCCTCACGCACGAACGACTTGATTTCGGCGAGCAAGGTTGCGTGGTCAGGAACTGCTGACAAGGCCGAGAAATCAGCATCACGTGGTGGCGGTCGAAGGGTCATTAAGCGCTGCCGCCGCAGCTCGTCGTAACATTGGCATAACGTAATGACTTCTGCCACAGTGCGGGAGTTGTTTGCCAGGAGCATGGTGAAGGCATCGTCGGCGATTTCTTTTAGAACATGCGTGATTTTGTCAGCCTCTGACATGTTCACGTCGACTTTCTTGCACAAGTCAAGGATGTCCTCGATATAACTTGTGAAGTACTCGCCAGTCGGCTGGGCTCGTTCATGTAAACGGTGTTCACCTTGCTGGTTACGAACGGCCGGACGGCCGAACACGTCGACGCCAGCGGTTTTAAAAGCAGACCAAGTAGGAAAATCAGATGCGTGGTTGTTGTACCACATGCCGGCCACACCCGCGAGGTAGAGAAACAGGTTGCCCAGTTTACCTGCCTCGTCCCAATGGTTGGGGACGCTCACGCGTTCGTACATGGCCGGCCAGTTCTCGACGTCGGTGCCATCCGCACCGGTGAAGACAAAAGGGTCGCGGATGCGGGGGACACCGGGACATGGCGTCGGCGTAGGAGAAAGCGTTTGCTGGGCGGCGTCTTGGTTCATGGTTGAAGGCACGGTACGGGATCGAAGCTTCAAGAACATCGAATTTGGACCGAAGGTGTTTGAAGGGCACAGCACTCTCAGCACTCTCCACCAAATTGTTAAGAGGTTTATTGGCGGACACTCCGCGATGATTCACGACAGCGACAGTCAATGCAGGGACCGACTCTCTGCACGAGCTGCTCTTCTCATGAAAAGGGCGACTCACTTGAAGGCGCTGGACAAGACGACCCACTGATCAAAGGCTTTACCACAATACATACATACATACAAACATACATACATACAGACGAACGGACGAACCCATGGACATACAGGCTGATGATCGGACAGACAGACAGACAGACATACAGAAAGACAGACAGAGGAACAAATGCAGTGACGGACAGACAGACAGACAGACTAAGAGAACGACAAACAGACAGAGAGACAGATGGATTGACAGAAAGACGCAGCCAGCAGGTGATCCATGGTTTGCTAATACATTCGTTCGAAGCGTCACCCAACTCATGATCGTTCACTCTGTGGATATGCTGCGATACTATTTTGTGAATAAAACCATCCCTCATGTAATACCCAGCTGGCGCATTTGAGGTATTGATTATAAGAAAATAAAAAGTAAACAAATAAACAATTGAATCGGTGCGTACCGAATATCGGTGCGTACCGGTTTGAAGCCGGTACGCACCGATGATCTCACCAAACCGGTTTGAATATGAAGCCTTTTCTAATAACAACAAATGAAGGGCACTTTAGGCATGAGAGCTTTCTCAAGTGCACCGTCTCCTGATGTGCTACAAATTTTGCTTTAACTTGCATTTGAAATGCACAGTAAATAAACATTCCCGTATCACGTGCGCTTAGTTCTGCCGACGATATACTGAAAGCTATTCATCAGGAAGTATAAATCCAATTGCTCTGCTATAATTGTGATAATGAAAAAATTACGACCAAAATTGAAAAAAATTTCTTAACAAAGAAAGTTTAACACCTATAGAGCGAGGTCCGCGTCTGGAGTCAAAAGAGCCAAGGTAGCCCCCTTCAAAAAGGGAGAATGTGTGTGTTGTTCTCTGTCAAGGACTTTTTTTTCACACGTATCATATTCAAAGACTGCCAGCACATTTGTGCTGGCAGTCATTGACGGCAACGGAGAATTACGCTCCTCAGCGTCGGTCAGGTTAGCTACGAGCGCAGTTGCAGAACAGGTCACCATAGCCCTGGACATGACCGACCACTCACACACCACCATTTTAACAGACTCACGAGCGGCCATCAAAGCTTTTGAGTCGGGTAACCTAGCGCGAGAGGCTGCGTCCATTCTAGAAACAAGAACAGACCCTGTCACTCGCTTAATCTCTTGCTTTTCCGCCCATATGGGTGCGGACGTTCATCAGCACATACCTAGCCTCAACGAGCTTGCCCATGACCATGCGCGAGATCTAACGCGCCATGGTGGCATGGAGGTCTTATGGAGTCAGGATGAAATCCCGCCTACCGATCCACTCGTTACGTTTAATAAAATCACGTCTCACTATCAGCTAAGTAGAAGGGCCTAACCTCTTCCTCACCCGAAGTTAGATAGGTCTCAGTCAATTACACTTATATTGCTCCAGACGGGCTCGTTCAACTTGCGGGGCCTTCTCAGTCGTATCTCCACAGACGTTGACTCAAGTTGTTCGGAATGTAATGAAATTTATAGTTCCTTAGCCCACATGCTTTGGCATTGCCCAGCGTTACCTAATGGCCCTCTATCCAGCGAAACCGACTGAGAAGAGGCACTCCGGAGCCCATCGCTCCAGGCACAAATCCAGGCAATCCAGAGAGCCCAAGGAAGGGCGGAACATTACGGTGTCCAAGCCCTGAGTTGGACGCGGCCAGCAGCTTCCACGGGTCCCCGATAGGGGTTCCCGCGAAAGCTCCTCAGGATCACATAAAGTTCATTGTCTGTCTGTCTGTCTGTCTGTCACACGTCTCACGTTACATTCATGAGACGTCATGAGGATACAAGGCATTAATTGGTATAACTACTAGGAATGACTTACAAACTCTGTGTTATTGTGCTTTTCAATGCTATAACACAACCATTTTGCCAATTCTCGCATGGCTGTTATGCACGATAATTTTTTTTTCAATTCAGCTTGTGTGTTTTCGACTGCCTTGGCAAAAATGAGCAATGCGTAACTGAAAATGTTGATTTGATTGATATATTTATTGATTGTGATGAGCAAACGAGCAGCATGAGGCGCGTGCCAAACGTGGAAGCGCGGTGACGGTGCACGAAGAGAGGCGATTCACCCGAGTGCACGCGCAGCAGCCAAGTAGACGCTAGAAATTGGTTCGGCTGAGGCTCGTGGCACACGAGTCGAGTCAAGCAGAAAACATTTGAGCAGAAAAAAATTGCCCGCAGCTTCCCTCGGGGGAACACTGAGGAGGATGCGGACCATATAATTGGTTAACGGGGTGTTAAAGTGCGACTTACTTGGGTCGATGGCTAAATTGGTTAACGTGGTTGTGAAATGGGGTGTTAAATTGCGACTTACTTCGGTCGATGGCTAAATTGGTTAACGTGGTTGTAGGAGGGGGTGTTAAATAAGTGAACACGTACACACGTATGCGAAAGGGCGGCGCTGGTCGAAGGGACGTCGATCATTGTGTTTGTGGATTCGTTGGAATTCATTTCACCGTGACCTTGGACGTCGACGCGCCGTACAAACCAACCGACGAGCGGCAACTGAGCGAGCGAGCGCCGACCTTGAGTACATATACAGCACGACGGCGCATGCACTGTCAGCTGTTGAATGTTCTCGAAGCGCGACGCCACATGCGCGTCCACTGGAGAATCAGGAGAATTGTAGATGTCGAACGCGGTGTGTAGAGGAAGAAGGGTGCACAGATGGTGGAGGAGTGAAGCGCGCGCGGTGTGTAGAGGAGGAAGGGATGCACAGATGGTGGAAGAGTGGGCGACGGCGCGACGGCGCATGCGCGCGCGTCAGCTGTCGAATGTTCGAGAAGCGGTGTGGACGGCGCGGACGACGCGGACGGCGCACTACAAGGCGCGAGTATAAGATGCTCCGCATCTAAAAGCTGGCACTGAGCGTTGGGACCCCGAGCTGTGAAGACGGAAGGTTAGCATCGCTACAGCAACATAAGCAGTAGAACCACCTGGTTCTGATAATTTTGGCAGAGGTTCAGGGAACAGCTTTCATATAGAAAGAATCGAGTGAGGCTGCCCGGACTTGCCACAAGCTGTTGCAGTGGTTCCTGGATTGACTAAAGCTCCTCCGCTTCGATCTAGAACGTATGCGGCCCGCACCACAGTCAAGACGCCATTGACGAGTTAAACGTAGCCTAACTGAGCTGGAAGATACGACGATGAATGGAACACACCGGCATTGAGGTCGAGTGGCTCGTGTGGCGACGGTTTCCAGGACGACTTCGACAACGGTATCACTTCGTCGTAGCTCCAAGGGTGGCATCTGAACAGTAACAATGTTCTACTACTGCTAGGGTGAATGAGAGTGGCCACTGAGACGCCATCTTGCCTAGCTATAGTTTAATGCTTAGAACTGAACTTGTCTTGAATCAGCGTTATTTACGGTTTCCTTGTATAGCCGATCATTGTGCGCATGTGTCTTTTTGGAAGTGAACTCTGAGTGTGAGATTTTCGCCATTTTTGGGTAGTAATAAAGTTGGTTTATTCTGTACCATCCCTGCCACGTCTCTCTCTTTCTCAAGTACATTCTTTATAAACGCTCCCGAGATGAGTTTGTGAGATTGATATGGGGGATTTACCATCTCGAAACTATCACATGATTATGAGACACCATAGTGGAGGGCTCCAGAAATTTGGACCACATGAAGTTCTTTAACATGCTTTCAGATCTGAGCACACCAGCCTAAATCACTTTCAACCGAAGAAATGCTGATAATCTTAACGTAAAGTGCTGACATTGTGGAAGCGTGTCATCATTAAAGAAGTGGCGATAAGGTAAGAACGCTTGTAGCATTTTTGTCATTCAATTCGCAGTTTTTTCAGGTGACCCTTGAATATTGATTATCCTTACGTGTCAGTATTAAAGTTCTAAATTTTTGGGGATACATTAACGCGTATGAAATAGCCTTAATGACCGCTACAGCCTTCATACATGCTACAAATACGAACGTCGGCATGTATATTGGCCAAACACACAAATAACTGCTCAGTGATTTTTTTGAGCAGTTACCAATCAAGTAACTTTTATACATAAATGAAAATATTGTCACGGGGTCGTGACGTGGCCGAAGACAGGAGACCTCGTGTTGGGATTTATTTGTTTATTTAGGCGAACCTGTGCCCGGTAAACGGAAAGTCTAATTACAGCAGCAGTCTCGCATAGATAGCAGTCTCGGACTGATACCGGCGAACGGAGCGTCGGCCTTCGATCAACAACTGACAAGCGGCGAAGCGCGTCGGCATTTATACTCTTGCCGTCGAATGTTTTAGCGTTATCGCTGGCGGTGGCGTAGGTTCTAGAACAATCTGTACCGTTCGCACAGTGGGCGTGATCTTATCGAAATGATCTACTACAGTCCGGAACCTTCTAGAAAACTGCAGGTGCGGTTTGCGCTGAGAATCGTGTGGTGTTTTGGGACGATAACAAAAACTTGGGAAATGGAACGTGGCATTGCCCCTCTCTGAAAAAAGGCATCGTCCCGATGCTTTAACTAAAGATGAAAGTACAATAATAATGCAAGAAAGTACAATGAATAAATTACGATACAACAATAATATAAAAAAACACTAGTTCAGTTTGTTAACGCGCATGAAACTGCTTGAGGCGCGCGACATGGACGACTTCAGGTCGCGATCGGCGTCGTTGAGAGTTCGTGATGCTGCCGGGGACAACCTCGTAATCAAGTGGGCCGAGCCGTCGAACCACCCTGTACAGTCCGAAGTACCGTCGCAGAAGCTTTTCACTTAGTCCACGTCGGCGTATCGGCGTCCACACTCAAACACGTTCACCGGGCTGGTATTCCAAGAAGCGTCGTCGAAGGTTGTAACGGAGGCTGTCGGTCGTCTGTTGATTCTTGATACGGAGACGCGCAAGTTGTCGGGCTTCTTCGGCGCGTTGAAGGTACTCGCTCACATCGAGGTTTTCTTCGTCGGTGACGTTGGGTAACATGGCATCGAGCGTCGTTGCCGGGCTCCTTCCGTAGACCAATTTGTATGGAGATATCTGCGTCGTCTCCTGCACCGCTGTGTTGTATGCGAAGGTCACATATGGAAGAATGGCGTCCCACGTCTTGTGTTCGACATCGACGTACATTGACAGCATGTCGGCGATCGTCTTGTTAAGCCGCTCGGTGAGGCCGTTGGTCTGTGGGTGGTACGCTGTCGTTCGGCGGTGGTTTGTTTGGCTGTATGTTAAGATTGCTTGAGTTAAGTCGGCAGTGAATGCCGTTCCTCTGTCGGTGATAAGGACCTCCGGGGCGCCGTGACGTAGGACGATATTTTCGACGAAGAACTTAGCTACCTCGGATGCACTGCCTTTTGGCAGGGCTTTTGTTTCGGCGTAGCGGGTGAGGTAGTCGGTAGCTACCACGATCCACTTGTTTCCGAAAGCCGACGTCGGGAACGGCCCCAGTAGGGCCATACCAATCTGCTGAAAAGGTCGACAAGGTGGATCAATTGGCTGCAGAAGTCCCGCTGGCCTTGTCGGCGGTGTCTTGCGTCGCTGACAGTCCCGGCATGTTCTCACATAACGAGTGACGTCGGTGGTAAGACGTGGCCAGTAGTACCTATCTTGTATCCTCGCGAGCGTGCGAGAAACACCGAGGTGCCCTGCCGTCGGATCGTCGTGCAGGGCCTGCAGGAGTTCTGGTCGCAGAGCTGAAGGCACCACAAGGAGGTACTTAGCTCGAAGCGGTGAAAAGTTTTTCTTTTGTAGAAGACCGTTTCATAGAAAGAACGACACAAGTGCGCGCTTGAATACCTTCGGGACTTCGGCGCTCCGGCCTTCGAGGTATTCTATTAGGGCCTTAAGTTCCGGGTCAGCCCTCTGTCGTTCAGCGAAGTCATCGGTAGTTATCGTTCCTAAGAAGTAGTCGTCATCCGGGTCGTCGGGTAGCAGTTGGTCGACAGGCGCACGAGAGAGACAGTCGGCGTCGGAGTGTTTTTTGCCGGACTTGTAAATGACAGTAATGTCATATTCTTGAAGTCTCAGGCTCCATCGTGCGAGGCGACCTAAAGGGTCCTTCAAGGTGGCTAGCCAACACAATGCGTGGTGATCGCTCACAACTTTGAAGGGCCTGCCGTAGAGGTAGGGGCGAAATTTCGACGTAGCCCAGATGATGGCGAGGCACTCCTTTTCTGTTGTGGAATAATTTGCTTCTGCTTTGGATAGCGATCGGCTGGCGTAACTAATAACCCTTTCAAGTCCGTCAGCCCTCTGCACAAGAACGGCGCCAAGACCTACGCTGCTTGCGTCAGTATGTATTTCTGTCTCAGCGAATTTGTCGAAATGGGCAAGTAACGGAGGCGTCTGGAGGCGATGTTTAAGCTCTTGGAAAGCGTGTTCCTGCGGCGTTTCCCACTTAAACTCCATGTCGGCCTTGGTAAGGTTAGTGAGAGGATCGGCAATGCGGGCGAAGTTTTTCACAAACCGCCTATAATAGGCACCCAGGCCCAGAAATCGGCACACGGCTTTCTTGTCATTGGGCTGCGGGAAGTCGGTGATGGTGGCTGTTTTCCGTGGATCGAGACGAACTCCAGACTTGCTGATAACGTGCCCCAGGAACAAGAGCTCCTCATACGCAAATCTGCACTTTTCTGGCTTCAGTGTGAGTCCGGAAGTCTTGATGGCTTGAAGTACAGCTTCAAGGCGCCGAAGACGCTCGTCGAAACTCGAGGAAAACACGACGACGTCGTCCAAGTACACAAGGCAACTCTGCCACTTCAATCCTGCCAGTACTGTATCCATAACACGTTGAAAAGTTGCAGGCGCTGAGCAAAGGCCGAAGGGCATCACCTTAAACTCGAAGAGGCCGTCCGGTGTTATAAACGCCGCCTTCTTTCGGTCTCTTTCGTCGACTTCGATTTGCCAATAGCCAGTCTTGAGGTCCATTGACGAAAAGTACTTGGCGTTATGGAGCCGATCAAGTGCGTCGTCTATTCGTGGGAGAGGATACACGTCCTTTCTTGTGATTTTGTTCAGGCGGCGATAATCGACGCAGAAACGTAGGGTCCCATCCTTTTTCTTCACTAACACCACGGGGGATGCCTATGGACTCTTGGACGGCTGGATAATGTCATCCCGCAGCATTTCATCAACTTGTCTCTTCATGGCCTTACGTTCTCGCGTCGAAACCCTGTACGGACTCTGACGGAGTGGTCTGGCATTTTCTTCGGTTATGAGGCAATGTTTCGTGATTGGGGTCTGCCGAATTTTCGATGACGACGAAAAGCAATCTTCGTATTGCAGGAGCAGGGCCTTGAGCTGTTCTTGCTTATCGTTCGGAAGTCTGGGATTGACGTCGAAAGCTATGGGATGGGCTTGGTTCCTCTGTGCAGGTTCCGCAGAATCGGCGAGGGCGAAAGCACTGGTAGCTTCGACAATTTCTTCGATGTATGTGACCGTTGTTCCTTTGTTCACATGTTTGTACTCATTGCTGAAATTCGTGAGCATAACCGTTGCTTTGCCTGACATCTGCGAGAGGTACTGGGATCGATACCCAGCACCTCCACCACATGTCACGGGGTTGTGACGTGGCCGAAAACAGGAGACTTCGTGTTGGGATTTAATTGTTTATTTAGGCGAACCTGTGCCCGGTAAACGGAAAGTCTAATTACAGCAGCAGTCTCGCACAGATAGCAGTCTCGGACTGATAGCGGCGAACGGAGCGTCGGCCTTCGATCAACAACTGACAAGCGGCGAAGCGCGTCGGCATTTATACTCTTGCCGTCGAATGTTCTAGCGTTATCGCTGGCGGTGGCGTAGGTTCCAGAACAATCTGTACCGTTCGCACAGTGGGCGTGATCTTATCGAAATGATCTACTACAGTCCGGAACCTTCTAGAAAACTGCAGGCGCGGTTTGCGCTGAGAATCGTGTGGTGTTTTGGGACGATAACAAAAACTTGGGAAATGGAACGTGGCAATATCAAAAGACATTGGTCTACATTTCAAGGTGTGCATCTCTCAATGATGTTCTATGAAACTACGTGAGCCTCCGGTAATCCATTTATTAAGCTGCAGTTCAAGTGATTTGTACTTAACATCGAAGTGTTCATTCGAGTGTTGGTGAAATAAATATGATGAAGTTAAGTGTAGTCAAATACATCTCACGCAACCTGACAAGGGATTCTTTTTAATAATGTCTCCATAAAGATGAGATGAATTATTTGGACGTTGTACATACGCAAAATACTTTCACAATCATGGTGATTTGGTATCTGTAAATCATCGCCAAACAACTGGTGATGTCAAGCTGTTTGTGATGTGCTGCTAATCTGTATAAACGTTGGAGAACAATCAACTAGCCATTATTATTATTATCATCAGATAATCATAGTGGCCACGCCCACTGCAGGACAAAGGCCTCGTTTATGTAGTACCAATCAACCCCGTTTTTTGCTTTCTTCATACCTGCAAGGTTTTTAATCTATCTTACCCCACTAAATTCCTGTCATTTCTTGCACCTTTGCTTTCACTTGAAGTCCAGCCAGTAACGGTTAATAAGCAGCGGCTTTTCTGCCTACGTGCTACGTGTCCAGCCGATGTCCCCTTCTTGACCACAATACGATATCCGGAACTCTCGTTTATAACAATAACCACCACGCTCTCTTACACCTATCACTTCGCGTTACAAACTAGTACACCCTTTTTATTAATGTGCAACATATTACTTCTATGTGTAAGGTACTACATTTTTGTTACAGGTCATCTACTGGCAGAGAGCCCTATGGTTCAGCTGTTCTGTATTCTGTCAAACGTTTTGGCGTGCCGTGCATTCTCGGTTTTTTCCAGGAAGATGAAGAATAGTTTTGGTTATTATCATTGGGGTGTAACGCGCATATTTCGATAGCATGACATATAAAAACTTTGAAAGTAGTAACAAAACAGGCACAAATTTCTCCTACCTGAAGGAACGTATGGTGCTGTGTGATTGCCGAGGTCCTTAATACGAAGAAGCTCCGATTCATTTTCCAATTTGGTTTTATATTCGAACAAATGAACTGCAAAAATAATTAAAAACATTACATTTTGTACCAAAAAGCCGATCCCATTCATTTGCTTGTCATGACAAGCACACCAGCTTAACCCACGCATGCAATCCTTAGTCTTACGTAAACAAATACAACCATGCAATTTAAAAAAACGTGGTTGGTCCTCATGTCATAGGGTAATAATAAAGAAGTTGCAAGGAGCTCGTATTTAAGATACGATTACTAAAGAAACATTGTTATTTATCAAATCGCACCGCATTTTACACAGGGCTTTCAACGTTTGCAACAAATCTCGGAGGCAAATACAGACATTGTTTGCATATATTACACTGTAGGTATCAGTGTAATATATATGAACAAAAATGAATCACCAGGGCACAGCAACAGGAACGTTTGTCCTTACACTAGCAAAATGGCAAACACACAGGCATTCACTTTTTTGAAAATGCACGCAGACCATTCGCGATAACATGTGTTGCAAGAAAAGAGAACGTTTCTCACGTTGATCTTCATAGCCTTTTATCTCCGCAGCAAGTTCCTTGTCCAAAGGAGGATTAGCACCATACATTAACATAAACTTTGTGTAATACGTCATGTCGTATCTAAAGTAATACGATGCGTTGTAGTCTTGAGCGTAATCAAGCTGTAAACGAATACAAGTATATTAAAATTTATGATGATGTTGCGAGTAACTGGTAAGAAAATTATTGCAACACAATGCTATACAAACAGCGTACAAAAGAGTAAAAGACGACGTAAACAAAAACGCCAAAGCTTATCTGCGGAGTGAATGATGATGAGTGAGGCGAAGCGTTCATTCGTCTATCGGTCCGTGTATCTGTCCATCCGTACATGCGTCCATGCGCCCGATCGCGTTCGAAAACGCAGACAGCACGTTGGTAACATCGACGAGACGCGAGCTAAGGAAGCCAACCACAAGCGCCTCCAGAATACTATTCCCAATTTTCTTGCGCAGAACATCAAACAAACGTTTTGTTCATTCTGTCCAGACGCAAGACAATCGTGTTTCGTTGACATTTAGAGTGTAACATGCAGATATGAGGCCAATGTTTTTCCTTGTCTTTTTTTCTCTCGCTTACGCGTGACGTATGACATTGTTAAACTAAGAGGAGCTTCGCCCTTAAAAAATTATCAGAACCTCCACTTCGAAATTTCGGTGTCAGAAACAGACAAAAGACGAAGCTTGTGGAATGAGCAACACTTTTCGACGTGGAAATGTGTCATGAGCAAAGCAACACCAAGAACGTGCAGAAGTTCTGTGAATGCCGAGGAAGCACGGCGTTACAGAGGTGTTCTCAGTAGTGCGCACTCCTACCACGCTCGCGCACTCAACTGGCCACAAAGGCTCGTGTCGCGCGTTCCCAGCCATTTTGTTAAAGCCAAGACGATGAGGTGGCCTCGTCCTGGGAGCGCCAGATGAAGAAGTTCGGAGGAGACAGCATTGCTCTCGCGGCGAGAGCTTAATTGACCTGTATCTGGCAGTAGCGGCGTGAGGGTGCCGCAACGCAGCTTTTGATCGCGGTTGTGACCGAGAGACACTCGCCGGACCTGCATCTCCTCATAAAAGTAATCTATAAGACGTCCTCTGCTCCTCACCTTGTTCACAAGATGTCTACGACCCTCTTTACAGTTCCCGGAGTTCATGTTGGTGGGTATACGGCTAACCTGCCGAGACTCACGATGACCGAGTATAAAGCAGAGGAGACAAAGGGATCGTCAGAAGGATGCTGATGAACGACAATCGAATTACCACGGCCAGAGCGTCAAGGACATCGACTACGGAACACTTCGTCGTAGTTCCGAAGTGACATCATGAACGATAAGACGTTTGTCTACTACCTGACCCTATGAGAGCAGCTACAAATACAGAAACAAACAAATTTTTACCACACAAACATGAACACAAGTCGGCTGTCCAGTGAAACCGAAACACCGATCAACGTGGAGTTCATTACTTGAGCCTCTATTAGCGACTGCTCTCATTCAATACCTAAATAGTTAAATTTCTTACTGTTCGTTATATCACTTTTGAACTACAACGAAAGGTTCCGTCATTGAAGTCTTTGACGTTTCAGACGTGGTCATCTAGTTGCCGTCCATCAGCATCCGTCTGACGATCCCACTGTCTCCATTGCTCATTACGCGGTAATCATGGGTCTCGGCAGGTTAAACCTACCCACGAAAATGAGCTCCGAGGACTGTAAAGAGGGTCATAGCTGTCTAGTGAAGAAAGTGAGGAGCAGAAGGTGTCTTGCTAACTGCTGTTACGAGGAGCTGCAGTTCCGGAGAGCGTCTCTCTTTCACAACCGTGACCAAAGGCTGCTTTCCGGCACCCTCACGCCACTACCTCCAGATATGGGTTACGAGAGCGATGCTGTCTCTTTCGACCTTCTTCGCTCAACGCACCAAAGGTCAATGTCACTTCATTTCAGTATAGCTACTGGTCAAGACCTTTCGCCAAAAAAGCAGATTTGAGAGTCATGCGGTGATCTAAAGTTATTAATTGTGAAATAGCTCATTTTTGCAATTTCCGGCTTATATCTTGCTTGAGTTATGCATTATGCACTCAACGTTCTCAAACAAATGGAGAACAATATTTTTATCAAGGTTGGTGGTTTGAGACCCAACAGTAGAAGGCATAATTTACGCACGCTTGAGTACGTCTGTCCTGTTTCTCTTGGCTGTCTCCTAAATTCGCTCAGATCCTGGAGGCCCTGGCGGTTTGTTCGGCCACCAGAAACCTTCCAGAAAAATTTAGGTCAGTGGACTGCTTTGCGTGCCGCGAGGTGGTTGTGCTATACGAAGGTGTTTAGGAGCCTTAAACTTATTTACGGTTCCCTTTTAGGGCAGCACGCTGTCCGTTAGGTTGCATGTGTTGACCATAGCCTCAACTGTTCATAGCTTGTCCGCTTCTTCATGGCAGTGGTACCCCCTTATTCGATATGTAGAGTACAATTTCTTTAACACTTCTTGGGCCGATTGAAAATTCGGGTTCTTCAGGCAGCCTTTAGAAACTTCATAACTGCACTGAGGCGATTATGTAGCGTAAGCATGACCACACAGAAAGCGAGGTGCAGGCGTTGCGAAAGTTTAGCATTACTTTTGAATTCGTTTTCGTTGTTTTGTAATTTATATGTTCATATATCGGATACATGATTTCACAGGAAAGAAAGTCTCTAAATCTGCAGGAAGGCTGCACATGCCGTGCCTTTCTTGTTGTAGCGACTGCTTCGCCCTGTGGTTACAGTTTAGAGCACCACAAACTTTTGTTATGTGGCACTTACATGCATGAACGCTGCTGAGTTATGCATACCCTTTCTCCGTGCTTTCATGGTGAAACAGCTGATGCGAGTGGCAGTGAAAAACTTCAATACAATTGGAAGGTTATGAATAGTACTGTGATTTTAAATGCGAATCATTTCTTAGCAAACTTCGGTGATCTTGAGCGTATCTATCTATCTATCTATCTATCTATCTATCTATCTATTTATCTATCTATCTATCTATCTATCTATGTATCTATCTATCTATGTATCTATCTATCTATTTATCTATCTATTTGCCACCTACTACTTATAGCTCTCCTGGCAGTTTCGATATTGGTATCGATGAAAAACTTGGCATTGCATAACATTAACTGGGTAACGCTTATTATAACTAGGTAACGCATCGGCGCGAAATGCAGCATGTCGGATTTCGCGCCAGTTGCCGTCGGGCAGCGCCGATGGACGCTGGTCGCGCTTGGCGTCAGACTATAGACGAGAGCACGCCTATCTCAAACCCAGGCGCCTTCTGTGGTATACCCTCGCTCCCAGAGACGCCATAGTTTACTTGCAACTGCCAAGGCGCACCTCGCTAGCATGACATGCAGAGGCTCTGAGAGTTTAAAATGCGAAAAAGCGCCTGGTCACGCTGCACAGGCTTTTGAAATGTCATCTTGGTACCACTGCGCTGCCACCTCATGCGACAACAACCAGCGCAAAAGGAAGAGATTGCTGAGCACTAAATGTGAAGTTCACAGCGCATCACGGGAATTGTGCCGGTGCAGTGTTTTGCGATTGCACAGATTTCCGTCCACAACGAAAAACGCTAAGCCCGGCCGCCCTATAGGATATAATCGCAATCAGCAGAGGAAACACGTGCCCTGTGAAATGTACGAGTAAGTATACCTGTTGCGTTTATTGAAGCGTGACTCGAGCTGTTCCACTTTACAGCAGTGATTTGCGTGCAGTATGCCTTAGTGTGTGGCACAAAACTATTGCCGTACTCTTTCGCAGTCCACACGTTTAAATAGGATATACGTATACGACTCACGCGTAGATGCACGCGCCGCGCATATTTTGTGCAACTAAAATGGCCTACTATAACGATGAAAAGTGATGTGAAGGGCGTGGGAAGCATGGCTTTCGACTCGAACTAACTGCGTCATACCTTGGCTGGCACAAGGCCAATATACACGTGCTGGCGGCTGGCATCACCGTAGCATTTTAAAATCTTGTTCTGTCTAGCACTTTTGCAGCCCCTGTGTGTTTCGATTGCCTGGCAGGACTGGCAATTGATATACACATGCGGTGCGTGATCATAAGTCGGAGCCAGATTCTAGCGCTACGTTGACGCCGGCTTACTGCACAAATTCTGCCTTGTCACAGCCAAGGCACGCCGCACTTAACGTTGTTCGCGTTTCCTTCAGTCGGATAATGCGCACCTGATGAATTTGCTTCCGCAGCCTGCAATGAACGTGCCGCAGACATTCCGGACTGTCGAGAAAGGTCTCCTTGCCGTTTCACACGAAATCAGCATCAAATTACAGCACAGGAACAGCGCGAAACATGATTACGGCCACACTCGTGTTGTGAAGTTTCGCGTTTGATTTGTAGAGCGTCTGATAGCGTGTCAGTTGAGGGTGTTGCTTCGCCGCGCTTGCAACACATGGCGCCACACGCTTTTCGATACGGCAGCAAGCACTGAGTTCGTTGTGTTTTGGTGTATAGAGTTCTCGCATTTTGTCTACGTAACGTCGCTGTGCCCAGCGTGCGGCCGTCTTGATGGTACAGTGGAGTATATTGGTCTTTTCAGGACACGCTCGTGGCCGTTTTGCTACCTCTACATCTACCGAATTTGGTGTTACGTGACGTAACTTGATGACAAAATATATGACTGGCGCAAACATAATATTCCTGACATCCGTGTCATTTATGAACGTGACAACATACCACGCTCATAGCGTGCTCGCAGCCGTTTCGCAAGACGCACGTATACTAAATTTGGTATCACAGGACGTGAATAGATGGCACAAGTAAACGACACATCCAAACGTTGTTATCATGACACTGAAGTCATGTACAGGCATAATTTGCCACGACGCCGTAACGTTGAGCTGATTTTAAAGTGACATATCAACATTTCTCATTCACGCTTCGCATATAGTCGATTCCCACTGTACGCGGGATCTACAAATTTTTTTATAACTATACTGGCAACAAATATGTAGTTGAGACACATCATGTAGGCCGTATATTGGCGTCCATGTTGAATGGTGACATTTTGCGGAACTTGAAAATAAATGTTCACTTTCGGCAAGTTCTCGCTCATTGTTTGGCGAATTTCCCTCGAAAGTCAGTGGAAACCTATGTTCATCTTCTCGGGTGTTCCACTACAGCTCGAGTCACGTGACACGAGCCTTTCTGTAACCGTTCGCGTGTGTGAGCGTTGGAAGACCGCATGCCATCTAGTACTCCATCTTGACATTTTGTCAAGCATGCCATCTTGACATTTCGACAATGTCATGATATATGATGTGCGCAACACTGCAGGCGTAATACTTGTCTCCCAATCATGTTACATTCTGAAGCTGTTGTGAAATGAAGCCTAAAACAAAACTAACAATGATCAAAACTGGTGCGGAAGGAACTAAGAGTGTCTTGAATAACATGAAGCGGAAAAATAACCCAGAATTTTTTACAGCAATATACCTGGTAAATGTGAAAATGGTTTTACACAAATGCAGATCAGACGCACTTCGTGCAAAACTGCACCACTGTCCCAGCTAGTGCGCGATTGACGAAGCGTGAACAATCGCTGGGTGACCCGCGCAACGTAGTTCCTCAGGCTTCGTAGTAACAGGGTTGTGTCAAGTGCAGCATTTAGATAGGCACCGACATTTACACAACTATTACACAAGCGATATAGTTTAAAAAAATTGTCGAAAACAATCATGGCATGGCTATAACTTCTTCAATGGTAACCCGCATTTTTGCACGAATGGTAGAGTGGCAGTTTTGTGGACTTGTGTGTTTTTTAAGACACAACAATAAATACATTTAACAAGAATATCTATAAAATTATTGAAGTTTTTTGTAGTAAATACGATGGGAACACGAAGAAAGTAAACGTTTTTGTTGAGTGGTTGCGCTGAATAAAATACACAAACGACTCAAGTGATCGTGGGATTTAAACACAAATTCTGCATCCATGACTTATCCTATTTTCTTCAGGGAATTTGTCAGTTCTTCGTTTGATTGAAATAGTATTCAGTGCAACTATATTACAATGTTACACCAAACAGCTCCATTTATAGTGGTAGTACAAGAGGTTAATTAGAGAGCACATTTCATGCCACTGGTAGGAACCGAAACTGCGACCTTCAAATAACCTATGCGGTGTTCTACACTCTGAGGTACTGCGGCAGTCATGCTAACACACACTTTGTGGCGTCTATTAGACATATACCTGTACATCTGGCAGTGACTGCACTGCTTGTGTTTCTGAGAACGAGGGCAAAACTATGTTTGAACAACAAAGCCGTTCTTAGTCGAGGTTGTCGTTTCCAAAATTGTGGCAGTGCTGATCACGTGACCACGTATTGTGGCGAGAGTGACCAACGGTAGGAGAAGGAGGGTTGCGTCTGCTGCGTGAGACGAGGATGGAAGATGTCGAGGGTCAAAAGTGGTCAGTGCCGGAAATGACGTATACAGCCGCGTTTATGCAGGCATACGAAATTTGATTCTAGGGAACATTGTAAGCTCTTACACTACATGCCCGCCTGTACAACAGCCGTATTCGATGCAGTTATTCCTATTACAGTTGTAAAACGTTCAATGATGATTCGTTTCTGTACCTCCATTACTCTCTTGCTTCTACGAAACTCCTTTGACCGGAATGAAAGGGAAATCAACGCTGGCACTCCGAGTTCAAGAGAGCCGCGAACAATCATCTTGACGGGATTCACTTTGGCCAGTCTATTCTTGTTGAGGATGTCCAGGTCTATTGAAGCCAGCCATTCCACGAGATATTTTGTCTGCGATACAAGCGGTTGGAAAGTTATAGGGCATGTATTCTTATCAGGTGATTCACTTAGCAGCCGGAGACCTTTCGCAGAAGCACAGTATACAAAAATTATCGAAGAGATAAGCGATGTAGGATAATTGCAATCTTCTATTCAGAATCATCACACGCAAAAGCTGCACAATAAGCATTGCAATATCTATATACAAGAAAACATTCGGTACTTTGTGGTAAAGGTACTGGTTCGGAGGAAGAAAGGGGAAACAATGGTGGAGCCCTAAGCTATGCCCTAGTTGAACGCAATAGCGATATCTTGTCTCTAGTTCGTACCGAGTTTAACAGACTCGTGTCAGTGAAGCCTTTGCACACGGCTGCATTCTGTGTAAATAAGAGCATGCAATGAACAACACTTAAATGTGTGCATAAAATGTTCTCGAGCGTGCTATGCGTCCACCACGCAGCCATAAGAAAACATGCACAGTAACGTGTGTGGCGTTTTTTAGTGAGCGACCCAGTTTAAGCCAAGATTTCATGATAATCACGTGCTAAGACGGCAGGTGGCAATGCTTGTGCCACGTAATAATATTGCGACATTACATGTTGCATTGTAAAGCGCATACACAGGACCCGTGCGCTTGTAAAGCATGCGTTACTTTCATTCCATTTCCAAGCAAAAGATTTTAATTGCACAGTACTTCCAAGCAGACGATTTGCTTCAAGGTAAAACACCCGCAAGCTTTATGAGTGACCAGGGCACAATCCTCAATCAGACCCAAAAGTGTTTGTATTATTTACTTTGCTTCTATCTTTCTCGGACTTTTCACCACGCAAAACATCATGATTTTTTGCTTAAAATCAACGTGGCCGACGTCGAAATTCGTGCCAAACAAGTTTTTTAGCACTATCGCTTTAAAACGCTCTAGTTTCAGCAGCCTATAAGCGAACATGGCTAACCATCTCATTGTTTTAGCTTGAATACACAGCGCAGAAATTCCGCTGCCGCTTACAATCTCTTACAATATGTCACGCTTACAATACTGCTTACAATTTGTCACGGTGTAGCTTCATGCCATTGAAATGTCGTAATTGAAGTCGTTTCTATGGAGGAAATAACTAGCGCTTGCGCATCGCGTCCACGTCATGCGTGGCGTGACTTACCATGGTATTTGACTTAGTAGGTAGAGTGAGCTGAGCGCCATAGCAGCACTCTCAGATACTCAGGGGTGCCAAATGTGTAGATTGAAACAAGCATTTGGGATAGTCAAGCCTACTGATAGGCTCAATTCTTTTCCATAAATTCTAAGACGGCAATGTCACTGTGCCGTTTAGAGGTGCTGTCGGAATGTATAAGGAATAGTGCATGCTTTGAAGAGCAAGCTGCCTAATATTTGCTATACGCAAGCCAAATGTCGCCACAAGAATATTTTGTAGTTTTTGTGTTATCACTTATCCAATGTTTTGTTTCTTGCTCAAATCTGTAGATTTTACGCCCACTCCTAGGAGACATATCTGCCTTTTATGACTTGGTTTGGCTTAGACCATAGAATGAAGAGTCGAAAAGTGCGAGAGATGGGGCGGTAAAGAGCTCACGATAATTAGGAACACCTTATGTCCTTTAAGAAGTGCGCAAGTCGTAGAGTACACTAGCGGACAGCGTGTCGTTTGTATCTACGAGCAACTGTCTCATGCGGCATCGAAATCACGTGTTTTTGACCAAACGCCGAGAACCGTACGCCCTTAGTCATGGGAGTCGGCTAATTACAAGGCATTCACAATGTAAGTACTTCAGAACTGTCTTTTAGTAGATAGTTTAGGAAGAGGGCGCTCCTATGCTTGTTTCAGCCGGCTATCTACTTCTTGAAACATTATTGCTACGTAGCTGATATATCAGCGGTCAGAAGACGACAACGAGGAAGTGGTCGGTCGGTTGTGCGTGCTGTCTTCTATCTTAGTCGACGCCATACGCATCAGTTTGAATATAGATTTTAAATAGACACGCCTCGTGTCATTTTTACGTAACGTCTTTGTGGTGGACGTGCTGGGTACTTCCCCGTCTTCATCACGAAGCTCCGCAAAGGCCGCATCATCATAGGTCCAACCATGTCACAGGTTCAACAACCATCGTCTTCACCGCCTGCCCCTACCATGACTACATAGTCGTTCTACCTCCTGCACGTGATCCCGGTGTATTTTTCCGGTCAGGATCGCGTTGACGTCGACAAATGGATCAGCCGGTACGAGCGCGTCAGCGCAAGCTATAGGTGGAACCCGACTCTTATGCTTGCCAATGTGCTTTTCTACCTCGATGGCCCACCGCGAGTGTGGTTCGAGACGCACGAAGCGCAGATTACAAACTGGGACTCCTTTAAATAGAAGATCCGCGACCTTTTCGGCGACACCGTTGGGCGGCAGATCGCAGCGCGGAATCAACTGGCGGCTCGTGCACAGACATCGACGGAGTCGTACGTCGCGTACATTCACGACGTCATCGCCCTATGCCGCCAGATTGACGAGCACATGAGTGAGCCTGAGAAAGTGGCCCATGTGCTGAAAGGCATAGCAGATGACGCATTTAATCTTCTAGTTTACAACAATGTTGTCACCGTCGATGCCATCATTAAAGAGTGCCGGCGGTTCGAAGAAGCCAAGAGCCGCCGTATTACTCAGCGATTCACCCGGCTGCCCAACATGGCCGCAACCTCATCGCGTGAAGCCGCCCGCCAGTCCCCCCCCCCGTATGACAACGTCACACGCATTGTTCGTCGGGAAATTGAAGCCGCCTGTCCGGCTCCTCTTCAGCCACCCGTTTTCGCAACGCTCGCCACTGACCAACAACAGCCGTTAGTGGCATTAATACAAGCTGTGGTGAGGCAGGAGTTTGCGAACCTCGGCCTTCCATCAACATGTCCCTTGACTCGCCCTTAAGTCCCGTCCTACTCCCGAGGACACGCTCGCCTTTCTCCTCCAACAATGCCCTTCCGCAACCTTTCGGAATGGCGAACACCCAACGACCGGCCTATTTGTTTTTGCTGCCACCAGCCCGGGCACGTTTCTCACTATTGCCGCCGCCGTTGGTCAAACCAACCACGTCAGACTTTCTCTACGTCGGCGCTCATGCATCCGATGAGCCTTCGACGTTCAGTCGCCGTGCCCTTCAATTTCTATTTGTCGTCAACTTACGAGCCTTCCACTGACGCCCCTTTGCCTGGTCGCTGCGACCCTGACGCCCCTTCGTTTGGTCGCCGCAGCTCTCGCTCCCCGTCGCCGCTACGTCGCCAATCCCGCTCTCCGCCACCTCGGCGCTTTTCCTCGCCGAGCTTCTCTGGACGACCGCAGCAGGAAAACTAGATATTGCAGCTCACAGAGGTGAAGCTTCAATACCAATGACGGCCGAAAATCTTCTACTGACGCTTCCCACGCACCATAGCCTGCTTGAAGTGCAAGTCGACCATGTTCCTGTGACCGCCCTCATTGACACAGGTGCGCACCTGTTTATTATGAGCGCTTCTCTACACTGCCGCTTATAAAAGATTATGACGCAATCTACGACGCAGGCAATACGTGTTACCGATGGCGGTACTGTACAAGCAATCGGAATGTGCACTGCTCGTGTCAGCATTGACGGTCATCACGCCATGGTCCTTTTTGCCGTGCTAGCCTGCTGCCCTCATTACCTCATACTTGGCCTTGATTTCCTTTCGGCACACTCGCCCCTAAGTGATTGTTCGTCTGGTACCCTCAGCCTTGATCTACCAATCTTTGCCGACTACTCTGCAAAGCCCACCAGCCGCTTGAGCCCAACCACTTTCGTGAGCCTGCCACCTCGAGTCGTCACGTACGTGTCTTTGTCATCGACCCCTCCCGTTGCTGACGGTGATTATATCGTAACGCCAATTACTGACGTTCGGCTAACGCGCAGTGTTACTGTGCCCCTTACCATCGCGACCATAGCGGATAACTGTGTGTTACTTCCGCTCCTTAACTTTGGTTTCACCCCTCAAGTGTTTCCCTGCCAGATGTCTCTAGCCCAGCTAACTGCCATAACAGAGGACGATGACAGTGTTGTCGCTGTATCTGCTCTTGATCGAAGCGCAGTCTCACGGTCAACCAGCTCAGACGATGGTATTTTTTGAAACATGATTAGATCGGAGCTGTCGCCTCACCAGGCCGACGCTATCCGCCAAGGTTTGGCCTCATACAGCGACATTTTCTACCCCGACGATCGTCCCTTGGGCCAGACTAAAATTGTCACTCACCGAATCAACACTGGTGACTCTGCGCCCAATCACCGTCGACCGTACCGCGTGTCAGCGTCCGAGCGAGAAGTGATTCAGAAAGAAGTGGCCAAAATGATTACGAAAAACGTATTCGAACTATCAACGAGCCCTTGGGCATGTCCCGTGGTATTAGTAAAAAACAAAGACGGCTCATGGCGTTTCTGCGTTGATTATTGCCACCTCAACAAAATTACCAAAAAAGACATGTACCCTCTACCACGCATTGACGATGCCCCTGATTGCCTCCATGGCGCCCCCTTCCTTTCATCGCTTGACCGCTGATCTGGCTACTGGCGAATTGCTGTAGATGACATGGACCGAGAAAAGATCGCTTTCGTTACCCCTGACGGTCTTTACCAATTCAAGGTCATGCCATTCGGGCTCTGCAACGCTCCAGCGACCTTCGAGAGAATGATGGACACGCTCCTACAAGGATTTAAATGGTCGACGTGTTTGTGTTGCCTGGACCACGTGATCATTTTCTCACCCACCTTAGCAACCCACCTTGAACGCCTTTCAACCATTCTATCCATAATTCGACGGGCCGGCCTGCAGCCTAATTCCTCCAAGTGCCACTTCGGTCTTCGTCAGATTACCGTATTGGGTCACCTTGTTGACGCTGCCGGTGTACGGCCAAACCCGGCGCAAGTACGCGCTGTAACAAACTTCCCAGTCCCACGCTCTGTCCATGATGTTCGCAGTTTTGTGGGCCTCTGCTCCTACTTTCACCGGTTCGTGAAAAACTTTGCCACTCACCGACTTTCTCAAACAAGACGTCCCATTTTCTTGGGGCCCTCCTCAAGCTGACTCTTTCTCTCAGCTAATCACCGCTCTAACGACACCTCCTATTCTTGCACATTTCGACCCCGATGCTCCCACAGAAGAGCGAACAGACGCGAGTGGTCACGGAATTGGTGCAGTTTTGGCGCAAATTCAGCGGGGCAACGACCGTGTAATCGCGTACTCAAGCCGTTCGCTTTCTAAGTCTGAACGCAATTATTCTATAACAGAACGGAAATGTCTTGGGCGCTTTCGAAATTTCGTCCTTACTTGTATGGCCGCCCTTTCCGTGTCATCACAGATCATCACGGGCTGTGTTGGCTTTCTTCTCTGAAGGACCCCACTGGACGATTTGGTCGTTGGGCGTTACACCTACAAGAATATTCCTACTCGGTTGCTTATAAGTCTGGACGTCTCCATCTGGACGCCGATTGCTTATCCCGCTACCCTGTTGATCAGCCCGATGAACCAGACATCGAGCCTAGCCTCAGCGTCATGTAAACGTCCCAGTTTCTTCAGTTTGGTAACGAACAACGTCGTGATGCTTCTCTGCGACAACTCATTGACCGTCTCGAATCTGCTCCTAACGACACGTCACTTCGCATGTAGGTCCTCCTGAATGGCACGCTGTACCGTCGTAGCCTCCAGCCAGGTGGCCCTGAGCTCCTTCTTGTCGTTCTTGTCGTGCAAAAAAATTTGCGTTCAACCGTGCAGCACGAGCTTCACGATGAACCAACTGCTGGTCATCTGCGTGTATCGGACGTACGACCGCGTGTGTCGCCGCTTCTTTTGGCACGGTCTTGCCCGGTACGTTCGCCGTTACGTGTCCTCCTGCGATAAATGCCAACGTAGGAAGCGACCTACTGCAGTCCCGACTGGAATTCTTCAACCAATCTCCATCCCAACCGAACCTTTCTTCCGTATTAGTATAGATCTTCTCGGTCCTTTTCCCGAGTCAAAATTGGGCAACAAGTGGGTCGCCGTTGATATAGACTAAGCGACTAAGTTTGCCATCACTTGAGCACTCGCCACCAGCACCGCTACTGACGTTGCGGACTTTTTGCTCCACGACGTCGTCCTACACCATACCACTCCTCGCCAATTACTCACGGATTGCGGCCGTGCATTTTTGTCCCGTGTAATCTACGATCTTCTGCGCTCTTCCTCGACGCACCACAAGCTGAACACTTCCAACCATCCCCAAACAAATGGCCTTACCGAACGGCTAAATCGGCCACTAACGGACATGCTCGCGATATATGTGTCCTCCGACCACCATGACTAGGACCTGGCGCTACGTGACGTGACCTTCGCGTACATTTCTTCGCGCCACGACACTACTGGTTATTCACGCTTTTATTTGCTTTATGACCATGATCCGAAGTTACCACTCGACACCCTACTTCCAACCACTACAACGCCGTGAACCGAATATGCACGCGACGCTATTGCTCGTGCCGACCACGCACGTCAGATCGCCCGCTCTAGACTTTCCGCTTCGCAAGCCACCCAGACAGCCATCTACGACAGCCGGCATGCTGACGTGCACTTCTAACCCGGTTTTCTTGTTCTCCTGTGGTGACCAGTTCGTCAAGTTGGCTTATCAGAGAAGTTGTTGTCTCGTTACATGGGTCCTTACCGTATCATCCGCCAGGTAACCGACGTCACCTATGAGATCATTCCTGCATCTGAGACCAGAAGCCTGCCTGCGACCACACACAGTGATGTTGTGCACGTCAGCAGGCTAAAACCTTACCACCTGCCTACTGAAGACCGTAGTTAATGGGCACCGAGACGGCTCTTTTACCGCCGGTGGTGTAATGCTACGTAGCTGACATATTAGCGGTCAGAAGACGACAACGAAGAAGTGGTCTGTCGGTTGTGCGTGCTGTCTTCCATGTTAGTCGACGCCATACGCATCAGTTTGAATATAAATTTTAAATCGACACGCCTCGTGTCATTTTTACGTAACAATATTTATTGTTAAAAAATTATGCAGTATTGGCACTCACCTCTGGTTCATACCTCGATGCAAAATTCAAGCAAGCATAGTACATCCCAGTTGCTTTCTGCCACGAAAGTTGATTCAAATAAGGTACGTACGGAACTGTTAGACGTAATTGGTTTATGACGTGAATAGAATTTCGAAGCTGTAGAGAAAGCAAAAGTGAAATGTTATAGGCCACTGAAAAATTGTGACAGCAATTACAAATGTTGTTTATCAAACAAAGCAAGTGTTTCTTGAGTTGGTTACAAAAGGGTTTTCACTCTTCTATGCATAGTCTGTCCGTAAATTATAATGACCAAGTCTGGTTAAAACAAATTTGTTGGTCATATCACTATATCTTATGTTCTTTGAAATGCCTTTTGGGCTTCTTCAAATGCAGCAAAAAAATTAACTACACCCTTTCAATACACGCGCAAAGCCACCAGCCTTGACCTCTCTAAAAAAATGCCTCCCCCCCTCCTCCTCGAAGGGAATAGTGAGGAAATGCGAATGCATTGCGCAGCGTCCATAACTTCGTTTCACACGAGAGGACCCACCGTAAGAAGAATATTGTTTTCTATTTTTTTTCTTCCACCATCCTGCAAATGGCGCCCTTCGCCGCACGTAGCGTGTTTTCTGTCGCGAGAAACGTCGTAGTGTTTCCTGCTCTAGTAGCTAGCATGTGCGGTTAAAAAACACTCTGAAGTGATTGGCGTCTTGGGCACACATTTCCGGATGTTCTTCAGAGGTACGCAAGCAGCGAATGTTCGAGAGTGGTGGTGGTAGTAGTGGTCAAAGATGAGAAAAGGCACCTAATTTCTGCAGCCTGGTCGGGAGCACTGTGCAGTGCCTAGTCGAGAGTGAGGCGCGAGCGAACGGGAAGGCGGGGCCAGGGAGGAGAGAGAGGAAAGGGCGAGAGAAGGATCGGCGAAGCACTGCAACTACTCTCCTTCCACACTTTTTTGCACCACATGCTCCGGCGGCTAGGCGCTTGCATAAGCACGCGCACCCGCAGCTGTTGGTATGAGAGAGGAAATGAGAGCGGAGAGTGAGAGCACCACCACGGACGTTTTCTACAACGCCGGATGCCTGACAAAGCCCGGCTAATCGCATTTAAAACATGCATGGGCAACCCGTCTGTCAAGCCGAGTTCCGGAAAACGCTCACTCTTCAGACTTCTCTAGAGGTTTGAGCACATCATGAAGTCTGCCGGCTCAATTGTGGTATGGTGCAGTCCTGACGCATCGGTTATGCTAGCCAGACCGGCTTCTCCCCATTGGTACGTCTGGAAAGAAGTCTGAAAGGTGAAGGCTCCAGTGGTGATCACTCCATGAAATGAGCTGTCACAAAGTTCGCGAGAGAAGTCATGACAGCTCATATCAGGGACGTTTCTCACGGAGATGACGTTGTACTCGGTGTATGGATGCCCAAGAAAATATCTTTTAGAATGCTCAAGTAAATATACTGACCGAGTCGTAGTGTAGTCTATTTTCAATAAACTTAGTTTCATTATATTATGGTCGCGCCAACGTGTTTTCTCTCGCGACCCATCAAACGCTCCACCGTTTAAGGTTTCATGGCTTTTTTTTTCTTGAGTTGCTGTTTGGACTATTTTTTACAATGCATTGAATGTTTAGAACGGATTGTCAATGATATATTTGTGGCATATAACTTAAGCCAAATAATGTAGTTCTTTGTGCAGTCAGCTGCGGTACAGCTACATCTGTATCAGCAGACAAAGTGTATTCAGTTAAATGACATTGCTCTGCCGAATCAAAGCACTCCATAGCATTTAGTCATCGAAACCGAATGGCGAATCCACTCTAAAACAACTTCATATTCAGCCACGGCCACGTCTGTGTAGAGGGCGTGAGCAGCCAGTTTTTGCCTTGTAGCGCAGCACCTTCAGGTAGTTTTGGGTTGTACTGTGGTCGACCTGACAACAAAATTGCCTCAAGATTTCGCCCAGCGGAACAAAAACTAGCCGCTCGCACGATATATACAGACCTGGTCACGGATGTACACTGAAACCCATGATAGTTTTGTACTAAACTCGTTTTTCAATCGTTCACAGCTGCAGGGCCTTCAAAGGTGGTGCTCTTTCACAATGGGATGCTGCATATAGGTGGACATTGCAGATGCTCGACTTCTGACGGAAGCAACTCTGCTGAAAATCATACTTTAACACTTGGTAACAACTCTCAAATTATTTATGAAACTCAAGAAAAACAGTGCAGCTTCTTGTTTTGGCAGCCACATCAGCGCAGATGTTCATCACTGAACTGCATCTTTTGAGTCCTAAATGTGTATTGAAACCTCTACTGCTGCACTTGCTACATGAGTACACATGTAGTTGTTCAGTTTGAACCACTTTGTTGAACAGGAGCCGTTTTCTGAGGTTATTAATTTTGCAGTTATCTGTTTTAGTGCTTCATAACTGGATGACTTGGCAATGGGCCGCATTTAGTCGCTTCAAACACTGCACATGTGAGCAACATGCCATGCAAAGCGACAGCGTCACCAAAGGTGATGTTTTTATAGTCCAGTTCGAGCACCGACTTACAACTGATAGGAACACAAAATGAACTTGGAGAACTGCTTCTATATACTTGTTTTATGCAATGTAAAGTTTTCAATTGTAAGGTGAAGTTCTAGCACATCAAGGTAAATAAAACATGAAGAAATATGTAGCCTCAATACATAATTTCATGCTATATAGCCCGCCTAATTCACATTTCAAGTAAGACTCTCAAATGCTGTTTAGTCAAAAAAAATTTTGCACTGCCAAGTATAGCATTTCCTTGAATGTCATGTAATTAACATGCATGACCAATTCCTATATTAGCCAAGCTGGAGTGTAAACAGTGCAAGGTGCATAGAACTGCATCTGCAAAACTATCTGAACAGTTATATAAAATGAAGATATTGCGCTTATCATAAAAAAACAGCTACTCAATACGACATAGTCAAAATTTATAACTCTAATGAAAATCTCCAAACTTAGACTGAATATGTTATAGCAAATAAAATAAAGAGATAGACAATCAACCGTATTGTAAAACATTTTTTCCTGAATTGAGACAACTATTTGTAATATTCAACAGTTTGTTCTTCAAATAAAAGTATCCTGATACATGCATTTTTGTGTGGTTACTGAACAATCAGAAAAATAATGTTGTTATGAATTGCAATAATAGTATCTAAGGCTTTACGTTAGCAAAAACCCGACATTATTATGAGGGCGACGCAGCTCCTGAAGTTTTTGGCTGCCTGGTATTTTTTTATCGTGGGCAGTGATCGAATGGTACACGGGCGCCTACCATTCCACCTCCATCGAAATGCGACCACCGCGGGCAGCATAGAGCACGTGACCTTGGTATCAGCCTCCGCCCACCGTAATCGTTGCACCAGCGCGGCGTACGAATGTGAATCATTATTTAGTGTAAGGGGACAGGGTGAGCCCTATATCATCTTGAATTTTAGGTGAAGTTTACGTACCTTTTCTCCATAAGCACAGAAGCTACAGTAATTGTTTTGCTATGATTGTGATCGTGAGCCACTTTTTTTCTTACTGAAACAGATATAGCTATGAAAATTGTAATTGCCATTTTTGTTGTAAAATTGGTGCATAATATACCCAATTATGAATTGATAATAGCTGTTAGAGGTCGTGATGCAGAAGAGCGCTTTCGCAGACAACAATAATTCTGCTTTAGTATGTTTTATATTTTGTTATTGAGGTTATGGCTGAAATGAATGGGTCTAGATGCAGTGACTGCTGAGACAAAGGAATACAATCACGAAAAAGCATGTTATGAAATGATAGTATTTAGCGTTGAAAATCTGCAGTATTTCAAAATTAAAACGGCATAACAACTCAAAGGTGGACTCGTTCAATAAGCACTAGCCAGATACTCAATACAATTAGGTTTTTTATTTCTGTTGAAAAGTATTCCCTGGCGAGCCTCAGTCGTCGCCTGCTATGCAGCCGTGCAAGCACTGCCCTGTCGACGCACTTAGAGTAACTGTGCAGTGTGCGGGCGAAATCCACAATAGTTCAGCGCATTCATATGGGCTATATTTCCATCATTTAAAGAGAACACAGCATCAAGACTGTATAATTAGAGTGTTTGGTGCCCGATGAAATTTCTTTAGTGCGCTCCCACACGTGCATCCAAAGACTCGCTGTGATTTTCAGCTTTGCCTTGGACGCTTTAGGAACTATTTCTAGTTGAGCTAGCTTCAAATATTTCCGATTAACACCGTCAAGGCCAGATGCTGGAAGGTGTTCTTTATGAATATGTTCCAACATTCAACTGAGCATTTTTTAAATTACACCAAGTTTTGGTGTCCATGGAGCAAAGGCCGTGAGATTGATGTGTATTTTGTGATGCCGTGTGAAAATTTCTGAACCGGAAAGCCTTTCGCATGTCATTCAAGCTGGCTGTATCTTTGTAATAGCCAAACAATAATAGCTTTAGTGCTTGCAAATGATGACACTACTAAGACGTGCCCAACCAGATAAGAATTTCCTGACAGAAAGCTTGGTCCCTATACTTTTGTTTTCACAGTTCTTGGCCCCTTATTTTTCTGAATGTGCCAAATGCACTCCGGCTTGCAAACTGTAACTCCTCCATAGGGCTATTATGCTTGAACTGCAAGGATTCCCTTGCTACCTAAGAAGAGGGGCATGACAGACCGCAACACAAGTTTCCTGATACGTAACTTTTAGAGAAAAAATTGGTACTAAGGCAAACAAAAGAGTGATTCTCGTTCAGAAAAGGGTGCGCAATTCAATTAAAACAAAAGCGAAAAACCTGAATTTCTTGCTATCATTTTGCTTGCCCTTTCCGCTCGATTCCGCATTTTTTTCATTGTTGAATAAATTGCACTCCCACTAAAGAAAATATATTTTTACAGTCCCATGAAACACCGATTATAATTAGTCTATGTCGGTCACTTTTAAGAAAACTAATACCGTTTAATTGATGGATTCAGTATAGGCAAAATAAGAACAATAAAAGAACCTCCAGGCCTTCGTGGAACACGCTGCACAGTCGCCGCCGAAAGCTGGAAGAAGGTCAGGCTCTCAGAGATAATACCTCAGAGCATTTCTTAGCGAACGTCAGCGACATTGAGCGTATCTATCTATCTATCTATCTATCTATCTATCTATCTATCTATCTATCTATCTATCTATCTATCTATCTATCTATCAGCCTCCTAAGACCTTAAGCTCTCCTGGTCGTTTTGTTATTGGTATCAATACCAAACTTGGTAAAGAATAACATGACTGTATGAAGAAGATATTTGACTAGCCATTAGATGAAAATCATGACATGGATGTCACGAATGTCATGATTAGCATTTCATGGTCCTGCAGCTCTTGCGGTGGGATTGTTCACATGGCATGTTGTAAAACTGGTATGGTATGCCATGATTACATGGCGAACACAAGTGACAGAACCTAAGATGAAATTCATGACATGCGTGTCATGTAACATGACTACATGCCAAGCTCATGACTGTTTCGCTAGCGTCATATATACCGAATTTGGTATTACGGTACGTGAATGGATGACGAAGGAATGTGATTGCTGCAAACTTGATAATCATGAGATGCTTGTCATGTAACAACATTACTACATGCAATACTCATGATGCGCTGGTGGCCGTTCCGCTAGCTTCACCTACGCCAAATTTGGTATTTCGTGACGCCCATAGATGACGTAGGTATATTACTGGTGCAAACATGATAAACATGAGATTCGTGTCATGTAATAACATGACCGTATGCTACTTTTATGATGCGCTCGCGGCCGTCTCGTAAGCTTCCCATGTACCAAACTCTGTATTACGTCACCCAAATGAACGACATAGGTAAGTGACCTATCGTAACACGTGAATATCACGACTTGCGTGTCATGTAACAACATGATAACATGCAACACTCATGATGCGCTCGCGGCTGTTCCGCTAGCTTCACATATATGGGAGCACGTGATGCCAATGGATGACGAAGATATGTGACTGGTGAAAACCTAATAATCATGAGGTGCGTTTCATGTGCTCAGGTTCTTCCTCAGCTAGTCGCATCAATCTTTCGCCTTTTTTTCATGTGAGAACATGACTACATGCCACCGACAAGACACCAATACATTTTGACATGACGAGGTGCGCGTGCTCGCCGGCGTTCATTTCGTCGCGTCACACCGGCATTGGCACGCCACGCGCTGGTCCTGCAATATACTCGCAGGCATCGGCGCGAAATGCAGCATGTCGCATTTCGTGCCGATTGCCGTCGGGCCGTGCCGACGGACGCTGGTCGAGCCTGGCGCCCGACAATAGAGTGCTAGCGTTTCGCTAAGCTAGCGTCGTTGTGCCGAGCGTGCGCGCACGTCAACGCTACGTAGGAGTATATCGGGCCCTTCATGATGCGCTCACGGCGGTTTCGCTTGCTCCGCATATACCGAATTTGGTGTTACTTGGCGTTAATGGATGACAAAATTGATGACTGGTGCAAACATGATAATCCTGACACGTTGTCTTGTAAGATCATGGCAACATAGCACGCTCATAGCGGGCTTTCGGCTGTTTTGCTAGCTCTACATATACTAAATTTGGCATCACGTGACGTGAATAGATGACGCAGGTAACCGACACATCCCAACAAGATAATCACGACACAGAAGTCATGTATGGCATTATTTACCTCCACCTTATATAGTTGTGGTGATTTTAAAGTAACATATTAACCTTACTTATTCATGCTTCACATATGGTGGAATCCCACTGTACGTTGGATCTGCCCATTTTTTGAACAGGTAACAAAGCTGCGAGAAGGGCTGGAGCACCGAGGAGCAAGCGATGAATTGCTTAGCATATTAGACACATTGAAAGCGTTAAAGGTTCAGAAGTGAACACAGCAAGCCTAACGCACGCTAGTGGGAGATGTGTTGCATATGTATATGTGTGTAATAGGCACTAACACTGGAGAAAAAAAAGCTTGAAAAAAAAAATAGCGTGGCTCTGCCGCGTAAGACAGATCTGGCATAGGAGAGACCCGTGTTTGAATCCCACTGAGTCCTTGGTGTTTCGTTTATAATTTTTTCTTTATTTGTGTGATAACACCTGTGGGGGCGGTGGACACCTACAGCGCTGCACACGACCAATGTGATCTCATAACAGCTTTCACTGTAAAAACGCGTGTTGCCAAAACGATGAAAATTCGTATATAGTCATGATAGGTATGATATAAAACTGAAAAGCTTTTTTATTGAAACTTTGAACGCTGTCTCTTCAGCTATGAAATCGTGCAGGTACAATTGACCGCAAATATAGGTTCGTGTCTTGCAAATGCATTTGGCGCAATGCATCTGGTGGTTCGTAAACAATATGCGATGAATGCTCTCCTCAAAACATGGTTTGAACGACCCCAGGCGGCCAGAATTTCAGGAGTTTTCGAACCCAATGTTGAGGCCCGTCGTGTAATGTTATAGTGATATCGGAAAATGAAAAACCCAGAATACACACACATATATATATATATATATATATATATATATATATATATATATATCATTGTTGGATGAGGATTACGGCGGGGAATGACATTTTCGATGAGTTAAGAAGGGGTAGCGATGAACAGCAGTGTGTATTGAGGTATGCGGAATGTACGTATTGTTCATAGAGTACTATAAACAATAATACAACCGGTCTTAAGGTTTAAGTATTCAATCTATATATCATAGGTTATTTTAATGATAAGCTTTTAGTCTATATTGCTACCGGATCGCAGCCGTCATTATGCAATGCTACGGCAACGAGCAAGTGTACTTGAGTTTTACGAGATCCACGTATTATCAGCCAACACGTTTGATTTGTTGAACAAGGTACAGTCAGCCATTTGACTGTAAATGCTGCTACCATTGTGTTAATTGCGCTTCAACTTGCTTTAGCAGCTTTGCACATTAGTGTTTATGACTATTGAATATTTTACCAACTGCCTTTTTGAAGTTCGTTATCGTGGCGCTAAATGCATATCACATGCGTAGAAACATTAACCAAGTGCACAACTTTTATTCGATGTTATTTTTCCATGAGGTTTTATTATGTGCGGCTAATCTGTACGAAACAAAAGAACATGATATCCGTTCGGCACCAGTGATGGCGCGGCTGAAATATTTATAAAACTGACAGAAATTGATGACAACACAATAGCGACCAGCGGTGCCGAAGATTCATTTCAATCGTTGTTTGTTACTTTTCATCACTAATGTGTGACAAATTGAAACAAGCTCTAAATTGCTATTTATTTCTTTACCGCTTATAAAACAATTATTACATATCACGCATGAACGTTTTTTGTATTTAAAATTTGCAGCTGTCTTGCTTACGTTTTCAGATTCGTTGTGGCCCCTGAAAGAGTTACAGACAAACTTGTAGAAGTCTTCGCAAGGGTCTACGGAGAAGTCAAGCTTTTCTCGTAAGCGTTGTGCCAATGCCCGACAGGGACACGATGAGCAGTCATACGAGGGTCGGAGAGGCGTCGGATAATAGTGCCGATCTGGTAGTGTTGTCGCTGATGCATTTTTCGTGTGCGGAGTAGGTTGTTCCGATGGTTGCATTACACCGTTCACAGAATTTTCCGGAAAAGTGAGGGATTGCAGTGCGTCCACCTGTTAGGACCGGAAGCACAAAATTACGGTTACAGGTGTTCTGTCGGGGAGCGTAATGAGTAAAAGACTACTTCCAACGGGCGCAACGATGTTGTGACTGCATATAAACGTGAAAGACAGCAAACGAAGCTTTCATGAGGGCTTCATTCAGTAAGAAAGTTGACCCCCATTCGAGACCTTCCTGATGACGAACATTTGTATGCAAATGAACTGGTTTCAAATTCGAATCTAATAGTACCTAATTGGATATTTCTATTGGAGTTCAGAATGACCTATATAATATCTTCGAATAAATCGATCAGGACAAGTATGACAAAACTAGGAAGAGGTCATTGTAGTGAGGGCAGCTGGCTAAAGCAAACGCTAACTTCTTCACAGTATACCATGCATAGCAACTGGCACTAACCCACGGATTGCAAAGCGAGCACTTGTTGATTTTTTAATACCAGTGTGTAATTTCCACTCCTGAAGCTATTATAATCAAGATGCTCGAGTATTCTGCAATAGGCCTTTCATTTCATGGAAAACGAACTTTTGAAATGCTGGGAAGAGCATACAGCTGAACTTTAACCCCAGGTATCGCTGAAACTTTTTTAGATACCCCAGCTACTGAGGAGCATCGTTAAAGAGTGTTTCAAACTGTCGGAAAAATTGCAACATCACGGCAAAGCACTCTGCAGCAAGGTGGTATGAAACAGACAACGTTGATTCTGGACACTTTATATTTTCGGTAGCAGGGATTCACCGCGTTATGTACCCAAATACTCAGCGGACATCAGCAGATGTCATCGTTCTTTCTGGCATTTTTCAATACAATCTTCTGTACAGGAAATTAGATTTCATTATATATGTTTTTTAAGAAACTATACGGCACTAATTTTCTTAATTACAGAATAAGACAAAATTTTACTAGACGCGGACCTCTTGTTATTTTCATTATTGGACATTCATTATTTCATTATGTTAGTTTCACGTTTGGACTTCGTTCTGCAATATGTCTAAGGCACAATTTTCTATAAACGTAAAATTTATGAGAGCGATGGTAGTTTCCCATGCACATCTTTTGAGAAAAATAAGAGTGTGCCGTGTGCTGTACAAATGTTTGAGAAGCCACGCTGGGCTATAGCAGCTGTAGGCTCGGTGCTGCTATGTCATTAACATTTATATGCGTAAGAAGATAGATAGATAGATAGATAGATAGATAGATAGATAGATAGATAGATAGATAGATAGATAGATAGATAGAAGGAAGGATGGATGGCAAGCTAAACGTGTATTGTAGGACCAACAGTGCCTAGAGGCTCCGAAAAAAAAGAAATAATACGGTAAGTTTAATGGCAGTTTCGAGCAATGACATGAATTGTGGACAGGTTCCACTCTGGTTCAGAATCAACCATAACCCTGTGTGATCATTCATGTTTCTCGCTCAAGGTTACGATAGCTTACAACACCTTAACCTTCGGGGCATGGGCTTTATAGTAATAGCACATAATATAAAGAAACGGAAGAGCTGCCTACTCAGTAACCAAGTGCGCCAATCGGAAGTATCACAAAAAAGAATTTGGATGTCCCCTAGTGCTGCCTATAACCCGGTTTCGACTTATGAAAAGTAAGTGACCAGCAGTTGTGTGGTCGTGAAAGGCTTTTAACAGTTGCATACGTAGCAATAGTGAAAAAAATTCCAACCATCTAATGTTCATGCGCAGCTCATTTGTTTTTAAAGCTTAGCTGGCTTAGTTTGCCGACCTAATATCGCACTAACTCAATAAAAAGCTTTACAAAGGCATAAAGAGAAAATAAAGAGAAACAATCACTTGGTTTAAATTGACAAATTAAACTTCCTGTGCTGTAATGCCATTTTTCACTTTTCTAAGCTCGTTTTGAGCGGATAAAATTGATGTCGAAGGTTAATTTTGTATTTCGCGGTAAAATTGCAGTGAATGAATTCGAAAGTATGAAATGTGGTTTTTGTGTTTCGGCAACAATTGCTCGATCAAAATTTCTGACACTTCGCATGCTAGGGTAATGACACCCACAGATTACAATGTAAGCCACGGTCACGTCTGTGTATAGTGCGTGAGCAGCTGACTTAGCGCATGCCTGCATAAACGAAGCAGTCTTTGTGGCAATCTAAAATTTTTTGTTCATGCAGCTGCTGCCATTTTCATATCTTCATTTATTCAAATGCCTCAAAACAGTCACAATGCGTGCATCGTTGACACAGGTGCGTTTTCTCAGTCGAAAGGATCTTGGTCTCATGAATTACACAAGACGAAAGCGCTTTTAAGCAGCGGAGACTATCGTTGAAACAGGCACACCTTCCACCAATGTCATCCATGCAGATCACGCCTGCATGCGTGCAATGCCATGCATGCTTTTGTGCACGTGACGTCACAACGCGCAACAAGTGCAACAAGTACAACAAGTGCAAGCACCGCAGAGCAAGGCCGGTCTCTCGCGTGCTATACACATACGTGGTAGTGGCAGTACTTGAATTTCATCAACTGGAAGCTACGTAAGAACGTCTAGAGGTCTTCATATTTTTACGTTATGGAGTTTGGTGGGTTAATCTCAAGGTGGCGTCTCCACGCAAATTTTCTTTTCACGCGTTTTTTCGCTTACCAAGCATCGTCTCGTGGTAAGAATGGTGCTATAAAAATTGTAAAATTGTACTTCACAAATACACAAAAAATGATTTTGCTGTTTTATGTCCCTTTACAGGGTGCGGCTTCAGTATGGGTGATCATGTTGACAAGACAGAAATTTAACGAAGCTGCTCGATAATGATGAGTCAACTGCTGTTACTGCGTTGTATAGCGGATGATAAGGTGAGAGAGACAGAGAGATAACTCTTTAATGAAGTGCAGAGAATTTTCCCGGCATGCGAAATTTTCTCACTTGCTAATCTGTGTGGGGAAGACGATTGAGGATTGAAAGTACAAATAGGAAGAGAGAAAGAAAAACACAAATTTGAAATATAGACGTTAGAATAAAAAGAAAAGAAAGGAAAGGGCCACTCTTTCACCATTGATTGAGGACGTGCATAAGAGTTTTTTTGTGGTGTCAAGCTACGGCTACATCTTGTCTAGCTGACCGATGCTGTCCAAGTACGCAAACATAAGTTTCATAGCACGCCTCTGTAAAGTGGGGCAGGCTAAAAGTCTCAATACACAGTCAAGGGAGAAAGTTCTCTCGTTTATAGAATGCATGCTATGGTCATAAAGCGCACGCTCCTCAGCTTACGCTCTACACTCAACCAATATATGTTCCACAAATTCGATGGAGCCACAGTTGTTGCAATACGGACTCGCTGACTGACCGAAGCGGTACTGTAGGCTGTCAACATAAGCACTGTTTAGATGTAGACGATTGTGATAAGGTGAGGCTTTCGAAACAGCGTTAAAAACGTTGCTTTGGGTACAAACACCTTGAACTGTAGGCGAAGTCACAATAAATTTAAATGTGTAACAACGAGAAAGTTCAGTGGGAACCTGTCATAGAGTTTACCCCAAAAGCGACAATTACGTTATGCGTAGCATCAATATCACTTTCAATTTATATAAAAGCACAATGTCTACTTTTTCAATCTGGTGTGTTTTGAATATTTAGAAGGTACAAATCATACTTCAACTAGAGAACAAACAACTCAGAAATGTCGATGCCTTCTGGACACTTACCGTGGTAGTATCTTCTTCTGACGATTTGGCACGTGTAAATCCTAGCACGAACAAGCAAGTGAGCAGCCCCAGTCCCGCAAAGAGCAACACGACTAGGTAGAGGTTCAGGTGACGGTATGCGCTTGTCTTCGTATTTTCAGGGTGAGGAAGTGGGCGCTCGTTGAGCAACGGTCTTTCCTGATCCTGGATTATTTTTGTCAACGGCAAAAATCAGATATAAAATTGTGATACATGTTACTGGAACTGCTCATTTCTTTCTATCATTACGTAACAGCCGTCTCGGGTTCATATGCAGGCAGCGGCCGCCACCAGAGGTACAGCCATAGAGGAAGCGAAATGCGAACGTTGCAGTCGCTATTGTCTGTGGGACAGTCTCGGCTACTTTAAACAGACACCAAACGTAAATGAGTGTCTGAGTGAGTCGTGATTTTAGAAATGGGCAGTCGGGTAAAAACAGTAGATGCTGAAACCGCAATTAGTTCACGGTGGTTTTCACCAGAAAGACAACAAAAAAGTTCTAGATTTGAAGCCCCAAAATCATCATAACACTACGAATGACAGTGATCTGGCAAATACCATTGAAGTTTTTTCACAAAAAACAACACTAAATAAAAGTTATTCCTAATATTCTTCCCTCTGCGTGAAATTCAACCGCCGTTATCTGTAGAGTGCCGCTAGCAAAGTGATTAGTGTGGGCCATTCATGCGTCCGGCGAGGCGCAACTGCGTGGTCTAACAATTGTTTGGTAAGGTGCAATGCTAGGATATAATATTGACCTATTGACGTATCCCGTGGGGACTAACAGTTAGATCCGGTGCCTTTTATTCTTTAGAGTATCAATAGTTGTGGAAGTCTAATCAGTCAAGAAAGCGACCAGCCATTTTTCCGCACAGGGTTTATTATTGAAATAGAACAGTGTGACTTGCGTGCTGAACATGAACGTGATCTTTATTCAAATTTTTTATGCAACACCACGCCCCCCCTCTCAATGCAGCCCCTGTTGTATCTTCTTCTTGGAAATTCAGGCTCTGCACTCCAAAAGTTGAACGGCCCTAACTTAGGGCAGTGAAATAGAAATTGCAGGCAGCAACGATGTACTACTCATCGATGTATTTCTTGTTCAATCGGTGTCAAATGAACCCCAAACAGCGGCAACGATTCGCAATTGTACAGAGCGCGCTGTATACAGTCCTGACCACTGACGGGTGCGCACGTCTGCTTTTGTAGTACTGCGCGTTTGCACTCTTTTGGATTGGGATAACAGGACAGTACGCACTATAATATTGTGAGTAAGTTCCTCTGTTAAAATTTCCTGTGACGTCAAGATATGTTTGTACACTCATTAAAGATAGAAATCAGTATTTTCTGCAGGTGGTATTGCGCATATACTAATTGCACGCAGAAAACCAAAAACGCCATTTTGTTGTTTGTTTTGTAAATGAAGCCACCCGTGGTACGCAAAATGTGTTCGTTCGCCATTGTCAGCCCCCCTCCCTTACACTTCAGCTCTTCAAACTAAGGCAGCGCTGCAGAGAAAGCACCACAATCATAACAAGTGTAAAGTGCTCTGGTATTACTATAAATCTCACCAGTTTGAATGATTTCACGGTATTAAGTCTAGCAATTATGGATTGATACGGGCATAAGTTGAGAAAGTACATGCGAAGTACAATTTAAGATCAGCCTACAGAAAAAAAGCATGTGACGTTTGTTGTAGCCTAGTTTCGTTGTAAGACGAGACATATACTTGAGCTACGTCAGCAGAAACTATTTTTCCAACTGAAGCTGCAACGCAAATAATGTGCATCACGTTTAGGAGGGTTTCATTTAGGAACAAATAATATGAGTTTGTGCGCCAACGGACGTCACGTATGCTTGGTTTCGGTTGACACAGTGACAATTTGGCTTCATATTTAATGAGTCCGTCTGGTATTTGTATGAAAATAGTGGCACAAACACGTTCAAAGGCCATCCCGAAAAGTGACGTGTCCGGGTTCAGTCTGCGCAATGTATGTTAAAAAAGAATTTCAGCTTTTTGTTGTATAAACGTAGCCCTGGTCTTTCGCAACACCAACCGATTGATTGATATGTGGGGTTTAACATCCCAAAACCACCATATGTATATATGAGACGCTTTAGTGGAGGGCTCCGGAAATTCCGATCAGCTGATGTTCCTTAACTTGCACCAAAATTTGAGCACATGGGCGTACACTTTCGCCTCCATTAAAACTGCAGCCGCCCCAGCCGGGATTCGATCCCGTGACATGTTGGTCAGCAGCCGAGCACCTTTGCCACTAGACCACCACGCCGGGGCGAATCGTAACTGGGTATCATTGTGCTTTGAATGGGCTCACTGTTTCTCACTGTTACAGTTTTTCTCTCGTCTTACGAGACTGGCTACACATGTTATCCCTGCGCGAAAGCTGACGTTTTCAGAACCTTTATGAATGATTCTTCCTTTTTTTTCTATAGGCTTGCGCGATGATGCCGATCGTTTACTGCTTTGCGGCAACTATCTGTGGACGGTAATGCCCGTGTTTGTTATACGAGTAAACGTGCTCTATCATGTGGCTGAGCATTTCTTATTATTCTTTCTTTTTTAGCAGCATCACCGTTAAAAAGGAAACCGGTAACCACGGCGCGTGGGGAACGTACCGCAACCAGAAGAAAACTGAATAAGGCACGTGGACCAAGGCACGAGCAACACAGGCGATGCTCTTTTTTCCGCTGACAAAAAGTAATTGTCAGGTAGAAATTTCCACCGCTTATCATAGGCGTAAAGGGGCAATATAATCTTAATTTTGTCCGGCCACTCTCATTTTTCACGCATGCCATGCATACTAAAACGACAATATGAAGAATAAACTAGAGTAATTCTCTTAGTCTCCTTCTCGAAGAATAGTGCTAGCCCAGTTCGTTCTCTCTATCACAAAATATAACACATCACCATGTTTGAGCGGTGTGCGTGTAGACCTTCCAGGAGCAGAGGCGATGATCAGTAGGCGACGTCCTTCTCGGGCGCTCACTAGCAGTCACCGAGAGCACCGGAGCACTAGCCACGTTTGTGAAGAAGCGATGTTGATTTTAATGATGATAATAGCTTTGGAAAGTGTATGATACCCATTAGATAAGACTGGTATTGCTTATGCTACTTCTGGAACATTTTCTAAGCTATGTTGCCGTAATTATATTTTGCAGCTGTACACATCAGTATTTGACTCGCCACAGTGGTCTAGTGGTTAAGGTACTAAGCTGTGGACTCGCTGATTGCCGGAAGGGATCCCGGCTATAAAGGCGCCTGCATTTTCGAAGGAGGCGAAAATGGTATTGGCTCGTGTGAACAGATTTGGGTGCGCATAAAAAAAAACACAGGTGGTCTAAATTTCCAGAGCTCTCCACTACGGCATCCCTCATAATCATGTGGTGGTTTTAGGACGATAAACTTCACATATCACTTTATTCATCAATACTTGAGTATTTATTGTTTGACTGCATCTTATGCAACTTGTCAATGCTGTCGCTTTCAATCCGTAAACGTGCGAGGGAGTGTTCGTCATCCCTATACCATGCACATTTTTTCTTCATCTGTTCAATGTTTTGAGCAGTCGTGTTCAGGCGTATTCCCCAGGCGAAGAAGAACTAAAGTACTGTTTTTTGCCGTTAGCTGCTTTACATCCGTGATTATAAGAAGTGCTTCGAAATTTATCCAGCCAAATAGGTGGAGATTTTCGTGTTTATATTTCACTTTTGGAAAGTTATATGCATTTGCGTTGTTGTGCGCTAGTCTCTTGTCATTGATAAACAATGGCCAAGCTAAGCCTGCCTAGTGGACGTTTGTATTAAAACTATAATTTTTCTCATATTGCTGCAAATCTGTACTAAACGACATTCACTAAAAAGTGTGGAATGCAGCTTGCAATTCCACCTAATACACGAAGAAAACGAAACAATGGTCGTGGTTCTGGTTTCGTTTGTTTGTAGCCTGGACACTATGGCACATACCCACTCTAGGGGATTGGCCTAGAAAAGATATGGTAGTCTATCGATAATAGCTGGACTCTTGCTTACTAAAAATGTTGAAAATAAAGAAAACAAATGAAAAAGAGAAAGAAGATGAGCAACAAAATAGGAATGGAAACAGGAACTGTTAACGTAATCTTTCCAGCCGAAAACAGCTGACTTTGCCTGACGTGATTATATGGGATGAATGTTTTACAATTCCTGCATTCCAAAATTACTCTGCGAGTATTTAAGAATGTTTACATACGGATGGTATGCGTTCAGTGGGTTAAAAGAACGCTGAAGCACTTAAAAACAATGTCATCGTCTCATGACAAATGATTCCGTGCGGCACACTTGAAGGTCAAGCAACAAATTTGCATAAACGAATGCAAATACTTTTATTTTGCCGAAACCAAGAAATAGGTGCCGCAGTCGGCATCGCGAGTCTTGCCGTTGTTTGTGATTGGCCGAAGTTTCATGATATCACGCGCCGAGCGGCGAGGATAGCTTACGGCGCTCGCCGGCAGCTGATGCAGGCTTATTTGTTGAAATTGGGTAGTTGCTCCTGGTATGGCGAACTGGGGAAGTCTTATTGAGTTCGCTCTATATACTTACGTACTATCGGCGTCAAATGAAGCCCGAACAGCGGCACTCCTTCGCAAAAGTCCACTTATCCCCACGGACAGGCGCGGGCATCCTGTTCGGCATCTCTGCGCATAAATGTGTGCCTGCCCGTGGAGATAAGTGGACGGCACTCACTTTACCATAACGAAGGCTCGCCGCTGGTCGGGTTTCACTTGACGCCGATAGTACGTGTGTGCATGTTCGAGACGGTCGCCACTGTAGAGCGACAACCTGAGGCGATGTCAGCGCCAATCATGTGGCACAGGAAAGCGAGTTCCAACCTGTCCACCCGCTTTGGAAACACAGACTGGTACGAATGGGATGAATGCCAGTGCTTGACTTCACAGCGAGAAACTCGTACAATGGAGACGTGAAGCCGTGAATATTCAAGTCAATAAAGAATAGCAGCATAGGCACTCAATTTTAGCCGCGTGTTGGCACGACCATCTCTATGCGCGGGCATCGTGCGGAAACATAAGTTTTTTGTGGATTTCACTGGTCAGCATGCAGCCTTGCTGATGCAGTCACTATAGCTCTTCGCAATGGGGAAGGAGCAAACGATGAGTTATTGCGCTACCATGAGAAAAACAAAGCCACACGAGTGCCTGACTTTTTCTGCAGTGGCGACTTATGCTCGAAACGGTGCTACAAGCTCGCAGAAATAGTATGTCCTATATATATCGCTTCTGCTTTTAGCATACCTTCACCTTTTCTATATTCTGGCCAGTACTACAGTGATGGCGAGTTAAGATGCAAGCGTTTAATAACTGCGTTAAACGCATGAAACTGTCCTACAAAGCTTCCGATTTCAATGAAGTGCAGTAATATATATCTGTGTACATGTTTTTTTGTCGATAAATAATAATTTTCAGACCTACACTTCTGCTGTTGGTGTGAGGTTGAGTGATCATAAGTTGTCGTTGCTTCCCTGAGTTACTCATCAAAGTAATGACATCCGCAGATCGCAGGTTCCTAAGATGCTCGGTATAAACTCTTATGCCCAACTGCTCTCAATCTACGGCCCTGAAAACCTCCCGTTAACATTGGTAACACGCCGTGAAAAGCAAACCAGAAAACATGTCGCACAATCTTACATCTGTGTTGAACTGCCGCTTTCAGTATGGAGAATATGGGGGCTGTGAATATGCTGTGTATTTTCATATCTATAGGTAAAAGTGAGAACACAATAGTGTTTACACTGAGTGCACATGCAAGCATCGTGCAGGATGTGGAAGTGCTTGGCAAGATACGACAGAGTGACGATAGAATTGGAAGTCTCAAATTCGCCGAGACTTGAATATCTAACGACAGAAACTAATACACAAAAAGTCTATCAACGAGCTGGCACCGGGAAGAAAACTAAAGGAATACGTATTCTCGCTTCAGAATAGATACTTAACTCTTATCGACGACACCGACCTTAGGGTTGACGCAATGAATGATAATCTCATGAAAATTATTAGAAGTGTGGAAGGGAAGTTGTATGGTAGTTAGAAAGGACACTGGCAAGCTGTCAAGATAATCTCATGAAAATTATTAAGGAGTGTGCAAGCGAAGTTGCATGATAGTTAGACAAGACACTGGCAAGGAAAGAAGGAAGAAAAAAAGAGGAAATGAATGGCAGGGAGCTTAACCAGCCTATAGGCAGCCGGTTTGCTACCCTGTGCATGGGATGGGGGAGATGAAAGACTGAGGAGAGAGGGAAGAGAGATACAAAGAGCACATTCGGCAGCAAATGCGCGCAGACTCAGTCATAGTCCAGTCTTGTCTTTCGCAGTGTGTGTCATTGCTGTTACAGCCGCCTGTTCATAGTCCGTGTCGCGTAGGAATTTCAATAGAGCTTTTGTCGCTTTCTGTTGCAATGTCTTCTCTCGGGAACATTAAAGAACAGTGTCCACAGAGAGTTGGCTGTTGTCGATGCGGGCAAGAATTGACGCCAGTGTCTGTCTCTGGATGTCCCACAACGGACAGTCGCACAGAATGTGGTGTAGTGTCTCTTCGCAGCGACAGGCATCGCAGAGAGAGTTGTCGGCCGCTCCTATGTCAAATGTATAAGATTTTGTAAATGCCACTCCTAGCCATAAGCGATGACGAAGGGTGGCTTCTCTTCAGTCGAGTACAGTGGGCATGCGGAGAGCCATCAAAGAGGACAGGTGGTGTTGACGATTCGTCTCGTTGTTTATTGGGCACCATAGTGAAAACGTGATTTCACGTGCAAGTTGTCGAAGAATACTGGCAGCATCGGTCCGCGAAAGTGTTATGGCTTCTCGTGTTCCTTCAAGAGCTGCCCGCGCGGCTGTATTGACATGTTCGTTCCCTAAGACGCCACAGTGACTTGGCAGTCACTGAAGCGTCACATGATGGTCTTTCTCGTGTGAAGTGTGGAAGAGCATAGAATTTTGAAAACAAGCTGTTCATGCAGTCTGCGACGCAGTGCTGAGAGCACAGATTGCAGGGCACCCCTTGAGTCGCTAAAAATCGACCATTGTTGCGGTGGTCCCCGATTGACCACGCAAAGTGCAGCACACAAAGCAGTTAGTTCCGCTGCTGTAGATGCCGTAGAGTGGTCAGTCCTAAAGCTGATTGTAACACCATTTCCTGGGACAGCTACTTCACCTGACTAACACTGGCGGTTCGTGGAGCCATCGGTATATATATATAAACGCTGTCTAAATATTTCTCTTGCAAAAGAAGCAAAGACAGTTGTGTCAGCACGGGCGTTGAAAGCTCAGATTTCCTTCAGATCCCTGATACATTAAGATGCACTTAGGGTCGAATGAGACACCAAGGGGGTGTCGATGGTTTAGATGCAGGAGTGAAGCCCGAGGGAAGTTTCTCGTTGTACTTCACAATCATTTTAGCGAACTATGCTTTACATCTTTCTTAAGGCAACAGTGCAAGGGGATGAGAGGTAGAACGTGTAAAGTTTCTGATGTGCGTTTTCCGGACAATGTGAGTTTGTACCGGATAGTCACCAGCAATTGCAATTGTTGGCTCTGTTGACGCACATCTGGGCAGACCAATGCACACTCTCAGTGTTTGGGCTTGTATTGCCAGTAGAACACGAACATTGGTCTTGACTATTGTCGTAAAAACATAGTGTTTGCTAGATATACATTAGAGGAAACTCTGGCACTGGTGTCTTTGGGAGCTCAAAGCGCGGCGCTTCAGCGAGCATGGGAATGATGGGTAGTACACTAAATTTTCTAATTTTCGTCCTTCTATATTTGGTTTAGTCGTGTGTCCTGTAGTCGTTTTCTCACGAAACAAAAATCAGCAAACGTTCAGCGGTGTGCTTCATCATCTTATTCTTTTAGGCTGACCATTTATCGTGTGACGACGTTAAAAAGCGCTCGCTCTTCCTTAAGAACAAAACCGAAACACAACAATAAGCAAAGCCACGAGTGCGATTCGCCACCTGCAAGTACAAAGACTAGCTGTATCCTTGCATGACCAATCGATCTCGTGGTCGCTGAACGATCGCCGTGCCACAGTGTCCACTCTAGTTGATTTTAGGAAATGCTAAGGTGAAAAAAAGCATTGGTTATGATGCCGATAAAACTGGGCCTTTGTTACGATCCGAAGGGTCGGAAAGACAGGCCCTCCATACCGTGGTTACAAACGCAAAAAGTTTTAACAGATTTAAAAGCTTCGTAAATACCAAAAGATGAATGAAATAATTGTGACAATTTCGTTACTTTTTGGTATCTTTCTGTTCTTTTTTATATTGCTGTTTTTATATCTTTAAAGCTAATTCTTAGTGCTGGAAGTTTTTTTTCTTAATTTGTTATAGAATAAGGGGCTGTGATAAAACGTCGCGGATATCTCGTTTCTTTCTCTGAATAAAAGAAAATTGAGAAATGTTCGGTAATAACCAATACAGTCATGGCATAGGTGTGATATCTGTGATCCAACATATAATTATGAGAGATGGCCAACTAGAGGGCTGCGGAAATTTAGACTATCTGTTTTTTATTACCACGCACGCAACTGCTGTACTGGTATCATGCATTTGAGCTCCTTTGAAAGACTACCCAGTGGCCGGGATTTCAACCTGCATTCTTATGGTATGAAGTTCGTGGTACAAGTTAGCTCACGCGCGGTTTTCTTTGGTAGACACAGCGATGATGTGGTTCAGTAGTTAAGGAGACAGCATGGAATGTTTGCGAAAAGAGTCCCACAAACATGTGCAGGAGCTGTCACAAAAAAGGCGTGTGTGTGTGTGTTTCCGCGTTTAATCTGCACTATTTGTCTTCGAAGAGAATGCCTCTATGTTCTTCAAAAAACCTAATCATGTTATTCTGCCGCACTGACCGAAATATGGCCGAGTTGAGTTTGCTTTTTGACTCATAATATTAAGGTAGGGCTGTTCGAATAACTGACGCAAAAATAAGACTTCAAAGAGACATGGGTGACATATCTGACATGTGCATACGTCTACATTTACATGATGAGGGAAATCATTACTGAAACATTTTGCCTTGTGTTGTTGCTAATGTTTTTCACTGACACTTTCTCACCAAATAAACTGCTACTCACGCCCCATCGTAACTTAATCACTGCCTCTGCTGCACGGACTCCCAGCCTCCACTGAAAGGAGACTTCACTTGTTATTGGCAAGGAGCTTGAGGGTATGTCTGGGTTTACCACGGTCAAATTCCAGTGCTTTAGTGTATGCGAAGGCTCGAGAGCCACCCTTGGCAGTACTCTGAACTAAAACAACTCGAAATTTATTTAGAATTTTCACACAACATGAAAACCATTTTTTATCTGGTGCACTAACACAAAGGACGGCAACGAGACTACAGGATACTTACTATCATCATTTCAAGCAGTAGTAACAGAATTTAAACAATGGAAACCTTCAAAACCACCTTGGACGCTGCCACTTCTCAAGGTTATCCGTGAAATAGACGGCATAGAGAAGAAAGCAGACATGACACCTCTAGTAGCGGCACAGTTAGTTTCATCAGCTTCATGTAATGCATATTTAAAAAAAACGAAGATATATACAGACGGATCATGCACAGAAGAAGCGTCAGCCTGTGCGGTCTTTATACCCGAAATTCAGAAAAAGAAGATGTACAAATTATCGCACAAATCTTCAACGACGACAGCAGAATTGGTGGCTATCTTCGAAGCAGTTAAGCTTATCTGCGAGAATCCTGAGGCACGAAAATTGGTGATATGCACTGATAGCAAACCTGCTCTTCAGCTAATCAGAAATGTGAGTTCACCTTACAAAAATGGTGAAATAGCACAATGTATCGCAGAAACTGTGGAATATGTCTCATCGCATGGTCACAACACCGTATTACAATGGATACCCAGCCACATTGGAATAAAGGGGAATGAAGATGCTGATAGTCTCGCGAAGAAAGCATTGAAGGGAGGAAGGGATTGCGCAATCCCTATGCTTGGGGCGGATATTCGGCATTTTATATCGCAAGGAGCTAACCATTGTTTGATGGAGAAGTGGTTTGAGAACCCTAAATCAAAGGAAACGGTACTTTATGAAGTTGATCCACACAGAAAATTTTCCATAGCGACAGACCTCCCACGACACCCACAGACTTTGATCCACCCGAATTAGATTGGAAGTAGCACACACAAACAGCTTCCTGCACAAGATACATCGATCCAACTCACCGGAATGCCATTGTGGTCATGCAGAAGAAAATGTTCGCCATATTCTTTTGAAGTGCGTTAAATACGCAAATGAAAGAGAAAAATTAAAGAACAAATTAGCAAGTTTGGACAGACGGCCCCTCACAATAAAGAAACTACTTGGACCATGGCCTGAGATGCATCTCCAGAAAAAGGCAATAATCTTCCTGACTGACTTTTTAGTGGAGACCGGACTGGACAAGCACCTATGAATGACAGCCAGAGATGGGTATTATGTAAAGTGTGGTCATGTATATACTGACATTAGGGTAGTAAGGTGTGCGTGTAAGTAGTTTATGACTGTGTGAACTGCGTGAAGAAAACTGTATATTGGCATAATATTTGAACTGGCTTCAGTGTGCTATTATGTTTCTTTTTCTTTTTTCTTTCTTTTTCGTATTGTTAATTTTTGGGTACCGTTCTGTATTATTATTTTATTTTTTGCTGCAGGACTTTGTGATATGGAATAGCTGAGGCAATAGGCACCTCAACCTCTCCACAGCAAAACAGTTAAAACAGAACAGAACAGAACAGAACTGCTACTCATGTTAGCACTGGTTGCAAATGGTTAGCCTGGGCGCGTTAGAAACTCCACAAATGACATTGCATGTCACTATCACTTTGTTCGATGATGCCTGTATTAAAAGTGCTTCAATCGGTGATCAGTAATCTCCCGGTTCATTACACGACTGGACGTGCTCTACCATGCAAATGAGTATTTGCGAGTGTTCTCTTTTACCAGCGTCACCGTCCAAATGAAAGACCACAAAAGCAGCGCGCGCAGAACGGACTGTGACCTGAAAAAAATTCAAGTAGGCGCGTGGCTGCAAGCACGAGCAGCCCGGGTGATGCTGTATTGGATCATTTTTCTGCCTACAAAAACTGCCACTTAGAGCATTTTCGCACAGTAAACACTCCTGTTTATTGCGGCTTGGTGCTCTCAATTCCTATCACGTCTTGCATATTAGGCTAGATTATTATGATTATTTTAAAGAAGTTCTTGTAGCCTCCCTCGCGCAGATGATTGCAGGTGAAAATGCTGTAGGCTCAAGTGCTCAGGTTTGGGTGCATGTTAAGTTACCTCATGTGGTCGAAATTTTCTGGAGCCATCCACTATATAAGGTGTCTCTCATATTCATATGGTGGTTTTGGGACCTTCAACACCAGATAATACTATTCACGTAGACTAGTGCTGGCGCCGTTTATTCTCTACAAATTCTTCGGACAACTGATCACATCACCATGTCTCAGCGGATTCCGTGAGGCCATTTCAGACACAGAGGCGATCATCAGCCGTTGACGTCCTCCGCTGGCGCTAACTGGCAGTCACCTAGAGCGAACGGTAGTGCACTTGGCCGGGTTCGGAAATCAGGGTTATTGATTTCAATTAGGATAATATGTTTAGAAAATGAATAACACCCACTAGCAAAGACGGCTGTTACTGACAGTGCTTTTATAGCGTAAACTTTTTCCAGCTATTTTGCTGTTATATATTGCACCTGTATACTCGAGTAGTATTTGTTTACCTTACAAAGCTGCAGACATTCATACCGTTTATTTTCTATTCCCATGAATGCATGTATCAGTACACTGGCCTCTATCATTTGACTTTCATTCAAATTCAGCCTTCTAGATGCAATCTATTTCGATTCGCATGCATATCAGGATTACACGCGACATTCTCACTCAAAATCTGTAAAGGGTGAGGAAGTGTTCGTTATCGATGTATTATAGAGTACAGGGCTTGGCACAGACATCTTCAAATTATATAGTGTAACAATACGAAATGCTCAAAAAAGCAGTGGAGATACACATACAAAATAGACTGGGAAAATTGTACACTATACGATACTTGAATGTTGCATCCTAAATACTTCGATACATTCGCAAATTTATTCTAGTAGATCTCTACAATCGAGTAACGAATGCGTGCACACAAACACGGTAGTTTTCCAGTTTATCAAATGCGCCTGAAGTTTTTTTTAAATGTTTGCTGGTACCTCAAATGATCTGTCTCAATGTAAGCGAGTTGCACACTTCGTTGCGGAACAACGCCGCTAGTCCCGCTGTTGCTGCCTATAGCTATACGATTACATGGCGTTTACTATTGATAAAAATATAGGTAAAAGAAAAAAATCAAAATAGATAAATGACTAAATTGTATAAACTGTTCTGCTTCTAGAATTTGTGAATGATAAGATGAAATTCACAATACAGGGGGCCTTCTTAATGGCTAATAATTAAGAATGAGATATTGTCAACTTACATGTTAAAGTAAGTCAATAATAATATGAGTACGTATGGAAAGTTGCCATAGATGGCTTGTTAGAAAGTTCATTAGGAAGCGCATCATTTGATGTAACAATGTTTTTAGAATCTTCCAAGTAAGATCTCTGTAATGACTATCTATTACTCTCAATATGATTGGCGCTAACCAATTTTGTCAGTTTACCAAGCAGTAAGCAGCGTGTTTGGTGCTGTATAATCAGTACACGTGCACATAATGGCATAATTGTTTGCCAAAACGCCTTGACAGTAGGTTGAACTAAAGTGACTATGATGGTGTAAGCAATAGCTTAAATGAAGCTGCAAACTAACGTAAAGATGAAAAGGGGGCTTATTCTGGCTGTGCTTTACAAAATGCATGATGACCTCATAAGAACAAAGAAAAAACTGTTCAGAGTAGTAGGTAATGTTCAGTAACGTTGAAAGTTGGGCGACTTGGAGAGATCTCATGTTTAGTTATGAAGCATCGCACGGAGACAAGCACAAAAAACAACAACAAAAGGAACACCGCTTCACTCGCAACTAGCTCATTTCCCAGAAATGACATGGTTAATATGAAACATGGCAGTGTGCTACAATGATGATAAAGTTACAGCAAGTTTCCCAAAAAAACACATACGAAAATTGCTTAGACAAATAAGGGCCCTGCGTAAACATCCAGACTTTTTTGCATAATTACCATGCCTTTTATGTATTCGGACTCAAGAAACGCGACCTGAAAAAAATAAAAAAACGCGTGACAATGGTGGCTCAACTGAAAAATAAAGCACACTATCATGTTTATCACCAAAATTTGCACTTTTTTGCGGATTAATTGGTGTTTCTGCCGCGCATTTAAATGCACTGGAGAACTCAGGCATGTTCATAAGGGGTACTATGCATCTTGAGCGTGGTGCCGCGTAGCGAGGGGCTGGTCTGCTGCCATACTGATCGCACCACTTCAAACAATGGCTTATGAAGAATAGCTGCTCCGATGACGTTTTTATGCCGGCAAGTGTCACGTTCTTGTATTTGCTGGGCAACGAGGAGTAAGCTCCGTACGCAACCATGGTTCCCACAAAGTCGCACAGGTTTTCAGAGTCCGTCGCGCCATTCAACTTCTCCTCCTGGTAAATTAAGGACAGCTGCAAATAGGAGCACCTAATGAAAACATTATTTAACGAAGATGTATTTTGTTAGGAATAGACTAAGAGGATAAAACAGGCAAAGAGGATAAAACAGGCTTCTCTAGTTGCTTTGAGTACAAACGGTAATGTTGCTTTGTATTCATTTGAAGTTTTTTTTTGCTTTTTGTATATTGAGACAAGAGTCAAAAAGTCAGTTACTGCTGCTTGTAAAGCTGAGCGTAGTTCTAGCAATAATATATTGGCTCAAAAAGTAGGGGAGAACATATAAAATACAATTGAAATCGACAGTTTGCAGAACTTCATGCAATGAATCCTTGTATCATTATTTTGTGATGCCCTTATAATATTCATTATCACTGCCACTAAAAAATTACCACTTATTCGTCAAGTAAAATTATTCTGATATAACAGGAGTCTTTTTAGAGCGTCCAGTGCGAAAGAACGTGTTTTTATGAGCTCTTGCATCGGCGAGAGAGTGTGTGGCGTCTCAGTCGTCTTCGAATGATCGCTGTCGAAGTCTTGCTTCAATTCTCCGGAATTGTACACTCTTCTATATATCTCATCGAGAGTATTCTACCGAGCCTATACTTTTCTTGATAGGCCCATTTTTTGCCCTTTTTAAAAGCTTTTCTGGGTCCGGGCACCCACCCATGCCGACGAAACGGCTTCATGCTGGAGGGGATGGTGGTGGCGGACGGGGAAGTTATTTCCTAAATAGTCACTAACGCGCGTTTGTGGCAGACCGCTTTTGCAAGGAAAAAGCGTTCTCCTCGACAACAAGCGTCTGCTTTTTCTCGAAGTCCCCGCCACGGTGGTCTAGTGGCTAAGGCACTCGGCTGCTGACCCGCAGGGCGCGGGTTCGAATCCCGGCTGCGGCGGCTGCATTTCCGATGGAGGCGGAAATGTTGTAGGCCCGTGTGCTCAGATTTGGGTGCACGTTAAAGAACCCCAGGTGGTCTAAATTTCCGGAGCCCTCCACTACGGCGTCTCTCATAATCATAGAGTGGTTTTGGGACGTTAAACCCCACATATCAATCAATCAATTTTTCTCGAAGTGCAGAAACGGCTGGCGATCGCATGGCCACCGCGCAAGGCGTCGTTCGATGTTTTGCAGGCGCATCGACGCTTCCTCGATTGCCGACGAGCCATATTCGATTCAAAGTGTGACTGAAAGAAACCTGGATGTCAAGAAGGTTAGCCTGATTCGTCTAGCCCCAGACCCCTTAGACCGCAGCAAAACGATCGCCGGTAAAAACACTGAAGGATATCGTCTGCCCGAACATAACTCAAAAAAATTGAACACGATAGCGAAAAAGTTGAACACGATAGCGAAATTCGGCCCCTGGAGTGCCCTTCAACCGTGAATTGCATACATATTATTATGTTTCCACACACACACCACACACACACACACACACACACACGCACACACACACACACACACACACACACGCGTGTGCGCGCGCAAGCGCGACATATTTATTGTAATGTAGTGACTGTGCAGTGTGGCCACTTCCATCTGCTAGAACGGCGCTCTGCTGTATTCGAGACACATTTTTCACAATGTCTCACAGATGACACACAGACACGCACACACTCGTGCGCGAGAGCGCGTATCGCACTATCAAAGTCAAATGAAACCAACCCGAACAGCGGCAAGGATTTGGGATAGTGTAGTGCTTGCCGTCCAGTTATCACGATTGACAGGTGAGCGCATCTTCTTCGACAAGTTTCCGCATATGTTATTGCCTTATCGTAGTCATAAGCGGACGGTGCGTCATATAGCGATGCGAAGGCTTGCCGCTGTTCGGGTTTCGTTTGACGCTGACAATACATACAGGTGTTTGATCTAAAGCAAGTTTCGCATGGCCTCCAAGATACATGCCGCACACTCACCATCTCGGAGGCCATAAATATTCTCACAATGCCTCACAGAATGCAGCCCATTATCTAACGTTTGCTGTTTGCTTCATCAACGCCTCTGAAAAGTCATGACAAATTTCGCTAGATGGACATAGTCGTTCATTTTAGAGCTGTCTGAAAGTTCATCTGTGTTATTAGCGGGAATGGCTGCACCATCTCAGCCTTTTCGACGTAGTTTATGGCCTCCTAAATGCGCCTACAAATGGCAGAATGGGCTCGTTTTTGTTACAAAACCTGCCAAACGAATTGTGTTAAGGAGACTCCTTCCACTACATGGCATTTATGTAGTGTTTTTTTTTGAAGCAGCTGCTAGTAACATCGTGACTTTGTAGTAGGGCACCTGCTTGCCACGCGAACGGTCCGGGTTTAAACCTCTCTGGGACCGAAAATTTTATTGTTTATTTCATTTGCTTCTTTCTTTATTTTTCACTCTCGGACGAGTTTTCGCTCACAGCCAACGGTGCCAATGTTGACGGTGGCGATGTTGACACGAGCTCTCTAACGCTATCGCGTTAAAATTGTTGTGGTCTTTACCACAGCGTTCCGCAACGCGGGCACCTACGCAGCGTAGTGTCTCATACGCATTGGTTCGACTGAGTATCAAGTTTCGACCTACATGGCCGCTTCTAACGTTACCTGGAAAGGTGTCATCCGAGAAGACAATGTGCACATCTATGAGCGCAGTTGGGTGCGATGATCGTCAACCAACGCAACACTAAAGCCATGGAGGTGCATCGCATCAAGGAAACGACTACCTTCGTCGTTTTCGTCAGTAGGCTCAAGGTAACCAACTATGTTATGTGTTGGACGAGCAAGCTACGGTGCAATTTGTACAGGAGACAGACTGACGCTTGTTATGGCTGTGGATCTCGCAGCCATCGGGTCAATGTCTGCCCGACACCGACGAAGAAAGTGTGCTGCGGGTGTGCTGTCAACGATCCAGTAAACGATCACCAATGCCAGCTTTCATGCACCTTGGGCAAAGGAGGAGGGCACATCTAATGGCCGACAAGTCCTGCCAGCATTGATACGAAGTCTCCAACATGTTGAGGCGACCAAGACGGCGTAAAACGGGTGTCAAGGAACTCGGGCGGCACCTAGAGGGGCTGACGTCACGGGATTCAAGCGTGGAACCAACTTCGAGGCTGCGCGCTCCTTCGCCAGCTGTTGAGAAGAGTCGCACTCGCTCAACAGCACGCTCTCGCTCCAAGAGGCGCGCCCACTCCAAACTATGCTTCCAAGATGCTCCCAAAACCTGGGGGGATTGCACCAAGCCAAACTCCCCGCAGCAGCCAGCTCAGGTAGCGCACGCGGCACTGCCATAGAAAAAGAAGACCTTAAGATTGCATTCTTACTTCAAGAGAATGCTATCTCTAAAGCGCTGCCTCAGCAGATGAGGGGCTCTCAAGGACGACGAAGCTGTTGCTGCTTGGCTAAGTAGCTCTGTCTGCATTTATCGTTTATCTTTGTTTATATTATGGCTCAGCACTGCTCAAGACGTCGGACGACTCGAAAAGGTACCTGCCGTATCAGCGACCGACGGGTACTGCGCAGCCTGCCGCGTCGAAATGTGCTAGAAGAAACGAAACAAGCATCGTGGAGAGCGCCGCCATGACCTCCCAAGGTGTGACACCAGGTCAGAAGCACCAGCTGGCTGGCGCAAGCATACCTGACGGCAAGCGACAACACAGCGTTGCATCAGAGGACGAATCAACTGTCGTCGGGGACCACAATAGGGCGAACCTCACAGATCAAGACATGAACGAGGGTGGTTTCCGCCTTGTGCGACATCGCAAAGACAGGACGGTGGGCATTCCTGTGTTAATTGCTCCAACATCCGAAGGAGCTAACTTGAGGCAAGTGAATCCTATTGACCTATACTCGGAAATTGAAACGATTCTCGGTGGAGCCCCAGTTAAGAGCCGTTTCACAGCACAGGGAGCCCTGCTCTTGGATATAGAGACAGAACACCAAGCTAATATGCTTTTAGAGACCAATACTATCTGCGGCCTTGCCATATCTGCCTGTGTACCACACAGTTACATGAAAAATACATGCATTATAAAAGGGGTTCCAAGATGGTACTCGAACGAAGAGCTGTTAACCTACCTGAGACGTCAGGGAGTATACCACGCAAGAAGAATCATACGACGAGTCCAAACCTCATCCATCGAATAGGAATCAAGGCGCACTGACTCTGTAGTTCTCACATTCGCTCCAAATTCAGAACGCCCAGAGAAGAACAACCTTGGCTTCACCAGACACGAGTTGGTAGACTACGTGGAGACGCCACCACGCTGTTTTAAATGTCAGCGTTTTGGACATGTTGCTAAGCACTGTCGTGGGGAACAAAGGTGCAAGCGCTGTGGGGGGCCTCATGACTTTAAGACGTGTACAAGTAAAGAAAAACTTGTGTATGCAAACTGTGGCGGCGACCACCCAGCTAGCTACGGCCGATGTCCAGCACGAACAGCTGCGCAGCGAAGAAATAAGACGTTTGTCCTCAGCCCGAAGACTGTGAACGAACCATCGCTCACAAAGAAGACGTCCGGCGCGCCACAGCATGGCGGTTCGGATAACGAGTACGCAGGAAATTTTCCGCGCCTAAAGCCGACAAGAGCTGGTACTGAGTCAACGCAAGTGCTCAACGCTGGTGAGAATTGTATCACGAAAGAGTCCGCCAAGCGCACCTACGCTGATGCACTGAGCCCACCTCAAGTACCATCTGGAAGCCAACAGCAAGAAAACGTCGAGCACGTTATTCGCGCTCTGTTCACCGCACTACGTTCACACGTCGCTAAGAGGCCTGCGAGTTCAACGAAGGATATGTAGGAAGCAGTCCTGGCTCTAGAGTCAGTGTTACTTTGCTTGAAAACACACAGTAGAATAATGGCAATGTCTCGCCCACCTGGTCTATTTTGTCCTTCAAAAGTGCCTTTAATAATGCAATGGAACTGCGCCGGTCTTCTAAAACGCCTGTGCGAACTCAACCTTTTCCTGCGCGACATTCCAATACCGATTATAGCCCTCTCCGAAGCCGGTCTACCGAATGCAAGGACGCTCCCAGGGTACACCCGACACGACAACCCGAGCATAACGTCGTTTGCAAATGGAAGCGCAATGATATACTTAAGGCGGGAAATCCCTCACGTCGCCTTACCAGTGCAAGACCTCTGTTCCAACTCACTGGAAGTCACTGCTGTGCAAGTGTGCCTGGGAAACCGAAAACTGAGTGTGGTATCGGTGTACATAAGCCCACGAAAAAAGGTTTCTATGGAGACTTTCCTAAAGGACCTTTGCACTCGATGTCCCGCACCTCGAATAATCTGTGGTGATTTTAACGCGCACCATCCACTCTGGGGAGATAAGAGTGTCGATTTTCGAGGCAAGGAACTTCTAACAGCTGCGGATGCTGCCGACTTATGTGTGGCGAACGATGGTAAACCTACATTTTTCAGGCCACCAGATTCATGGAGTGCAATAGACCTTGTACTTCACTCCACGGACCTTCTGGTATCATCGAACACGGCTCCAGACAAGATGGGCAGCGACCATTTCCCCATCTTCACCAATATCTTGGGATTTCGAACTGCTGGTCGACAATTCTGCAATGTAACACGCTGGGACACCTACAGAGAAGTGTTGGACAAATCCACTGGTGAGCTGTTCGCAGATATGTTGCAAGGCAAGCGATCAGCAACTTCATTGCTGAAACTGCCCGACCATTTTCCTGCTCCTGACTTGAAATTGAAGAACCTCTGCGCAGCACGTAGACGGGCGGAGCGGAAATTAATAACAACAAAAGGAAATCCGTCTGCGAAAACCGAATATAACAGGATAAACGCTGCGATTCGTCGCCATACAAAAAAATTAAGACGAAATCAATGGGCCACATTCTGTGAGAGTTTATCAACGTTTACGCCCTTGACAAAGATTTGGGCAGTAATAAATAGTCTTTCTGGGAAGATCCGAACACACAGGCCATTCGAAGCACTCGCTTTGAAACGAGGGATAGATGTGCAAACCCTTGCAGAGGATTTCGCAGACGTGTACATATCTGGTAGATCAGCAGGAGCGGCGATTCCTCTGTCACCCCAGTTTTTTCACACGATGGATACGCCATTCACCTTCCGACAGCTGGATATGGCACTTAGCAAATTAAGAAGACGCTGTGCCGGGGGTCCCCATTTGATCAGCAATCAAATGCTGACAAATCTGCCATATGAGCGAAAAATGGCCCTTTCGGACATATTTAATCATGTCTGGAGCACGGGAGAGATCCCATTTGTTTGGAAGACAGCTTGGGTGGTGCCAGTATTAAAGTCCGGAAAGGATCCTGCTGAGCCTCGCGTCATATCGACCGGTATCTCTTACATCATGCGTATCTAAGCTGATGGAAAGATTAATATGTACTAGATTAACTTGGTACCTTGAACAAGGAAGACGATGGCCATCGTGTATGACCGGATTTCGCCCACGACTGAGTGCCCAGGACAGTGTTTTGGACCTATTAAGCCACATCGAGCACCACCGTGTCAGCGGACTCTCGACACTCGCCGTCTTCATGGACGTTGCCAAGGCATATGATTGTGTGCTTCAGGCAGGCATCGTGAACGGGCTCCAAGCCTTGGGTGTGTCGGGAAATGCTCTTCGGTTCATACATGAGTTTCTCAGAGACCGTTGTGTCCGTGCTAAGCTTGGAAATGTAATGAGCGAAGGGAGACGCGTTTCCCTCGGCGTCCCACAAGGAAGTGTTGTATCTCCCTTGCTTTTTAACGCTGCCATGGCCAGCCTTCCCGACACTCTGCACCTAGCTCTGAAAGCAGTTAAAATATCGATCTACGCCGATGACATCTGCATTTGGATCTCAGGGTACCAGCTCAAACGTTTGGCCCGGATAGCACAGAGCGCTATTTCAATCATTGAGCGTCACTTGTTGACACTCGGCCTATCTTTATCAGCGGAAAAATCGACCTTCATGCTCTTCCCGGGAGCGCGACGGAAGTCAACACGTCTGTCGCTGAATATTCGTTGCCACTCGATTCGTTGTGCAAGAAGTGTCCGTTTCCTGGGCATTACCATCGACAACAAGCTATTATGGCGACGTACGGTTGATGGTATAGTCACTGCATCAGTGCAAAGGATCAACGCTCTTCGTCGCATGGGAGGGGTCCGTTGGGGCAACAATCCTATGTCCATGCATAAATTAAATGATGCGCTTATAACAAGCCGCATCATTTATCAGCTGCCCCTGATATCACCATCACCAAGCCAGTTCGAACGCCTAGAGGCAGTGCACAGAAAGGGCCTTCGCTTGGCGATGGCAGTCCCTCAGGCGGCTTCAAACACGAAGGTCACCAATGAAGCCGAGTCTCTGCCGCTCCGACTTTTGGCATCTCAGGCCTTATTGACGCAGCTGTCAAGACTGGGCGAGTCATTCGCAGGCACGGCGCTTCTCCGGCGGCTAAGAGCAAGAACTGGCTCACATTTCAACGCGGCACTAAACACATTTCATTATTTAGGCTTGAAACTGCCTAAACGGCGCCCTATGGACCCGCCATGGTCTTTTGTGGATGTTGCGTGCAACTTCAGCGTACCCAAGCTACCAGCAAAGCGCACCATTCCAGCCGCGGAAGCAAAATTTCTTGCGCTGGACCACTTGAGCACCATGTACCGTGGCCACCTACAAGTGTACACCGATGGATCAGTGTGCACACAGACGGATAGCTGCGCAGCGGCTTTCTGCATACCCTGCCTGGGCGTGTCATGGTCGGGCCACCTGGATCGCGTGGTTTTGTCCACAACGGTAGAAAGCGCTGCAATTACGGCGGCTTTGCGAAAACTGCGATCCTTTTCTGCACGAGATGTTGTAGTGCTGACGGACTCCAAATCGGCGCTACAAAGACTGCATCGTGGCCTACCTCAAGAAAAGTTCACCAGGCAATCTCTGGCACTAATCAAACACCTGAATGGCAAGAGTTTTAATATAAAGTTCCAGTGGATCCCATCCCACGTTGGCATTGAGGGCAATGAAAAGGCTGATGCCCTTGCTTGCGAAGCACGTACATCGTTTCCAAAAGTAAGAATTCCCAAGACTTACCAGAACAACAAAGATGTGATACGCAATCATTTCAAGGTGATATACAAGTTTCCACACCAAGCATGTGTAATTCATGGACTTTCTCGTGAAGAAGCGACGCTGTTGTACCGCATTAGAACCAGCTCCGCATACACCCCGGCCTGGTCATTCAAGACTGGGAGATACGCTTCCCCGTTCTGTGCCTTCTGTGGTGACATCGGGGATATTGAACATTTCATTTAGCTTTGCCCACAGTTTGATGTGCAAAGAGCAGCGATCATCCTCATCTTGCGAAAAGGCTGTCATAGGCACCGGATAGTTGATGACGTCATCTTTCCTGAAGGACCCGCGGCAACTAGGAGGAATGTGCAACGAATTTCGTTAGTCTTCCTGCGAGACACTTGGCTGTCTGACACGTGGTGACATTTTCCCAATTCAGGAGATGCTCAGGTGGAACAATTGGCAGCCATGCAGGCCAGGCTAACCCCGCCTGCTACAACACCACCACCACCACCACCACCACCTTAGAGGCTCTCAAATACAGCACAGGCCCCGGCGTCGTCGTCGTCAGTGAAGCTGCGGCCGCCTAAGAGAAGAATAAGTACGGAAGGAGAGGTAGCGGCGGATTTCGACTTGGACGTCTTAGGCGTAATCAAAGATTTACAAAAGGTGGTAGCGCGGCATGCCGAATGCTTTGAACTCGTAGCATGTAAATTTGCCATAATTGAAAGCAGACTCGCTCTAGGCGGAAACTTTTTCGTCCCGGTTCCACCTGTCTCACTCGTTCTCTCTGCGGGCTGGGGTACGCCAATGAATTAAGCTCCTGTCGATATGGACATGTCATTAAATTGGCAAACCAGTAGCAGCAGCAATGGCTCTCAGTGCAACTGAGTTCTTCATTTGGCAGTGGAACTGCGCGTGGTTCAGGAAGCGTAAGGCTTCCCTCCAGCAGTACATTTCTTCATTGGCGGTTCACCCGCAAGTGATTACTTTATAAGAAACCATTGACACGGCAGTTGCCTTGCCCGGCTATCAATCTATATAGTTTAGAGAGCGGAGGGGCAACATGGTTTGGCTTTTTGGTTTCGAACAACGTTGTGTTTTAGGAGCACACACTTGAGCTCGACAGCTCTACTTTGGAGGCTCAGCTATTTGTACTGCTATTCAGAATATTGTCATGAGGTCGTCGAGTGGATGAACGGAGCACACTGCGAGTCGAATAATAAATTATTTATTTGAGCGAACCTGTGCCCAGTAAACAGAAAGTCGGACTACAGTACCAGTCTTGGTTTAAGAGAATTTTATTTCCGGATATATCATACACAGCCTATGTGCACACATAAAAATGGACAATGGTGACCAATGCGTATGTACAATGAAAGCTGTTATATACAGCGAAAGAACCCATATCGTATGCAGTGGCGTACAATGCAAAAATTGTTCAACAAAGACAAGACATTCTTGCCATCGAGATGATTACACTTGAATAAACAGTAAGGCTATATGAACAAACAAGGGGAGGTCATTCACAGTGAAGGGTGATGTTTTGCATTCACCTGTGAGGACAATTTGCTCTCGCGTTCCAGAACAATACTGCACAAAAGGACATGTTTCTAAGGAAGAAAAGAAAAATACACACTGTAATGTCCCAGTGGTACAAGCTCTAGCCTACCTCCTCAATAGGGGAGGAAAGGCATGGACACTCTGTTGCTTTTTACAATATTAAATCGCGTAGACCGACGTCGGAGGAAAGCCTCCTCTCCCAGCATGACTAGTTCTGTGTTAAAATGCATAAGCATTATGTTTCTTGGTCGATGTAGTAGGGGAAACATGGCTCTCTGGGGGCGTCCCCTCAGACGGGCCAGTCCCCTTCGTTTCCATAAGACGAAGGCTCCGATAGCCATTAAGAGTACGACATTATTATCCCTGTGGCTAGACTTCCACTGCATACTTGTTTGGAACATTTTGGTAACCATGCGCCAGAAGGTGCGTGCTACTATACATTCATGGAAGACATGGTTCAGTGTTTCGACGCAACCGCATTGCGGGCATGTGGCGGAGGGCGCCGCGCCCCACGCCGCAAGGCGGTCGGCCATTGGTAAAGCCTCCCATTCTCTAAGCCAGTTTAGGTCACGGACCTCGGAGGAGACAGACGTGTTTGTAAAAGTCCAATGTCTTTTCGCCCGGCATTTCCGGCGTTGTGCTTCGGATAGGCTTTTAAATGCTATTATTTCAATCATGTCGGTGGGGGACAGTTCCATAATTTCTTGAAATGGAAAATCGTTTCGCCATTGTTGCAAAGATTTTATAACATGTGTGTAATGCATCGGTGGATGTTCAGCAGCTGGTCCCGTGTCTTTTACTAAACCGAAAAATGTTCTAGAAGTTTCTAGCAGATACACTAGGAGTTGCCTGCCTCAATACGATGAGTTCTCTAAAAGTGCCCAGATGTTTTTGAGAGCCATTATGCGGCACATTACATCAAGATTGGGTACACTGAGCCCTCCCCGTTTTACTGGTATGCGGACCAAAGTTGTGGCAACAGCTTCGGCGTGGCCATCCCAAAAAAAGGAGCGGCACGCAGTAGCCACTCTCAGCAGATCCCGACGAGGTGGTCGAGCAATTCGGGCTACATGAAACAGTGGCGCTGTTATGCTTGATTTAATTAGATAAGCTCTTTAAGTAAAATTCAGTTGGAACGTTCTGGCAACTTTGATGCATCTGTCCACTTTATGTTGGGTTTCTTTCCATGTGGTGAGGGCTACCTCGCCAGTCCAGAGGAAAGTTACACCAAAGACTTTTACTCCTTAGACGATTTGCACGCCATCAGGGAACTCTTCAATGTGCATTCCAAAGCACAATGCCTTGCTTTTTCAGGGATTAAGACGTGCTCCCGACAGGTAACTACACGTGTGGAATATTCCCAGAAAGACTCTGTAGCTATCTATGTTCCGAATAAACAGCGAGATGTCATCGGCGTATACCGCTACTTTCACTTCACCCAAGCCCGGAAGAGGAAAACCGCGAATCGAAGTGCAGTTCTGGATTTCTTTCAATAATGGTACTATGCATAATACAAAGAGGATTGTGGAGAGGAGAAAGCCTTGTCAAATTCCCTTACTTACTGCAATGGGTTCAGATGTATTGCCATTCACTACTAATGACGTTTCTAAGTCAGTGTAGAGTAAGCGGAGGGTGTCGGTTAAATGTGCTGGGAAGCCATAACACTCAAGCACAGCGAAGAGGTAGTTCCATTCTACGCGATCAAAAGCTTTTTCCTGATCCAAGGAAACAAAAATGCCAGATATTTGTGTTCTTGTAGCGTACGTAAAAAGATCGCGAGTCAGCGCAAGCAAGGATTAGATCGCATGACCTTGGACACAGCATGTTTGTATGTCGCTTACTATTTCCGGTAAAATGGTAGTTATGCGGTTTGCAAGGATGGCTGTCCATATCTTATATTCTGAGTTAAATAGGGAAATGGGCCTCCACGCCCTTGGATCGGACGACTCTCCCTCGCTTTTAAGCAAGAGTATAACTCTGCTCTCTCGAAACGTATTTAGTCTGAATCCGTCAGCAAGAAGCCCATTTAACATTGTCAAAAGGTGGACTTGTATTGTTTCAAGGAAGGCTTTGTAGAAACTCAAAGGTATCCCGTCAGGGCCGGCGGCAGCGGTTGCGTTCATGTGCTGAAGCACGAAGCGTAATTCATCCAGCGTCACTGGGCTGCACAGACCATCGCGGAGCTCCTCCGGTACGCGGGAAATTCCCGCGCAAAACTAGTTAACTATGGTGGTGTAGTTCACGTCGCTCGCGTTTTCCGCCCTGAAAAGATTCGGAAAATGTCTTTTGAAGACCCTCATTATGTCTTCTGCTCGTGTAGACTGTTCGCCGTTCGGTAACTGGACGAAAAGAACATGCATTTGTTCACCCAAGGAGCCGTTGTGAACACTTCAAAGAACCGCTGGATCTGAAACCGGTCGTCCGTTCATAAAAGACTGCGCAGCCGTGCGTGAATTAAGACGTAGCAAAAGTTCATACCGCGCCTTTAACTAATCAAGATAGTCGTGCATTGCGAAAGTCAGCGTCTTGCCTCTGCGTCTTGCCTCTGCGCGCTTTTCGTAGCGTGTCGTTTATCTGTGTCGTCAGGCGCGCTTTCCTTTCGCACCCCGCTTTGATAAGCTCGGCGCGCCAACTGCGTTTCAATCCGTCTCAGCTGCAGGGTTCAGGTGGCCTTGCTCTAGTGCATTGCTCTAGTGCATTGCGCAGTAATGCTACGCTTTCCGGGTGGTGCACCAGTGTGGTGTCCATTTCCAATGGTTTCTAAAGGTAGTCGACTGTTCAAAGAAAAGTGTTTTAGACACTTAAAAGTGGTCTGGAATGCATGGAGCGTCCGGTGGGACATGTGAGACTTCGCAGCTTCGGACGTATGTGGCTAGCACTTCAGGAAAATAGTAGTGATCTAGCCTGGTCATGTTGGAACCCCGTTGCCATCTTGCAACGAAGTCATTTCAGTGAGTGTCAACCCACGCATCCCTAAGCTTCAAGTTGCGGATGAGTTGCGGACGTCGTCAGAGCATTAGCGAGTTTTAAGGGCTTACTACTGTCCGTAGAGCCATCAGAGTCCGTGGTCGGTGGGTGGGCACGTTTCGTGGCTGGAAGGTCAGCTTCCGTGGCGCTGGCACCGACACTCGCACCAGCCGCCGCACCTGTAATGTGGTAAGTAGGGTTAGACAGGCTTATTTTACGGTTCTGGGCCGAAGATTTGCCGGTGCGGGCACTCGGCGTTGTCAGTGGCATAATCACCGTCGTGGTCTTGACTGGGCCGATGACCGGAGCTTCTGCACGTCCCGTTGTTCGGGTGCCGCGTCCTATCGAAGCTCTCGGCGCCTCGGTGCTGCTGGTGGCGCCAACTATGTCGGAACTGTAGCCCTTAAGGTCTCTGCTAAGTATGGGCGCACTGGCTTCGACTTTGGACGAGCTGTGGTCTTCATAGGCGTCCGGCGAAAAGTCGCTGGTCTCGGACAGGTCGTGAGGGGTTGACGAGGCTTTCCCAGACAGGGGAGGCAGGTCTCCTAGCGTCTTGTTGTTCAGTATGGGCGTCAGTGTCGCTTGTGTCGGTGTCGCTCGCAAGCTCGAGCGCCGGATAACCATCTTGCAATGCGGGCGTGAGGTCGGTACATGCTTGTTCTTCGGTTGCCGCTGCTGCAGCTGCTGCGAACGATTTCGGACGTACGCAGTCGGCAGTTGCATCGCTGCCCGAGCACTTGCAGCACGGTTCTGCGCATCCCTCTGTGGCTTGTCCAAACATGTTGCAGTGCGTACAACGGGGCGTGGCACAGTCTTTGGCAATGTGGCTAGCATTTCGGCATTTAGAGCACACTTTCTTGACACCCCGGTAGTCACCCATGACATGTAGCCTTGAAATGTCAGAAAGTTCGGTTTTTGGCTTTTCATTTCCACTCGTGCTACACGGACACCTGTGCCTATCCCAGGGCGGCCCTTGAACACTGGCTCGTGGATATGTTGCACATTGCCGTACGTGGAGAGAGCGGTTGCTAGGGCCGCGTCGCCTACCCACAGCGGTACCCAGAAGAATGTGACGTAGACTATTTCAGGACCGACGCTGACTTGTGGAACTGATACGCCGTTCAAGAAAATGGCGCCCCGGCTCTTCAGCTTGGTGGCGGCGTGGACGGTTGCGGCTGCGGCGCCGATCTTTGCTCCTCCCATGTGCTGGAGGGACTTGATACTGGCTGGGCCGGTTACGGCTTCGAGGGCATCTATGATGTTGTCGACGGTGCTCCCCTCTGGAGCGCTGAAATTAAAACAATGAGCTTTCGGTGGTGGCGCTGCGAAAGCCAACACACTTTCGTCCTGGCCCTGGCTCCCACGACTTGCACTGTGGTTCCCGGGCGTTGAGTGACGATGAAGGCCTGTATAAAGCCAAGGGGATGTCCAGGGGTCCGCGCAATGCTCGATGAGATGGGGTCGACGACTGGCAATGTGCCTGGTCGCGGGAATCCCGGCACCAGGTAAGCGGCGAACGGAGCGTTGGCTGTCGCTCAACTACTGACAAGCGGCGAAGTGCGTCGGCATTTACACTTCTGCAATCGGTTCTCCTAGCGATATCGTTAGTGGACACTAGGCTCCGGAATAATCTGTACAGTTCGCAGAGTGAGCATCATCTTATCGAAATGATCTACTACAGTCCTGAAGCTTCTCGAAAACTGCAGGCGTGGTTTGCGCTAAGAATTGTGTAGTGTATTGGGGCGATTACAAAACTTGAGAAATGCAACGTGGCATTGCGCTCCTCTAAAAAAGGCATCGTCCCGATGCTATAACTAAAGATGAAGTTACAACAATAACGCAAGAATGTACAATAAATAAATTACGATACAGCAATAATACAAAAAACACTGTTTCAGTTTGTTTACGCGCATGATACGGCTTGAGGTGCGGGGTATGGACAACTTCAGGTCGCGATCGGCGTCGTTGAGTGTTCGTGATGCAATCGGAGATGATCTCGTAATCAGGTAGGTCGAGACGTCGAACCACCATCTATGGTCCAAAGTACCATCGCAGAAGATTCTCACTGAGTCCACATCGGCTTATCGGCGTTCACACCCAAACACGTTGACTGGGCTGGTATTGCAGGAAGCGTCGTCGAAGATTGTAACGGCAGCTGTCGGTCGTCTGTTCATTCTTGATACGAAGACGCGCGAGTTGTCGGGCTTCTTCGGCGTGTTGAAGGTACTCACTCACATCGAGGTTTTCTTCGTCGGTGATGGTAGGTAACATGGCATCCAGCGTCGTTGCCGGGCTCCTTCTGTAGACCAATTTATAAGGAGATATCTGCGTCGTCTCCTGCACCGCCGTGTTGTATGCGAAGGTCACGTATGAAAGAATGGTGTCCCACGTCTTGTGTTCGACATCGACGTGCATTGCCAGCATGTCGGTGATCATCTTGTTTAGCCGCTCGTTGAGGCCGCTGATCTGTGGGTGGTACGCTGTCGTCCGGCGGTGGTTTTTCTGGCTGTATGCCAAGATCGCTTGAGTTAAGTCAGTAGTAAATGTCGTTCCTCTCTTGGCGATGAGGACCTCCGGGGCACCGTGACGTAGGACGATATTTTCGACGAAGAACTTATCTACCTCGGATGCACTGCCTTTGGGCAGGGCTTTTGTCTCAGCGTAGCGGGTGAGGTAGTCGGTAGCTACCATGATCCACTTGTCTCCAAAAGTCGACGTGGGAACGGCCCCAGTAGGTCCATACCAATCTGCTGGAACGGTCGGCCAGGTGATTCAATTGGCTGCAGAAGTCCCGCTGGCCTTGTTGGCAGTGTCTTGCGTCGCTGAGTCCCGGCACATCTTCACATAACCAGTGATGTCGGTGGAAAGACGTGGCCAGTAGTACCTTTCTTGTATCCTCGCGAGCGTGTGGGAAACACCGAGGTGCCCTGCCGTCGGATCGTCGTGCAGGGATTGCAAGTGTTCAGGCCGCAGAGCTGAAGGCACCACAAGGCGGTACTTTGCTCGAAGTGGTGAAAAGTTTTTCTTTTAGAGAAGGCCGTTTCGCAGGAAGAACGACGCAAGTGCGCGCTTGAATACCCTCGGGACTTCGGCGGTGCGGCCTTCGAGGTATTCTATTAGTGCCTTAATTCAGGGCCAGCCCACTGTAGATCAGCGAAGTCGTCGGCAGCTATCATTCCCAAGAAGTAGTCGTCATCCGAGTCGTCGGGCGATAGTTGGTCGACAGGCGCAATAGAGACTGTCGGCGTCGGAGTGTTTCTTGTCGGACTTGTAAACGATGGTAATGTCATATTCTCGAAGTCTCAGGCTCCATCGTGCATGACGACCTGAAAGGTCCTTCAAGGTGGCGAGCCACCACAAGGCGTGGTGGTCACTCACAACTTTGAAGGGCCTGCCGTAGAGGTTGGGGCGAAATTTCGACGTAGCCCAGATGATGGCGAGGCACTCCTTTTCAGTTGTCGAGTAGTGTCTTTGCTTTGATTAGCGATCAGCTGGCTTAACTAATAACCCTTTCAAGTCCGTCAGCGCTCTGCACAAGAACGCCGCAAAGACTTACGCTGCTTGCGTCAGTGTGTATATCTGTCTCGGCGAATTCGCCGAAATGAGCAAGTACTGAATGCGTCAGGAGGCGGTGTTTAAGCTCCTGGAAAGCGTGTTCCTGCGGCGTTTCCTACTTGCATTCCACGTTGGCCGTGGTAATGTTAGTGAGTAGATCACTGATGCGGGCGAAGTTTTTCACAAACCGCCTATAATAGGCGCACAGGCCCAGAAATCGGCGCACCGCCTTCTTGTCAGGGGGCGGCGGAAAGTGGGCGATGGCGGCTGTTTCTGGTGGATTGGGACGAAGTCCAGACTTGCTAATCACATGCCTCAGAAACAAGAGCTCCTAGTACACAAATCTGACCTTTTCTGGTTTCAGTGTGAGTCCGGACGTCTTGATGGCTTCAAGTACAGCTTCAAGGTGACGGAGATGGTCGTCGAAACTCGAGGGAAACACGACGACGTCGTCCAAACACACAAGGCAAGTTTGTCACTTCAATCCTGCCAATACTGTATTCATAACGCGTTGAAAAGTTGCAGGAGCTGAGCAAAGACCAAAGGCAGAGGCCGTGCGGTGTTATAAACGCCGTCTTCTCTCGGTCTCTTTCGTCGAATTCGATTTGCCAATAGCTAGTCTTGAGGTCCATTGACGAAAAGTACTTGGCGTTATGGAGCCGATCAAGTGCGTCGTGTATTCGTGGGAGAGGATACACGTCCTTTCTTGTGATTTTGTTCAGGCGGCGATAATCGACGCAGAAACGTAGGCTACCATTCTTTTTCTTCACTAACGCCACGGGGGATGCCCATGGACTCTTGGACGGCTGGATAATGTCATCCCGCAGCATTTCATCAACTTCTCTCTTCATGACCTTATGTTCTCGCGTCGAAACCCTGTACATACTCTGATGGAGTGGTCTGGCATTTTCTTCGGTTATGACGCGATGTTTTGGGATTGAGGTCTGCCGAATTTTTGATGACGACGAAAACCAATATTCGTATTGCAGGAGCAGGGCCTTGAGCTGTTCTTGCTTGTGTTCGGAAGACTGGAATTGACGTTGAAAACTGTGGGAGAGGCTTGGTTCCTGTGAGTAGGTTCCGCAGAATCGACAAGGGCGAAAGCACTGCCGGCATCTACAATTTATTCGATGTATGCGACCGTTGTTCCTTTGTTCGCAAGTTTGTACTCATTGCTGAAATTCGTGAGCATAACCATTGCTTTGTCTCCCCGCAGCTCTGCAATTCCTCCTGCGATGCAAATATTTCGGGTGACCAACAGATGCTGACTGGCTTTAACGACGCCTTCCAAGTCAGGTGATTTAGGAGCGCCGACTGAAATATTGACGCTGCAGTGAGGCGGAAGTGTGACTTGTTCTTCCAGCACATTCATGGAAGGCATGGCCTCCTGACGGCGTGCGCGGCGGTAGTGCTTCTTCTGTGGATAACTATATCGACTTTCTTTTTAGGTTGATGACAGCAACATGGAGGCATAAGGAGTCCATGCCAAGGGTGACATCTCTCGAGCAACGCTGTAGGACTACGAAGTCTGTAGGATAAATACGGCCGTTAATTGTGACGCTCGCTGTGCAGATTCCTATAGGCGTTACGAGATGACCTCTGGCTGTGCAGATTTCAGGGCCTTCCCCAGCTGTCCTAACTTTATTGAACTTCGCGGTGAACGACCCACTGATGATGGAGTAGTCGGCTCCAGTATCGACAAGAGCGGTCATACAGTGGCCGTTGATAAGAGGGTCGAAGTCACTAGTTTGCCGTCTTGCGTTAAAGTTAGGGCGTGGCGTCGGGTCACGGCTGCATCGGCTTGTTCCGCTAGTTCCATGTTGCGTAGTCAGGTCACCTTCGGTAAGTGAGGTTTCACCGTAAGGGCTTTGCCTGGTTGGCGTTGTCTTCGAAAAGCTCCATCGCATCGTCGTCGTCGGAGGAGGATCTTTGGTAGTTCGTCACAGAGAAAGCGCACCTCCATCGGTTGCTGCCCTTAGTTTCCCAGATATGGGCTAGGAGACCAGCCCAGCGTTGGGCCAGAGTACTGCCGGTGGTGCGGTGGCATGCGGCGGCTGGGCGACGGCGAATGGAAAGGACTTCGTGATGTCCATTGCGTTCCTGTCAAGTAGTCGGCGATGTCACGTGGTCATTCCTCTGGCGCGGACGTGGTGCCTTGACGCGAAGCCACGCAGTTTCATCTTTCGGTACTAATAACGGCGGTATATGTGCCCAGCCTCGCCGCAGTGTTAGTAGAGTGGGTGGTTGTCAGGCGCTCGCCAAACGTCCGTTTTTCTGGGCGCACTGCGCTGGCCCGCTGGCGAACGTTTGGATGTTGGCGGGAGTGGTGGCGGCAGTGGCGTCTGGCGACGGAAGTGTCAAGGGGTGGCGTTTTGGCATGCGCGTGGAGGAGGGGCGTGGCGGCGGGCTTGCAGCTGTGGCCCTCGAGGCGGAGGAACGCCCAGCGATTGCTGGATCTCCTGGCGTACGACGTCCGCGATGGATTCTACGTGAGGCTGCGCTGAAGTAAGTAATTTTCGCAGATCCTCTTGCACGATCGCTTGGATCATCCCATGCAAGTCAGTGCCTCCGACCGCTTGAATGCCGGTGGAGCTTCTAGACGAGAAGGTACGGTTTTATTGCTGCGTGCGTATCTTGAGCGTTTTTTCTAGAGTAGATGCTTCTGAAACGAATTCGGTGACCATCTTTGGCGGGCTTCTGATCAGCCCAGCGAAGAGTTCCTGCTTTACTCCTCGCATGGGCAGACGGACCTTCTTCTCCTCGGACGTGTCGTAGTCAGCGTGGCGGAAGAGTTTAATCATATGTTTTTTGAATAGCGCAACGTTTTCTTTTGGCATCTGCATGCGGGTTTCGAGGAGAGCTGCGGCCTTCTCCTTGAGCACCACACTTGCGAAAGTGGTGAGGAACCTGGCGCGAAAGACCTCCTACGTTGTAAGGCTTCGTTCTTGATTCTCGAACCAGGTCAGAGCAGCATCTTCTAAGGCGAAATACACATGCCGGAGCTTGTCATCGTCTGTCCATTTATTGATGACGGTGACGCGGTCAAACGTTTCGATCCAGCTTTCCGGATCTTGCAGTGGTGAACCGCGGAATGTTGGCGGCTCTTTGGGTTGCCGGAGCAGGAGTGGTGCAGGCGGAACAGACACTGACAACGTCACGGTAGTCGACGTCAACGTCTTGGTTTTCTGAGTCTTATCCAGTAAAAGCCCGTACTCCGGTGGGAGACCTTGTTGCCTGCGGCTAACTCGCTGCTCGTTGCTGGCGTCGGTGTCTTCGTAACGTGGGCTGGGTTCACGGGTTGACGGAGGCGTCCATTACATGGACGAAACAGCACCTCCACCAGATGTCAGGGGCTCGTGACGTGGACGAATGGAGCACACTCTGAGTCGAATAATAAATTGTTCATCTGGGCGAACCTGTGCCCAGTAAACGGAAAGTCGGACTACAGTAGCAGTCTTGGACTGATACAAAGAGAAGTTTATTAACTTCAAACTCAAAAATCTTTTTACATTATTTTATTCATACAGTGCTCGTTTAGACAGCCCTCTTGTGCACTGTGGGGCGGTGAACGGAGCGCCGGCCGTCGATCAACCCACAAGCGGCAAAGCGCGTAGGTATTTATACACTTGCCGTCAAATGTTCCAGCGCTATCACCAGCGGCGACGTAGGCTCCAAAATAATCTGTATAGTTCGCGGAGTGGGTGTAATCTTATTAAAATGATCTACTACAGTCCCGAAGCTTCTCAAAGACTGCAGGCGCAGTTTGCGCCTGAGAATTACGTAGTGTAATATGGTGATGACAACATCTGAGAACAGGAACGTGGCAATATTCTTACTGAGTGTCTACAGCAGCCCTCGCAATCTGAAGCTGGCGTTCACCTTGGGGGTCGCAAAGGTGGCTATTCTTGCAGTCAAGTTATCGCTTATAGCTATCGGTGACTTTAATGCACCTGACACAGCTTGGCGTTATCTAAAGGTCACTGTTAAGGGGAGAAACCTTGTTAAAGCTATGGCCGGCTGTATCTTGGAGCTGGTCATGGACCGTAGTTTTCAAACTCGGCTGGGTGATTCTATTTCAAGAGACACCACTCCTGGATCTGGCATTCATCAGAAATGCGGGGAGAGTTCACTGAGCGAACTTGCAGGAAAGCTTGGGAAGTATTCACTTCATCCTCGCAGTCACGCATGAAACCCGGGCGGCTCCTCCTAAAGAGTACAAGGTAACAGACTGGGACGAGTTCAGGAAGCGCCGGAAAGCTGATCAGACCGAATATGCCACGTTCGAGCATCTCTTTTCTCGAATCGTGGAGGATAAGCTCGTCGCCACCAAGACTTTTCAAACTGGTTACAGGTGCATACAATGGACTCGCGTCTTGAGAGATTGTTGGTTGAGAGATGGCGCACACAGAAGCTAAGTAGGAGGCTCCGGAAACACATTGCTCTCCTGAATAAAAATATTAGGGATTATAGTCAGGAGCTTTTTAGGCAGCAGTGAATCAAGCTTTGCTTAAAAGTAGATGGGTAGATGCGCACAGGAGGTAATTTGAACCTCTTGAATGTACTACTTGATCAGACAAATTCCAAGAGTAATCAGAGGTTGGCAATCGTCCGCTTAGTTCAAGCACAGCGGATCAGTGGAGTAATTGAAACCACTTTACTCTAGGAATCGGCAGAGCGATACCTTCCGCTTGGCCCCTCTGGGAACTGGGATTACCCGGGCTACTCGGAAAGTCCACTCGATTAATTCTACTCGCCCTTTACGAACTTTGGCATCGAAGAGGTGCTTCATGCGCTTAACAGTCACTAAGCCCTAGGTTCAGACGGCGTTACAAAGAGGTTACTGTGCAATCTCGACGGTATGCCCATTGCTAAGTTAACCAAGATGGCCAATACTCTCTGGACAGAACGTCACGTGCCTGAGGCCTGGCGGACCACCTCAGTAACACTCGTTTCCAAGCCGGGCATTGTACTCGCCATGAAGAACCCTTCTCCAATTTCTCTCGCACCTTGCGTGGAGAATGCGATGGAGCATGCTGTGCACAACAGCATGCTCCTGTGCACAACAGCATCTCGGTATATTGAGGAAAAGGAGCTCTTTCCATACAACATGGTAGGCTTCTGGCCACGTCTCTCTACCCAGGGTATGATGCTGCTGATTAAGAGGCAAGTTGTCCACCGACACACTCGAGATGTTCGGGGTTAATTGGCCCTTGATCTAGCCAACGCCTTTGATATGATTTCAAATCAGTTCATATTGGAGGAGGTAGAGCGCACACACCAAGTTCCACACCTATGTTCGCGCCTTTCCTCAGAGACCGCAAAGCCACCATAAAGATTGGCGAATTAAAATTGGAGGTGTTCAACCTGGATGCGAGGGGCACGCCGCAGGGAGTGGTGATTTCGCCCCTGTTGTTCAACACAGCCTTGTAAGGCCTCTCGCAGCACCTTTTACCGTTGCGAACACCGAGTACGCCTTATATGCCGATGACTACATAGTCAGGTGCATGAGTGATTCAGTGTCTGAAGTGAACGAAATGGTCCAATCGACTTTAGACACTATTACATAAAGTTTTTTTCTGCCGTTTACAGGGCTTCGGTTATCCCCCTCTAAATCTAGTTGCTTCTAGGTAGACCAGTTCGACCCGGATGGAGACGCGAGTCACCGCTTGATCAGTTGAAGATTACTTTAACCCCACGGAAGGGGCAGTCGATTCATAGAGTCAACTGTATTTAGGTGCTAGGCTTCTTTATTGAATCCAACTGCATAAATTCTCAGGTTTTGGGCCTCCCCGTGGGCCTCCCCGTGAGCACCGGCACTGACAGGCTCATGAGTCTGGGCGTGCACAACACCCTCTCGGAGAAGATCGAGACAGAGACACTAGCTCAGATCCCATGGCTTTACTACGCGAAAGCTGGGAAGTGTCTCCTACAGTCGCTGCGATGTCATCATACGGCAGGGGAGGAACAGAAGCTCTTATCACAAACAATGAAAGGCACCTACGAGGTGGCACTTTTCTCACGTAACGTTCATCTGTGGTACAACGCTGGCCGGCGAAAGGCACGGGCCAAGTCTCTCCTCGATTTTGTGGCTAAATCCAAGGGCAGCGTAACTTTCATCAATGTGGCGCAGTATTGCCATTCTAATCGTTCTGTGGCTGTGGCCGTTGATCATCGTGGTCGTGTACTCTACTCAGCTCCTTGAGGTAAGTGTCTGCCCCCGTAGCAGAGCAGATGACGGACTCTCGCGTCCAGAGTCCTTTTACTGACTCCAGGGCTTCCGCCCAGGCCTTTGCCTCGGAGATAATCTCCAGGAAAGCTGCCGGTATTTTAAATTCTAGGGGTGTAGTAGGCTACCACACAGTCACTTGGTTTCCAGCCGATATGGGCTCAGAGGTGAATCCCACTCTTGCCAACGCCAACGAACTTGCCCAGAACCGTGTGCGAGAAATGACGTGCCGCGGCGGTCCGGGTGGGTACGGAGGTGGGTTCGCGGATAACTCTGAAGATCCACTTGGCCCAGTTATCGAAGTGATGTCCCATTATCAGTTGTCTAGGTGGAGGTACACGCTTCCGCATTCTAAGCTTACTCGGCCGCAGTCGTCGGTTCTTCGGATGCTACTAGCCGGTTCATTCCCGTCTCGTAGCACACTCAGCCATTTTGGTGATGGCATAACTCTAGGATGACCTGGTTGTGAGGATGATAACTGCACACTCGCTAGCATGCTCTGGCAGTGCCCGGCGTTACATGGCACGAACTTCAGCAGAGAGCAAGACGGGGAGAGGGCTCTTAAGAGCTCCAAGCTCTCAGTCCGATACTCGGCTGTCCAGGAGGTTTGCTAACAGGCTGAGGGCAATGGCCTTCCAGTGCCGGCGTAGACGCGGCCAGTAATTGCGGCGGATACTTCTTAGGGGGTAGCCTGACCAGTTCTCCAATACCAAGTAGAGTTCATTTCGCTTCACTTCTGAATTTACAACTTTTATGAAATTAAGATAAATATTTTTGATATGAAAATGTCTTTTGTGACAATACAGTGTGATGCATTAGAAAGCTAATAAGACACTCGGCTGTTGATCCACTTGTCGCAGTATTGGATCCCTGCCACGGCGGCCGCATTTTCAATGGGGGCGAAAATGCTTGTGACCTGTGCGCGTAGGTTTCGGTGCATGTTAAAGAAGACCAGGTGCTCGAATTTTCGGGAGTCTTCCACTTAGGCATATCTCATACTCATATGGTGGTTTTGGGATGTTAATCCCTAAAAGGTACTATTTCTATATTTAAATAGCTCGAGACGCTTACCATTGTACATAAATGAGCCAACACAACAATACAGAAAGAAAAGCCAAGATTTGACATCACGACATCGCCGTTTGACGATGGCGAGGAAAATAGCTTTCGAAACAATAATATTCATCGACCGCTTTCAAAATAAAGAAACGAGATATCACCACATCAGCGAGACTCAACTAAAATGAACCTGCGCATTCACCCCCATGTATTGGAGAAACTCACAAAGGTACAATAACTATGCCGATCGACTACTGACACGAAGGTTTGGAGTTCAATAACGGCTGCAGCGGCCACAAATAAAGGGATGCGGTACGCTATAGGCATGTATATTTAGGATAACGTTACGAAAATTCACATCGTTAAATATTACAGATCATAACTACAGCGTGCGCCAATTACACAGTTGGTTTGCCCAGTAAAACCGCCTATCTTTATCGCGTGGACAAAGTTTACAATGTTACGGTACGCCTATCCTTTTTTTTGGGGGGTGAGAGGGGTCCTGTTGCTATAACGTGACTTCGGCAACTATCTTTACCGCAACCATTTCAAGCACTTGATCGTTTTACTGGAATTGAAGACGAAATCTGCGGAAAAAGTTCGAATATATAGGTTATCTGTAAGTGCCTCAGTTGTCGAAACAACCAGGTATTTTTATTATTGATTTATAGTCATGCCTCTGCACAAGAAGCATGATTTGAACAGTACAATATACCACCTAGGACTACCTAATAAAATTAAATCCCATTCACTGACAAATTACAACAAAGCTCAGCAGTACGCGTTAAGACTACACAAGTCTGCCATAAATATTTGCTTTTGCCGCTGCCGACCAACCTCGGACGCAGAGTTTTTCAAGAAGATTTGATCAAGTATACCCTGTTTAAAAGTTGTGAGACACTTGCCTCTTGAAAAACTGGGCTTGTACCAGAAACCGGGAGAACATATTTCGCTCAGTGAATTCTTTAATAAATGCTCCATCCATAACGATACATCAATAGCCC